>JAJHSJ010000016.1:16721064-17277939 GCA_021015155.1 Magnolia officinalis | reverse complement strand
ACCTAACCGAAACCTATAACCTAAACCTATAACCATAACCTATAACCTAAACTTATAACCTTAAACTTATCCTAAAACCAAAACCTACACCAATTACCTAAACCTAAACCTATTCTCAAATCCCTAAACCTAAACCTACACCTAATCCAAATCTCATCTCCCTACCCTAAACCTAAGCCTAAACATGAAAACCAAAGCCTTAACCTATCCCGAACCCCCACCCGATTTCTTATGCCTAAACCTTAACCTATCTCATTCCCAAATCAATCACCTATAACCTAAACCCTAAACCTAACCGAAACCTGTAACCTAAACCTATAACCTTAACCTATACCTAAACTTATAACCGTAAACCTTATCCTAAACCAAAACCTACCCCTATTACCTAAACCTTAACCTAACCGAAACCTGTAACCTAAACCTATAACCTTACCTATGACCTAAACTTATAACCTTAACCTTATCCTAAAACAAAACCTACACCTATAACCTAAACCTTAACCTATTCTCAAATCCCTAACCTAAGCCTACACCTTCCCAATCTCATCTCCCTACCCTAAACCAAAGCATAAACATGAAAACCGAAGCCTGAACCCATTCCCAACCCCAACCCGATTTCTTATGCTAAAACCTTAACCTATTCTCATTTCCCAAAGCTATAACCTATAACCTAAACCTAAACTATAACTTAACCGTAACCTAAACTTATAACCTTAACCTTATCCTAAAACCTAAACCTACACCTATAACCTAAACATTAACCTATATCTAAAATCCCTAAACCTAAACCTCCACATAATCCCAATCTCATCTCCCTACCATAAACCTAAGCCTAAACCCGATCCCGAACCCCAACCCGATTTCTTTGCTTAAACCATAACCTATTCCATTCCCAAAGCTATAACCTATAACCTAAACCTATACCGAACTGAAACCTATAACCTAAACCTATAACCATAACCTATAACCTAAACTTATAACCTTAACCTTATCCTAAAACCAAAACCTACAACACTATTACCTAAACCTAAACCTATTCCCAAATCCTTAAACCTAAACCTACACCTAATCCCAATCTCATCACCCTAACCCTAAACCTAAACCTAAACATGAAAACCGAAGCCTAACCTGATCCCGAACCCCAACCCGATTTCCTATGCCTAAACCTTAACCTATTCTCATTTCCCAAAGCTATAACCTATAACCTAAACCTAAACCTAACCAACCTATAACTAAACCTGTAACCTTAACCTTTATCCTAAACTTATAACCTTAACCTATCCTAAAACCTAAACCTACACCTATACCTAAACATTAACCTATTCTAAAATCCCTAAACCTAAACCTACACATAATCCCAATCTCATCTCCCTACCATCAACCTAAGCCTAAACCCGATCCCGAACCCCAACCCGATTTCCTTTGCTTAAACCATAACCTATTCTCAATTCCCAAAGCTATAACCTATAACCTAAACCCTATACCGAACCGAAACCTATAACCTAAACCTATAACCATAACCTATAACCTAAACTTATAACCTTAACCTTATCCTAAAACCAAAACCTACACCTATTACCTAAACCTAAACCTATTCTCAAATCCCTAAACCTAAACCTACACCTAATCCCAATCTCATCTCCCTACCCTAAACCTAAACCTAAACATGAAAACCGAAGCCTAAACCCGATCCCGAACCCCAACCCGATTTCCTATGCCTAAACCTTAACCTATCTCATTTCCCAAAGATATACCTATAACCTAAACCCTATACCTAACCGAAACCTATAACCTAACCTATAACCTAACCTATAACCTAAACTTATAACCTTACCTTATCCTAAAACCAAAACCTACACCTATTACCTAAACTAAACCTATTCTCAAATCCCTAATAACCTAAACCTACACCTAATCCAAATCTCTCTCTCATCTCCCTACCCAAACCCTATGCCTAAACATGAAACCCAAGCCTTAACCTGATCCCGAACCCCAACCCGATTTCTTATGCCTAAACCTTAACCTATTCTCAATTCCCAAATCTATAACCTATAACCTAAACCCAAAACCTAACCGAAACCTGTAACCTAAACTATAACCTTACCCTATAACCTAAACTTATAACCTTAACCTTATCCTAAACCAAAACCTACACCTATTACCTAAACCTTAAACCTAACCGAAACCTGTAACCTAAACCTATAACCTTAGCCTATAACCTAAACTTATAACCTTAACCTTATCCTAAAACCAAAACCTACACTTATTACCTAAACCTAAACCTATTCTCAAAATCCCTAATCTAAACCTACACCTAATCGCCAAATCTCATCTCCCTACCCTAAACCAAAGCATAAACATGAAAACCGAAGCCTAAACCCGTTCCCGAACCCCAACCCGATTTCTTATGCTTAAACCTTAACCTATTCTCATTTCCCAAAGCTATAACCTATAACCTAAACCTAAACCTAACCAAACCTATAACCTAAACCTATAAACTTAACCTTAACCTAAACTTAAACTTAACCTTATCCTAAAACCTAAACCTACACCTATAACCTAAACATTAACCTATTCTAAAATCCCTAAACCTAAACCTCCACATAATCCCAATCTCATCTCCCTACCATAAACCTAAGCCTAAACCCGATCCCGAACCCCAACCCGATTTCCTTGCTTAAACCATAACCTATTCTCAATTCCCAAAGCTATAACCTATAACCTAAACCCTATACCGAACCGAAACCTATAACCTAAACCTATAACCTTAACCTTATCCTAAAACCAAAACCTACACCTATTACCTACCCTAAACCTATTCTCAAATCCCTAAACCTAAACCTACACCTAATCCAAATCTCATCTCCCTACCCTAGACCTAAGCCTAAACATGAAAACCAAAGCCTTAACCTGATCCCGAACCCCAACCCGATTTCCTTTGCTTAAACCATAACCTATTCTCAATTCCCAAAGCTATAACCTATAACCTAAACCCTATACCGAACCGAAACCTATAACCTAAACCTATAACCATAACCTATAACCTAAACTTATACCTTAACCTTATCCTAAAACCAAAACCTACACCTATTACCTAAACCTAAACCTATTCCCAAATCCTTAAACCTAAACCTACACCTAATCCCAATCTCATCACCCTACCCTAAACCTAAACCTAAACATGAAAACCGAAGCCTAAACCTGATCCCGAACCCCAACCCGATTTCCTATGCCTAAACCTAAACCGATTCTCAATTCCCAAAGCAATAACCTATAACCTAAACCCTACACCTAACCGAAACCTATAACCTAAACCTATAACCTTAACCTATAACCTAAACTTATAACCTTAACCTTATCCTAAAACCAAAACCTACACCTATTACCTAAACCTAAACCTACACTTAATCCCAATCTCATCTCCCTACCCTAAACCTAATCCTGAACATGAAAACCGAAGCCTAAACCCGATCCCGAACCCCAACCCGATTTCCTATGCCTGAACCTTAACCTATTCTCAATAACCAAAGCTATAACCTATAAACGAAACCCTAAACCTAACCTAAACCTATAACCTAAACCTAGAACCTTAACCTATAACCTAAACTTATAACCTTAACCTTATCCTAAAACCTAAACCTACACCTATTACCTAAACCTAAACCTATTCCAAATCCCTAAACCTACACCTACACCTAATCCCAATCTCATCTCCCTACCCTAAACCTAAGCATAAACATGAAAACCGGATCCTAAACCCGATCCCGAACCCCAACCCGATTTCTTATGCCTAAACCTTAGCCTATTCTCAATTCCTAGAGCTATAACCTATAACCTAAACCCTAAACCTAACCGAAACCTATAACCTAAACCTATAACCTTAACCTTAACCTAAACCTAAACTTTTAACCTTACCTTATCCTAAAACCAAACCTACACCTATTACCTAAACCTAAACCTATTCTCTAATCCCTAAACCTAAACCTACACCTAATCCCAATCTCATCTCCCTACCCTAAACCAAAGACTAAACATGAAAACCGAAGCCTAAACCCGTTACCGAACCCCCAACCCGATTTCCTATGCCTAAACCTTAACCTATTCTCATTTCCCAAAGCTATAACCTATAACCTAAACCTAACCAAAAACTAAAACCTAAACCTATAACCTTAACCTATAGCCTAAACTTATAACCTTAACCTTATCCTAAAACCTAAACCTACACCTATAACCTAAACATTAACCTATTCTAAAATCCCTAAACCTAAACCTACATCTAATCCCAATCTCATCCCCGTACCCTAAACCAAAGCCTAAACATGAAAACCGAAGCCTAATCCCGATCCCGAACCACAACCCGATTTCCTATGCCTAAACCTTAACCCATTCTCATTTCACAAAGCTATAACCTATAACCTAAACCTAAACCTAAACCTAAACCTAACCAAACCTATAACCTAAACATATAACCTTAACCTATAACCTAACTTATAACCTTAACCTTATCCTAAAACCTAAACCTACACCTATAACCTAAACATTATCCTATTCTAAAATCCCTAAGCCTAATCCTACACCTAATCCCAATCTCATCTCCGTACCCTAAACCTAAGCCTAAACCCGATCCTGAACCCCAACCCAATTTCCTATGCCTAGACCTTAACCTATTCTTTATTCCCAAAGCTATAACCTATAACCTAAACCCTAAACCTAATCGAAACCTATAATCTAAACTTATAACCTTAACCTATAACCTAAACTTATAACCTTAACCTTATCCTAAAACCAAAACCTACCCCTATTACCTAAACATAAACCTATTCTCAAATCCCTAAACCTTAACCTACACCTAATCCTAATCTCATCTCCCTACCCTAAACCTAAGCCTAAACATGAAAACCGAAGCCTAAACCCGATCCCGAACCCCAACCCCATTTCCTATGCCTAAACCTTAACCTATTCCTCATTTCCCAAAGCTATAACCTATAACCTAAACCTAAACCTAACCAAAACCTATAACCTAAACCTATAACCTTAACCTATAACCTAAACTTATAACCTTAACCTTATCCTAAAACCTAAACGTACACCTATAACCTAAACATTAACCTATTCTAAAATCCCTAAGCCTAAACCTACACCTAATCCCAATCTCATCTCCATACCCTAAACCTAAGCCTAAACCCGATCCCGAACCTAAACCCAATTTCCTATGCCTAAACCTTAACCTATTCTCAATTCCTAAAGCTATAACCTTTAACCTAAACCCTAAACCTAATCGAAACCTATAACCTTAACCTATAACTAAACTTATAACCTTAACCTTATCCTAAAACCAAACCTACACCTATTACCTAAACCTAAACCTATTCTCGTCCCTAAACCTAAACCTACACCTAATCCCAATCTCATCTCCCTACCCTAAACCTAAGCCTAAACATGAAAACCGAAGCCTAAACCCGATCCCGAACCCCAACCCGATTTCCTATGCCTAAACCTTAACCTATTCTCAATTCCCAAAGCTATAACCTAAACCTAACCTAAACCTATAACCTAAACATACAACCTTAACCTATATCCTAAGCTTATAACCTTAACCTTATCCTTGAACCAAAACCAAAACCTATAACGTAAACCTAAACCTAAACCTATACCTAAACATTAACCTATTCTCAAATCCCTAATATGAACCTAAGCTTAAACTTGAAAATCAAAATCTAAACCCGATCCCGAACCCGAACCCGATTCCCTAAACCTAAACCTAAAGCAATTCTCAATTACCTAAACCTATACCTTATAACCTAAACCTAAACCTAAACCTGAACCCTAAACTAAACTAAACCCGATCCCAAACTCGAACCCGAACCTAAATCTCTAAACCTAAACCTATAACCTAAACCTAAAACTGATTTCCTAAAACCTAAACCTATATCTTTTAAACCCTAACCTAACCCTATAACCCTATAACCCATGACCTATAACCTAAAACAAATCCCTAAACCTTAACCTATAATCCAACCTAAACCTATACTTAAAACCTAAAACTATTCTCAAATCCCAAAACCTATAACTTGAACCTAACCTTTCCCTAAACCTATAACGGAAGAGAACCTAACCTTTCCCTAAACCATAACCTACACTTATAACCTAAGCCTATACCTTAACCTTAACCTATAACCCATACTTACAACCTTAACCTAAACTTGTAACCTTAACCTAAACTTAATTCTCTAAAACTAAACCTGTAACCTAAAGTTATAACCTAAACTATACCTATTATCATATCCTAAACATATAATATAACCAAACCTATAACTTAGCATAATCTTAAAGCTATTTTCATACACTGACTTTAGTCTTTTCATTGTAGACATGGATAAGAGTTGGATGCAAGCTAAGAACAGGTTTGGCCCAGAGTATAAACAAGGGGTTGAAGAGTTCATGGTATTTGCGCAAAATCGGGCAGATTCAAGGATAGGATTAGGTGTCCATGTCGAAAATGCAAGAACATGATATTTAGACTTTAGACAAAGTAGAGGATGATTTGTTCATAGTTTGGGATTGACCAGGGTTACACTTGGTGGATCTATCATGGTGAAGATATGACCCATAGAGTTGAGCCCACTGAAGTCATTGTTGATCCAATTGTGTCGGATGACGAGGATGAAGACATTGACGAAATGCAAGATATCATAGGGGATGTGTTTAGGGGAACAGCTGCAGATACTGATTTTGCAGCGACAAGCAGTAGCCAAGATATTCCTTCAATGGGTGATGTCGAATCAGAAAAGTTTAGTAGGTTGTTGAGGGATGCCAACGTCCACTTTATCCGAGGTGTAAAAACTTCTCCAAGTTGAATTTTCTTACAAAGTTACTTCATTTGAAGACAATAATCGTTGGAGTAACAAATCGTTTAACATGTTGCTAGTTTGTTGAAAGAAGAATTGCCGGACGGGGAGACATTGCCTAAGTCCTATTACGAGGCAAAATCCTTGATGCGAGACTTGGGCCTTGGATATGAACTCATACATACATGTATAAATGATTGTTTATTATATCGGAAAGAGCATGAGGATGCTGGAGAGTGTCAAGAATGTTGAGAGTCTAAGTGGAAGTATGGAAAATCTAGGGATAAGAACATCCCGCGAAAGGTGTTAAGGTACTTCCCATTGAAACCAAGATTGCAAAGATTGTTTATGTCTCGTAAGACGGCTGAAGATATGAGGTGGCATAAGGAGAAACGCGTTCATGATGATAGTACACTGAGGCACCCTGCGGACTCTGAAGCCTGGCAAAATTTTGACAAGCAACATGACTGGTTTGCAGAGGATTCTCGTAATGTTCAGCTAGGTCTTGCAAGCGATGGTTTTAATCCATTTGGTAATATAAGTAGCTCGTACAGTATGTGGCCAGTGGTACTTATGCCCTACAATTTACCTCCTTGGTTGTGTATGAAGGAGTCATTTTTCATGATGTCATTGCTTATTCCTGGACCCGGGATGTGTACTTGCGATCGTTAGTAGATGAGTTAAACGAGTTGTGGAGTCAAGGTGTACACACGTATGACGCATTTGCAGGACAGACATTTCGATTGCACGCAGCGGTCTTGTGGACAATAAATGACTTTCCGCATATGGAAATTTATCTGGGTGGAGCACGAAGGGCAAGTTGGCTTGTCCTACATGTGGTATTGAGACTTGTTCATTGTCATTGAAGCATGGTAGAAAAACGTGTTACATGGGCCATCGTCGCTTCCTTCCCAGTGATCATAGTTGGCGCAGGAAGACGATGATCTTTGATGGCAAACAAGATTATAGGCCACCCCCGAAAGAGCTACCTGGAGAAGATGTGACGGAACAACTGAGTAACATTGGAGAAGTTAGATTTGGTAAGGCATCGCACTTGAAGAAGAGGAAACGTACAGTATTGGACTATAACTGGAGGAAGAAGAGCATCTTTTTTGAGTTGCCATATTGGAGTGATCTGAAATTGCGACACAACTTGGATGTCATGCATATTGAGAAAAATATATGTGACAATGTCTTCGGAACAGTGATGAACATAGAGAAGAAAATAAAAGACAGTTTCATGGCTCGATTGGATCTACAAGAAATGAGTTTAAGGAAAGAGTTGCACTTGCAACCACATGGAAATTCGTATACTATACCAGCAGCCTGCTACACGTTGACCAAACTAGAGAGAAAGCGTTTATGTGAATGGTTGAGATCGGTGAAGTTTCCTGATGGGTATGCGTCAAACATATCTCGGTGCGTAAACGTTACGGATTGTAAGGTAACAGGAATAAAAAGTCATGATTGTCACGTTCTTCTGCAACGCCTACTGCCGGTTGCGATTCATTGATTCCTGAGCAAGGATATCAGTGTGACGCTGATTGAGCTGGGGATATTCTTTAAGAATTTATGTTTCAAAATTGTTGAATGTGGATGTTATTAAAAGACTGGAGAGGGACATTGCCATAATCCTTTGCAAACTTAAAAGAATATTTCCACCTGCATTTTTCAATGTCATGGTACACCTAGCGATTCATTTACCGCACGAGGTGAAGCTTGTAGGCCCAGTACAATATCGTTGGATGTATCCGATCGAAAGGTGATAGAACCTGTTGAAAATTTTATTCATTCCATAAACTGCATATATTCATGTTTTCATACGTATAACACAGTGGTTTTGTGTACAGATACCTTCACACACTCAAACAATTTGTGAGGAATAAGGCACGACCGGAGGGGTCGATAGCTGAAACGTACATTGATAATGAGTGCCTTACATTTTGCTCCATGTATCTTCGTGGCATAGAGACTAGATTCAACCGAGAAGATCGGAATGCCGATGAAGGACAGGAGGATGAACAAGGACTCATATCTATTTTTGCATAAAACGTTCGTCCTTTAGGATCCCCGACGTTTCAAGATATGGACCTTGGGGATCTAACAAAGGCGCGATGGTATGTGTTGCACAATTGTGAAGAAATAGAGTCATACTTGGAGTAAGTCTTCTCTCAATTATTGTAATTCCTACATACGATGATCTTAATGTTTCTTGCTGACGATGTGCCATTTATGTGTAGTGAACACATAGACGAGATGAAGTCTAAATTCTCCACAAATTATGATCGGATGCATCAGGATCAGTTTCCAGAATGTTCGCCGAACGTGTAAGATTTCACATTGTATCTCACCACACTTAGAATTTTCGTTGTATTGCACATTATTTCAACCTAACAAAATCACTAAACAATTATATTTTGTACATGATAATAGATAAAGACATTGCGCACAAGCAACTCTGTAGATGTGTCTGATGCACTATACTCACTGGCGTGTGGCCCTGATAGACGTGTATGTAAATATACAAGTTGTATTGTAAATGGGATTCGGTTCCACACTGAAGAACGTGAGAAGTACAAGACCACGCAAAATAGTGGTATAGTTGTAAAAGGAACAAATGAGGAGGATGAAATTGACTTTTATGGCATTTTGACTGATATTATTGAGCTGAGTTATTATACGAGAAAGCGGGTGTACTTATTTGGTTGTGATTGGTGGGACATTGGAAATAAGAAGTTGGGAATACAGACTGACAACTACTTTACGAGCGTAAATTTATCTCGAAATGGTTTAAGGACGACCCATTTGTCCTCGCCAGTAAGGCTGAACAAGTATTTTACCTCGTTGACACTAAGTTAGGCGGCTCTTAGCACGTGGTGCAGAAAATAAAGCCCAGGAACGTATTCGACGTTCCCGTACCAGAAGTTGAAGATAGCGAGGATGGGGGAAATGACACGTCTTTGAACAAGCATATCAAGAAGACATGTCATCTAGGGATACAGGGACTGATTTAAGTATTGATATTGATGTGGTGTAATTAGACAGAGATGATGTGCCACCTGATCATGTTGATGCCTCATTAATACAAGACATTGTTAGAGATGATACAGGTTTCATTGATGACAACGTTGAAGACTATGAGGAGGAAATACTAATCAGCGATAGTGATATAGACGACGATTATTAAATGTACACATGATTTACATGTCATTTTTTCAATTCAAATAATTTATGTATTCCATGAATACGTGAAAATTACAAGTCATGATTAATTCTTTTTATCAACTTGTTTATATTTCACATTTACAGTTGAGACAATTTCTGATCATGTCATCCTCAAACCGGAGCATAGCAGAAGCACGCATCGTACTTCATCAGTTGTTGCAGATGGACGTTTCGGTCCTGTCTTCTTCTGGTAGGGCCATAGAGATACCCAGTCTGGTCGATGAGTGTAGAGTGGAATATATCAACGACGACTCAGACGAAAGATTATACGATCTCAAAAAAATTCCGGAGCTGATGGAGATATATAACCGTGGGAAACGAGATATGGAAGATGCGACTCTGTCACTTGCACATCTGAACGGAGTCCCGATGGATCAGATTTCTCCTATTGTAACTGTCATGTTGGCTATAAAAATGTCCGATGCTTCACACAGGATGACATACACTTCTAAAGCATACGATGACTTACGCAGGGAGTACTTCAGATAGTTTACCTCATAGTTTTTACGTATTACAACAAATATGTGTATTTAATATACAATGACAATGTGTAATGGAATTTTCAATGGTTATAGATTAAAGTTTACAGTTTTATTATATTATGCTTGCATTATAGTGTAATGGTCTAATCATATTTTATTCATCTCTCTGAGCATAAGCACAAATGCATTATACCATTAACACTACTTGTATAATGTTTTAGTATATTCCATTTGTATTGACATTGTTTAAATTTCGTAGTTCGCACATATTCAGTGATGGCACCAGGTGGGAGAGTATAGAGTCGTCGCACTGTATCATCCTATCTACCCTTCTACCCGTGATGCGACGGAGCCACATCGCCGTCGCATATTGCATCGCAGGCGTCTGATCCCTCAGTCGCGCATACACCAGGCACTGCATGTAAGTTTAGACATGTAACGTCCTGAAAATCGGGGGTCGAGCATAAACTCAACTCCCGAGTTCCAGAACATCACTTATGCAACAAAATGAATGATGATTGAATGTTGACTGTATTCGTGCATTGAACATGAGTGAGATTAAGCCAAAACAGCATATCATACTCCAGAGACAGTTAATTTGCAAGCGGAAGACTGTGATAGATAGATAAAATATATAACTTATGATGAGTCTCCAGAGTGTGATAACATTACCAGGTTAAACAAATACAAGTGTAGTTCTAAAATGTACCAAATGTGAGGAAGTGTAATGCCTCCTATCCCATATACCATACCCCGTCAATACAATATCAGGTCTTCATTGACCTGCCAGAGAGATACAGATAGGAGAACTCCTCTTATCATCATAGAAGTAGTCCGGCTCTGCTTCACAAGCATCGCCATCACCTGAAACTCAACAAATCTGGTTGGTGTGTACAACACCGTCCCGTAACGTGGGAGTGAGTGATCAACTCAGTGGAACAGTAAAGCATAGGTTAACATGTTATCAATTCAATCAAGCAGTAATGATAAAGCAGTACAAATCAAACATTTCTAACTACTCTTGTTAAGTGCAAAAATGAAATGACATGATGCTGTATGCCCTTGCCAAACCACCCTCAAGCGACATCATCTTACGTTCGCGAATGCTTAACTCCCTCAGTGCGCCACATCTACAAAGCACATGCGGTGCGATGATGCTCATGATTACCAAGTTATTATTAGTCCATTTCAACCAGCAGTATTGGGAAACTAAGGTACCTCCCTTGTATCATTCCCAAACATGATCCATTCTAGGGTCGTCAATCCTAGTTAATCTCATACGACATTATGGTTTGAGAGGCTTAGCGAAGGCATCACAAAGGGCTCATCACCGGTCAGCACGGATACAGATCTCACCGTATGCGGCTCAATTGCTGACCGTCAGCTCGAGTACAGGTCTCACCGTACTCGGCTCAATCACTAGCCGTCAGCTCGAGTACAGGTCTCACTGTACTCGGCTCCACTCATACTCTAGTTGCTGTGAAAGACTCGTCGCCAATCACAGACCCTTGGAGTATACTCGAAGATACTACGGAGGACTCGTCGCCGTCAGCACGAGTACAGGTCTCACCATACTCGGCTCTCGCCGTATGTATCGACAACTCGAAACAGTGTCCCATACCACCATATTCGGCTCACGAGTTGGTTGCGCAATGGTCACTACGGGGAGGCACATGGCCCCAGCGTAGGCCGACAGCTCGACCATGGTGTCCCATACCACCATGCCCAGCTCATGCGTCTTAGCGGATCGAGGTACCATGGTTAAAAGGGGGTTTCATTGGTAAGTTTGGTACCCTAGGTTCAAGCAGTAGCGTCCAAACAGGGTGAACATGCATAAGACAGATCGGGTTACTTGACAAGCTCGACTAGCACGATCGCCCGTTGAGCTGCACGACATGAAGTGCATAAACAACTTCGTGTGGCCTAGCCACTGCCGACAGGCAACGCACGACTCGAGTTCGTCGAACACATCCCATGTGGCAAATGAATCTCAGCCACGAGTTCAATCTCGTTACCGATTGCCTGGGCCATAATCATAGCCCCAAACACAATCAATTGCAGATAAATAAAGCAGTAATGGATCAAGATTCAACTCATACAGTCAAGGTCTGGTATTATCCGTTTAGGGCTGCCAGGGCAGTTGCACGCACTCGTTGCTCCGCTCCCCCATCACCCATGACGGATCATACAACGTAAATATAAATTTAAACATATGCATTACATAGTTAAAATCATAAAGCAGTTGAGCATGTTATGAATCACAACACAAGCATGCGTTTGTACATGTTCAATTCCTAATCACACAACTATCAAAGGAGATCATACACATAGTTGAAAAGGGTTGAGAATCATATCTCAACACCCTTATACTTTACAATTTGCTAACTACTACTCATTCAGACATTTCAAGAAACACTTAAACAAACATACATCAACATACACGACATATGTCGATCACATAGGCATTAGGCCAAATCCTTTCACTGGGGAGTTGCCCCAATCATAACACGCGTACACCCACGACGGATAGTCCTGGCAAGCAGGGATCCAAGTTCCATATCCATTCAGTCATTTCCACAAACACTTGGGCCACACATTTTAGCATATATAGTGTATATTGGCCGTGACGTGACTTAGGGCAAATCCTTTCGTCAAAGGGGGGTATCGCCAATATAACAATCATGAATCCATGACAATTAGTCATGGCGAGCATGAATGAGAATTCCATACTCATTCAGCCATTTCCACAAACACTTAGAATACACTATTACAACATACATGGTGTATGTTAGTAAAACATGTATTAGGGTTATCCTTTAGCCAAGCTAGTATTTTATCCATGTATAATATATTACTACAGGAAATAATCATGATACATACATCTCCAAAATTTATACGTATACAGTATTTCTAGAATACACAATTTCAACATACGTAGCATTTACAAGTGAACATGTATTACGGCGATTCCTTTCGCCAAACTAGTATTTTATCCATATATAGTATAATCATACATTAAATAAACATGTCAAACACTTCTCCAAAAAAAATACGTATACGGTATTTCTACGTATACCTAGAGTATGTAGAATTCCATATTTTTCATCTTTAATCGAAACGGAAAACAGACAGCACTTTGTACATGTGCAATTGCATGCAGATCATGAATCTATCATTATCTGACATTGAAAGCATTGAAAAGCATAACCTATACACCTAAAGTCCGCACCTTTGGTCGTAGAATCGTAACGGAGTTGATAGATTTGCTAAGCTTCCGTATTCGGCAGTTTGGCAACCTAGAGAACGGAATAGGTTAGCTATTTCACAACCTACAACAGTCTAAACCCCAAAACAGATTAGGGTTAGGATTTCTTACCTAGAAACGACGCCGGAAACGCCGGAAAAGCGTCAAGAAAGGGATGGTGCAGCCCGTGTGGTGGCAGGGAACGACGGCAGGGAGATTCTCCCACTTCTCCCTCACTTTCTCTCTCTTTTCCCTCTCTCAATTCCAAATTCGTATGGCTGCCATGAGAGAGGGTTTAAGGTCCTTATATAGTCTCAAAACTCACCGAAATAGACTCCTGTTCAAAGGTTACTGCTAATATAGGTATTTCGTCACTTTTCCAGCTCAAAAGAGAGGTTCTGGTGGCCCTCCTTGAGCCAAACGTCAGACTTAAGCTCACCACACATGGATCTATGAGGGATTACATTTTCGACTCGATCGGATTCCCAGATCGCACGTGGCGGACCACTTTCAGTTCAACGGTCAGTGGGCCACGATCCGAAATTCCAAGTACATGTAAATGTTCCTGAAATTTTTCCTGATCCGAGGGTGTAATTTGGTCTGATTCTGACGGTCTGGTTACTTAATACTGATGCGCAAGCGAATGGTGCCAGATCACTATTCCAGATATTTTAATTTCAAAGGGAATAGTGTTTTTCACACTCCCTCGCTCCGGATCGAAACGAATGGCCGTGGGACATCGGCTGGATCTGATTTTTGAGATGATTGTCAAGCCCAGTGAGGCGGTCCTAGTTCCTTAGCTTCGTGTTAATCGGACTCCCGATGTGCGGTCTAGACCTAATACAAAGTTTCGTTTCATTCCCGAGAGCAGACGGGAAATGAATTTGGTTCTAAACTTTAGGGAAACCTAGAGTCACTGATTTTGCAAGTTTTGGGTCTTGCAGATCGTATTTAAAGCGATCCCAACGGATTTCATGGCTAATCGAGTTTTGCACTTAGTTAACTTTGTTAAATTTCTAAAGGATTTAATCCTAATTGTTTTCTGGTTGAGATGGTACTTAGGCCTTTGCAGTTTGTATATAAAGTGATCCAAGTTTTACTACTTAGCTAGTTTAAGATAGTGTCTAGGGCGAAAGTGCTTTGAAAAATTGAAAGCACAAGGTAGTGAAGGGTGGGATTTGTGAAGAAAATGGTTTAAGACGAGATTTGAGGCTTTGAATTGAGCGTTTGAAAAGTTAATCAGGTGTTAAGATTGACCCAATGCCTAAGGATGTCTAATCCCAGGTTGGCAAAAATCCGGGATGTTACAAGACATATATTTCTTTTAATGATTTCTGTTTATGTTTTGTAACGCCCTGAAATTCGGGGGTCGAGTATGAACTCAACTCCCGAGTTCCAACGCATCACTTATGCAATATACACAATGCCGGTTAAATGTTGTCTGAGTTAGCGCAATAAACATGAATGAGATTAAACCAAAACAGTAATTCATACTCCAGTTCAATTGCATTTAAAAACAGCGGAAGACTGAAATTTTTTCATTCAAGTATGTAAAGTAACAAAATTTTCTGAACTCCAGAGTATGAGTACTAGCTGAGCACCAATGTACATGTAATGTTTGTAAATCAAAAACCCAAAATACATCCTCAAAAGAGGCCCCGAGAGTCCCGCGATGCAGCCGGCCTAGGCGTAGCCGTCAAAATACTGCATGAAAGAGAACTCCTCCTGATCCTCATCAACGTCGGGCTCTGGCTCCTGAACCAAGGCGCCCTCTAACCCTGCAACAGAGTCTGGTTGGTGTGTACAACACCGTCCCGTAACGTAGGAGTGAGTAGCTAACTCAGTGGAACAATAATGCATAAGTTAACATGTTATCAAATCAACCAAGCAGTAATGATAAAGCAGTACAAATCAAGCATTTCTAACTACTCTTGTTAAATGCAAAAATGATATGACATGATGCTGTATGCCCTTGCCAAACCACCCTCAAGCGACATCATCTTACGTTCGCGAATGCTTAACTCCCTCAGTGCGCCACATCTACAAAGCACATGCGATGCGATGATGCTCGTGATTGCCAAGTTATTATTAGTCCATTTCAATCAGCAGTATTGGGAAACTAAGGTACCTCCCTTGTATCATTCCCAACATGATCCATTCTAGGGTCGTCAATCCTAGTTATTCTCATACGATGTTATGGTTTGAGGAGCTTAGTGATGGCATCGCAAAAGGTTCGTCACCCGTCAGCGCGGATACAGATCTCACCGTATGCAGCTCAATTGCTGGCCGTCAGCTCGAGTACAGGTCTCACCGTACTCAGCTCAATCACTAGCCGTCAGCTCAAGTACAGGTCTCACCATACTCGGCTCAACTCACACTCTAGTTACTGTGAAAGGCTCGTGGCCAATCACAGATACTTAAAGTATACTCGATGATACCACGGAGGACTCATCGCCCGTCAGCACGAGCACAGATCTCACCGTACTCGGCTCTCGCCGAAGTATCGACAGCTCGAATACAGTGTCCCATACCACCGTATTCGGCTCACGAGATAGTTGCGCAAGGGTCACTACGGGGAGGCACATGGCCCCAGCATAGGCCGACAGCTCGACCACGGTGTCCCATACCACCATGCCCGGCTTATGCGTCTTAGCGGATCTAGGTACCATGGTTAAACGGGAATCACCACTGGTAAGTTTGGTACCCTAGGTTCAAGCAGTAGCGACCAAACAAGGTGAACACACGACTACACTTCGGTTAAATTGGCGAGCCTGACTAGCTCGAGCGCACCACAAGTTGAGCGATATGGAGCGCAAAAGCACTCCGTGTGGCCAACCACTATCGCCAACCGAAGTACGACTCGGGTTCGCCGGACCCGTCCTTTGTGGCGACATGAATCTCAACCACAATCACAAGTCTGGTACCGAGTGTTTGGACTATAAACATAGTCCCAAACTCAACCAGTTTTCTTCGCTAGCATGTGAAGTAAAGCATGGTAAACAAGCAATACAAGCATGTTAGTAGGCATGTTATAAAGCATAAAGTAAAACACGAAGTAAAGCATGTTACAAAGCATGTTGAGAGGCATGTTATAAAGCATATTATAATGCATGTAATAAAGCACTATCCCCATAGGGATAGAATTGTGTGTGCAATACAATTAAGTGGTTGCGGTGAACCACCGCATGGAGGGGATCCTACATGTCTCTAAGGGAGTTGGAGAACCCATATCAGCGCCTATCTAAGGCACTAGTACATGCACATGTACACATACATGCACATATACAAACACTTAGAATACACGTTTCCAACATACATGACGTGTGTTAGGCAAGTTCGTGATTGGGCTGTCCCTAAGCCCCGGGAGTATTTTTCCCGTGTATATCGTATTCATACAGCAAATAATCATTACAATTACATATCCAAAATCCGCACGTATGCGGGATTTCTAGAATACGCAATTTCAACATACACGACATTTACATATGAACATGTATTTTCGCGATCACTTTCGTCAAACTAGTATTTTATCCACACATGATATAATCAAACATTAAATAAACATGTCAAACATTTTCTCAACAAAAATACGTATACGGTATTTCTACGTATATCAAGAGTATGTAAAATTCCATAATCTTTATCGCTAATCGAAACAGGAAACGGAAAGCACTTTGTACATGTGCATTTGCATGCAGATCATGAATCTATCATTATCTGACATTGAAAGCGTTGAAAACCGTAACTTATACGCTTAAAGTCCTCACCTCAGCCCTTGGAATTCCAACGAATCAGCAAGAAGGTTGGTGCTTCCGTATACGGGAGTTTCTTAGCCTAAAGAGCGCATTCGATTAGTCTTTCCTTAACCTATCACTAATCAGGCTCAAATCAGACCTAGGGTTAGGGTTTCTTACCTTCAAATGGGGTGGAAACCGCCGAAAAATCTCTTGGAATAGAGCGGTGTAGGCCGTGGGAGAAGTGGAAGCAGCAGGAGGAAGATCGGCTTCGATCTCCACAAGTTTCTCTCTCTTTTCTCTCTTTCTCTCTTAGGGTTTGAACCCAAATTCGTATGGCTGTGAGAGGGGCTGTTCTAAGCCCCTTTTATAGCCAAAAACCTCCCCAAAACAGACTCAGGTTCAAGGGTGACTGCTTACATAGGCATTTCGCCATTTTTCAAGCTCAAAAGGGGTGTTCTGGTGGCCCTCTTTGAGCCAAACGTCAGACTTAAGCTCACCCACTGCAGATCTACGTGGGATTACGTTTTCGGCTCGATCGGATTCCCAGATCGCACGTGGCGGACCACTTTCAGTTCAACGGTCCGTGGGCCACGATCGAAATTTCTGAGTACATGTAAATGTTCCTGAAATTTTTCTTAATCCGAGGGTGTAATTTGGTCTGATTCCGACGGTCAGGTTGCTTAATACTGACGCGCAACCGAAAGGTGCCAGATCACTATTCCAGATATTTTCTCTTGGATGGAAATAGTGTTTTTTTCACACTCCCTCGCTCCGGAGTGAAAATAATGGCCGTGGGACATCGGAATCATCTGATTTTTGAGATGATTATCAAGCCCAGTGGGGCGGTCCTGGTTCCTTAGCTTCGTGTTAATCGGACTCCCGATGTGCGATCTAGACCTCATACGAAGTTTCGTTTCAGTCCCGAGAGCAGACGGGTAATGAGTTTGGCTCTAGACTTTAGGATAACCTAGAGTCACCAATTCTGCAAGTTTTGGGTCTTGCAGATTGTATTTAAAGCGATCCCAACGGATTTCATGATTTACCGAGTTTAGTACTTAGTTAACTTTGTTAAATTTCTAAAGGATTTAATCCTATGTGATTTCTGGTCGAGGTGGTACTCGGCCCAATGTACGGAAATTTTTAAGTCGTTACATGTTTAAACTTACATAATTCTGTTGCAACAGCATCGTCGACCAGCCGGCGAGGACGTGGACCCACGCGTGGGTTACTTTTAGAGCGACTTATGCATGAGGGTAGGGTGACGGTAGAGTTCCCACAGGACTGCATTAGACTTGTTGGGAACAATGCCATGTTGTTTACGTCAGAGGTCGGTGTCTTATGCTGATCTTTGATTCTCCCCACCACCCCCCGTTGGAGAGACGTGACAGATGATATTCGGCAGCTCATCCGTCAGCACCTTCAGGTAAATTTTAATCAAATAAAATTTATTTTATAAATGTTCATTTACGGTTAAGTTATTTTCTTAATTAGTTTATTGTCTTAATTTATTATTTACGAAACTGCAGAATAAATTTGACTTTGATTTGAGTGTTCCGCACATCTCTCATGCCGTCGACGACGTGATGAAGGAGCGGTTCAAGGATTACCGCACTAGGTTACACCGGCAGTACAAGCGGTGCGTGAGTCACAAGGAGGCCGTACAGTCCGCACCGCTGCACGTGACCGATGGGGACTGGCGGATACTCTGTGATAGGTTTTCGTTCGATTCTTTTCAGGTAATATTTACATATTTACGATATCTTAGCGTAATAATTAATTTCGCAATTAATAACAATGTATTATGAATAATGTGTTCAGAAAAGGAGCAAAATAAATTCTGACAACAGAGAAAAGTTAGAAGTGAACCATGTAGCTGGTTCAAAGTCATTCGTACGACTTCGTCACGACATGGTAAGAAAGTACTGGTAATTATTACGTTTATATATTCTTTCCATGCATTTATATTAATTCTATCGTCCTTTC
Organism: Magnolia officinalis; assembly: GCA_021015155.1. NCBI lineage: Eukaryota > Viridiplantae > Streptophyta > Magnoliopsida > Magnoliales > Magnoliaceae > Magnolia > Magnolia officinalis. Next base: position 17,258,420 of record JAJHSJ010000016.1, on the reverse strand, counting down.
GATTGCTCAGCGAGATTCCGTCACTGGCCAGGAGCCCGGACCGGTAGACTTCTACAAAGGGACTCACTGTCGGCAGACGACGGGATCTTGGGTACATCCAATAGCCAGCGAGATTTGGGTAAAAATCCTTACATTGTATAATTTTATTGCATTAAATTATAATCATGTCATTTATTATGAAAATTCATATGTTTTTATTACAGGAGGAGATGAACACCTTACGTAGTCAGCCCACTCCCGATGGTACTCAGCGGAGTGAGCCAGAGATCCTGAGTCAGGTGCTTGGCACCCGTTCTGGATATGTGCGTGGGTTTGGCCATGGTGCCAAACTCATGGCACCCGCTAGAGTTGCCTCCAGTCGATCCATCGTCGTTGGCGACAGTGCCGTACGCCGAGCTGATAACGCAGAGAGAGAGAGGTTCAGCAGCTACGGGTCGTCGTCGATGACATCAAAGATCAGCTGGACAAGCAGAGGGAAGAGCAGGAGAGGAAGATGATGGAGGAGCTGGCGAGGCAGAGGGAGGAGCAGGAGAGGAAGATGGATGATCAGCTGGCGAGGCAGAGGGAGGAGCAGGAGAGGAGGATGGAGGATCATCTGACGAGGCAGAGGGAAGAGCAGGAGAGGATGATGGAGGAGATGCGGGTGGCCCATGAGCGACGGATGATGCAGATGTTAGAGGCTTTCGCTGCACGTTTACCTACCGATGCTCCACCACCTCCGCCTTCATCTTTGTGATTTTTTTGTATATTTGTTTATTATGTTAAGTTTATATGTATTAATGCGTGAATGAACGTGTTTGAATGAATGCAGTTTATGTTTGGGTTTGGGTTTAGCTGGATGTGAATGTGAATATGATGAAATATATTATATAACAGGTGTATATTATGATGAATATGATGATATATTGTTAACAAGTGTTTATCAGGAAATTTGTGCGGAATTTTGGGTTGTATAGGGAAAAAAAAAGACTTTTAGCAACGAAAATTTTCGTCGCTAAAAGTGGAACAATTTTTTAGCAGCGAAAATTTTCGCTGCTAAAAATCTTGGAAATTTTTTTAGCGGCGAAAATTTTCGCTGCTAAAACTCTTAGAGCTTTTGAGCAGCCAACGCTTTCGGTGCTAAAAATTCTTGGAATTTGTTTTGGCGGCGACAATTTTCGCTGCTAAAAGTCATCAAAATTTTTTAATGGCGAAACTTTTCGCTGCTAAAAAATCTTGGAAATTTTTTTGGCGGCAAAAATTGTCGCTGCTAAAAGTCTTCAAAATATTTGACGGCGAAAACTTTTCGATGCCAAAAATTCTTGGAAATTTATTTGGCGGCGAACATTTTCGCTGCGACAAACTTAACTTTTGCTGCTAAAGATTCTTGCATATTTTGGAAAATAGTTTTTGCATCGAAAATTTTCGCTGCTAAAAGTCATCTAAAAACGTCTTGGATATTTTTTGGCGACGAAAAGTTTCGCTGCTAAAAGTTATGGTGGTTTTTTTGGCGGCGAAAATTTTCGCTGCTATAAGTGTTCGGAGTTTTGTTGGCAGCGAACTTTTTCGCTGCTAAAGGTTTAGGAAAATTTTTTTGGCGACGAAAATTTTCGTCGCTAAAAATCTTTCATTTAACGACGATTTGTTTTTTTCGCTGATAAAAGCCTTGTAGGTCGGTCTTTTAGCGACGAAAATTTTCGTCGCTAAATGTTTTTAGCTGCGAAAATGTGACTTGTAGCGACGAAAATGTTCGTCGCTAAAAGTGGTGTTTCTTGTAGTGAGAAAATTGAATATTGTAAATGGCACGAAACTCGTTCCCATTCAACTAACAAATTTAATGTATTCAGGAACGTGGTCAAGGATAACATCGACTGCGGGTTGCTGAAATTCCCCGAGAAGGGCGAGGAGGCAATATTGATCGGTACAAATCCATTCCCACCTAATCTCGAGGTTAATATGTGTAACGACTCGAAATTTTCCGTACAATGGCTCGAGTACCACCTTGACCAGAAATCACTTAGGATTAAATTCTTTAGAAATTTGACAAAGTTAACTAAGTGCTAAACTAGATTAGCCATGAAATCCGTTGGAATCGCTTTAAATACGATCTGCAAGACCCAAAACTTGTAGAATCATTGACGCTAGGTTATCGTAAAGTCTAGGATCAAACTCATTACCTGACTGCTCTCGGGAACAAATTGAAACTTCGTATCAGGTCTAGACTGCACATCGGGAGTCCGAACACTACGAAGCTAAGGACTTAGGACCGCCTCGCTGGGCTTGACAACTATCTCGGAAATCAAATCCAGACAATGTCCCACGGCTGTTCGCTCGAGTCCGAAGCGAGAGAGTGTGAAAACCCTTGTTTTCTTTACAAAATAAATATCTTGAATAGTGATCTGGCACGTGTCGCTTGCGGACATTTTGTAAGCAACCAGACCGTCAAAATCTTGCCTAAATACACCCTCGGATCAGGAAAAATTTCACAAACATTTACATGTACTTGGAATTTCGGATAGAGACCCGCTGACCGTTGAACTGAAACTGGTCCGCCATGCGTGATCTGGGAATCCGACTGAAATGAAAACTTAACTTTACCTGGATCCAAGGTTGGTGAGCTTAAGTCCGACTTTTGGCTCAAGGAGGCCAGCCAAAAATACTCCGTTGAGCTGAAACAACGCCGCTTTGGTTATAACCTAAGTATACCTTGATCTTAAGTCTATTTCAGAGAGTTTTTAGGCTATATAAGGACCTTAGAACACCCTATCTCACAGCCATACGAATTTGGAAAAAACCCTTAGTAAGAAGAGAGAAAAAGAGAGAGAAAGCTAGAGAGTTGTGGAAGAATCTCCCTGCTACTGTTTCCAGCCACTACACAGGCTACACCACCCCTTTCTTGTCGCTTTCCTGGCGATACCGACTTCATTTTAAGGTAAGAAACCCTAACCCTAAATCTGTTTTGGGGTGTGAAGGTTGTAAGTTATAAAATAGCTAACCTATTTCATCCTTTAGGCTACTAAACTGCCGAATACGGAAGCTTGGCAAACCTAGCTGATCCGTTGCGATTCTACGGTGCAAGGTGAGGACTTTAGGTGTATAGGTTACGGTTTTCAACGCTTTCAATGTCAGATAATAATAGATTCATGATCTGCATGCAATTGCACATGTACAAAGTGCTGTTTGTTTTTCCTTTCGATTAAAGATGTAGAATATGAAATTTTACATACTCTAGGTATACGTAGAAATACCGTATACGTATAAATTTTGGAAATGTGTTTGCCATGATTATTTGTTGTATGAGTATATGGTATATGGATAAAATACTTATTTGGCGAAAGGATTCGCCATAATACGTGTTTGCTTATATACACTATGTATGTTGAAATTGTATATTCTAGAAAATACTGTATACGTATAAATTTTGGAGATGTATTTGTCATGATTATTTGCTGTATGAATATGATATACACGGATAAAATACTCGCTTGGCGAAAGGATAGCCCTATTGCATGTTTTACTAACATACATCATGTATGTTGAAATAGTGTATTCTAAGTGTTTGTGAAAGTGCTTGTGAGAGTAAGTGCTTAGATGTTAGTGCCTTAGGTAGGTGTTGAGATGGGGTTCTCAACTACCTTAAAGACATGTATGATTTCTTCCATGTGGTTGTTTACTCTAACCACTTACTTATGAAATATATGTGTTTGTATCCCTATTTGTATAGTACTTTATAATATGCTTTATAACATGCTTTGTAACATGTTTTATAACATGCTTTATGACATGCTTGTTAACATGCTTGAATTGCTTTGTTTATTATGCTTTACACTACATGCTATGAGTCAGGATTGATTGAGTTTGGGACTATGTCTATAGTCCAGACATTCGGTACCAGACTTGAGATCGTGGTTGAGATTCATGTCGCCACGAAAGATGTGTTTGACGAACCCGAGTCATACTTCAGTTGGCAATAGTGGTTGGCCACACAAAGTGCTTCTGCGCTTCATATCGTTCAACTTATTGTGCGCTCGAGCTAGCCGAGCACGTCAAGTAACCCGATATGTCTAATGTATGTTCACCATGTTTGGTCGCTACTGCTTGAACCTAGGGTACCAAACTTACCAGTGGAATCTCGTTAACCATAGTACCTCGATCTACTAAGACTCATGAGCCGGGCATGGTAGTATGGGACACCGTGATCGAGCTGTCGGCTTACGCTGGGGCCACGTGCCTCCCCGTAGTGACCAGTGAGCAACTAGACTCGTGAGCCGATTATGGTGGTATGGGACACTATATTTGAGCTGTCGGCCTACACTGATTGGTGACGAGCCCTTTGTAGTGACCTCTAGCATACTCTGAATTTGCGGTAAGGCGACGAGTCTTGCCGCAGTATATAGAGTATGGACTAGGCTTGTATCTATATAGTGATGAACCGTTAAAAAGGTGATGGGGGAGTGGTGTAACCTTTGTGCATAATAGCCCTGGCAGCCTTTGCAGTGACCTAGAAAACACACCATCGTCTAAGATTAACTAGGACTGACGACCCTAGAATGGATCATGTTTGGGAATGATATAAGGGAGGTACCTTAGTTTCCCAATACTGCTGCTTGAAATGGACTAATAATTACTCAGTAATCATGCTCATCATCGCACTGCATGTGCCTAGTAGATGTGGAGCACTGAGGGATGAACGCATTCGCGAATGTAAGACGGTGTCGGATGAGGGTGGTTTGGTAAGGGCATTCATAATGTCATTTCATACTTGCATTTAATAAGAGTAGTTAGGATTGTTTGATTGCACTGCTTTATCATTACTGCTTGACTGAATTGATAACATGTTAACTTATGCTTTATTGTTCCACTGAGTTAGCTACTCACTCCCACGTTACGGGACGATATTGTACACACCAACCAGACTCTGTCGCAGGTATAGATGATACGTCGGTTCAGGAGGCGGAGCTTGACTACGATGAGGACCAGGACGAGTTCTCATACATACAGTATTCTGATGGCTTCGCTTAGGCCGACTGGATCGCGGGGATTTCAGGATTCATCTTTTAGTTGTATTTTGACTTTTGACTCAAAAACAATACATGTATATGGGTACTCAGTTAGTGTTCATACTCTGGAGTTCATGATGGTTTTGTTTCCTCACATACCTTATGTATACAATTTCAGTCTTCCGCTTGCCTTTATACAATTGATCTGGAATATGAATTACTGGTTTGGTATAATCTCACTCATGTTTATTGCTCTAACACAGACAACATTTAATCATCATTATCTATGTTGCATAAGTGATGCGTTGGAACTCAGGAGTTGAGTTCATACTCGACCCCTGAATTTCAAGGCATTACAATATGGTTACAGAAAATCTAAGAGAAACTAATCGACTGTAACTAATGGTTGATCTTGGCCCAACTAACCGTGAAAGCACATCGCAATGACCAGGGCAGAGGCAACATCGACCTCACCACTCGATTGCCACCCAGCCTAACGTGATTCAGTAAGATGGTTGATGCTCACAACTATGCAACTAATGTTCTAGAAGGACTGTTCTAGGATGGGTAGACCCTCCTCAACCAAGGTTACAAGATCGATACATAGCTCCAAGAAGGGCTGAAGGAAGTGGTTACAATCAGCAGCAGTGGATGCCTTCACCCCTTGATCGTTACTCTCAAGGCAAGGTATCAAATCAAAGGATGGTTATACCTCTATCAACCAAAAGGGTGTCTGGAAATGGGTCATGAATCCCAAATTTCCAATAGTGCCAAAAGCATTGACTCGAACTCAGAAACTGTAAGTGATGTGATGTAAAAAGCACCCTTAGTTGTCGAATTTCGATGAGACAAAACATCTTATAGTGTGACTTATTCATGTTATGGAAAGTTTACCTTCAAGTGAAGTAAGATGAAAAGTTCACCTTCAAGATCATCATATGAAGTTTGAAAGTGCAAGACATGAAGATAATACTATAAGGTTGAGTTCTACCTCACTTTAAGTTCAAGATCAAGCTACAATTTCAAGTCCACTTCAAGTAGAAGATCTACCGAACGCTATTAAAGATTCAAGTAATAATTTCAAGGTATATATTTCAATGTCCAATAATTACAGGTATAACTGACCCTAGAAAGACCCTAGACTTAGGTCCTTTCATATGCTAATCATACATGGGTTTTTATACTTTGGTTAGGCTTAAATTTGACTAGTCCAAGCCTAAGTTTGACTAGTCCAGGATCTGGTTCGACCAGTCTAAGAAATGCTTCGACCAATCCAAGATTCAAACTTAAAATTGGAATTTCTCTGGGAGTTCCTCGACCAGTCGAGCACTGTGCTCGACTAATCGTGGACACTCACTCGGCCAGTCGAAGGGAGCTCGACTCGAACTCCAACAACTAAATTCATGCTCCCTAAACCAGTCGAAGGCTATGCTCGACCAGTCGAAAGTCGGTTTTATCCGATTGCCTCGAAAATTTGAAATTTGGTTGATTCTTAGACCGATCGAAGGAGACCTTAGACCAGTCGAAGGAACTATTTTTTTAACCTATAAATAGAGGTCTTTTCTCATTCTAATTCATTCAAAAAAGCCACAAAAACCCTTCACTTTAAGAGAGAAAAGTCTTTGTCATTATCAAGCTATAGTCCAATAATTTTAGATATTTTTATAGCTTTTATTTTTGTAATTCCTTGATATTTATTTTGTGAATTTGACATTTTAAAAGGGAGTGTTTACTCTACGTTGTGAGATTTAAGGAATTCAAACAAGTAACCCTAGGTTTGAGTTAATGTAAAATCTATTTAAAACATAGAAGCCCTTGATTATGTTTATTGGACATTGAACATCTATACATCAAGCGAAGCGGTTCTACGGGCAACATCAAAGAGCGTCTTCAGAAGAAAAGTATTCTATTTATTTTTTTTTATTTTTGAGATATCCAGAAAATCTCAGTATTGGTTTTGACTGAGATACGCCAGAAAATCTCAGCGCGGGGTTTTAATTGTGATAACCCATTTGAAAACACAACTGTATAGGTTTTAAGGTGAACCTGAGAAAACCTTGATTTTTAGTGAACGCTAATATCACGTGGGTTGTGATTATTGGGAGTGGAGTAGGTGTGGCTGTTCGAGAATAGTTGGTGTACACACTGAACCACTATAACTCCTGGTGTTTTGTGGTGAATGATGTACGTGATGTATATGTGTTGAATGATTGTAATCTTTTCATGTACATGTGGTGAATGCTTGTAATAGCTATCTTTCTTCCTTTGCCTCTTGTTTTAGTTCGCGATCTTGATCCTTATTGCGTTCAAGAAATTAGGTTGTCCTACCTAAAACATCTGTTTTTGGTGTAAGGTTGTCCTTTGAACAAGGTTTGAATCAATTTCTCAATAATATTACAATTGAGATATCTGATTGGTTTTGATTTATTTAATCTTTCAGTTCATTAATTATTATTTTTTTGCATAGTCCTATTCAACCCCCCCCCCCCCTTCCACGACTGAGAGCTCACCCTTTTCAGAAACGTCGTTGGCAGAGGTGTAGATCGGCCATGAGGAGAGAGACAGTAAGGGTCGAGGACGTGCCACGACCGAAAACAATGTAACATCGACCGTTTTGGAAATCCCTTTGTCTAGGGAATAGGTGGTCATTAACTTAGTTGAAGCGATTTTACCTCCTATTCTGTATGACCATGATGCTAATGTTCTTGCCCAACATCGTGAATCGGCTGGTCTGAAGGACAAATATGACTGCGATAATCTACCTGATTATCTTAGTGATGAATGGTTCCTAAGGAATGAGTGACTAGTGAACGAATTAGTAACAACCGCTAAAGCATTGCAAGTGGTCTCACCAGTGACCACATTGTCCGGTGTTACGGCCAATGAGAATGCTGAGCATATTAAGAAAAGTCCCAATGCGTAAGATAGCTCAGAGACACTAGGGGTGCAATGTCCGAGTTTGGAGATTAGGTTTGGGACATTACCACCCGTCGTGTTCCATTGCGATATAGTATTTACTTTACCTTCTATTTTTTAGGCTAAATTGGCCTAGCCAAGTAAGATAGCGAGCAATGTAGAGGAATTTAGCCCTCATGTGTGATACAACATACTTCTTTCCCATCAGAGGAAACGATTAAAGGGATACTTGGAGTGGATGAGACGTCAAATGTGAACACCATTACAGTGGAATCAGGAGATACGTCAGAAAGAGTAGTCATAGAAAGACCCACTTACGACATGATGTAACACCTTAAGCCGTTGTATATATTTGCTTACCTTGAAGGTTGCCTAGTCACCAGGATTTTACTGAACAATGGTCGTCAATCTTCTACCACTAAGAATGATGTCAAAATTGGGGAGCAAGCAGACGATTTAATCCTGTCAGATGTCAATATTAGTAATTTTGCCAGTCACACTACAAACACTCATGGGGTTCTGCCAGTTGATCTGACTATTGGAACTAAAACAGTGTTAGCCTTACTTTTTTGTGGTCGATACCTCATCTAGCTATAATGCTCTACTTGGCAGGGATTAGATTTATTCGTTTGTATATATCCCATCTTCTTTACACCTGTTCATAATTTTTTGGAATTAGGATAAGGTTGAATTAGTTTTGGCAGATAATAAACCCTTCTTGGCCACTTCGAACCCAAATGAAGCCTATTACTGGGGTCAAAAGGTAGGGCCAATTCAGTTCACTAAAAGGAATAAGCACGGCTGACTAACTGGAATATCCGTAAAACAGAATCCAACAGCATCATGCAAGATATCATAGAAGTGATTCGTCCAATTGATAATTTGTCGAGGAACATTATTCCCTTTTGGCCAATTCTGCATTGTACCATCGAGGAAATTTCATGATTGGTACACCAAAAGATAACTAGCTTAGGGCCAATTTCACGGCTAGAATAACAAGTCTCGAAGAAAGCCTGAAAGAGGTTAATGATGGTTGTCTCATGAATATGGCCGATGTAGATGTCTCGATTGAAGAAGAAGATATGGAGCTTAGGGAAGCCTCAGATAAGTTAAAAGATACTTAGGCCCAAGTTCAAGATCCCTTAGTGAAGGTGAAGCTAGGAACCGAGCAAGACCTAAAGATAAAGTGCAATTGACCAACTTGCTCAAAGAGTTTGCCGATTGCTTCTCATGGGATTACCATGAGATGCCAAGACTCGACCGGTTGATAATGCCTAAATATTACATATTTATCCCCTATTTTGCATTACTTTTAGCATATCCATCAAGTTAATTAGTCCTAATTATGTGTGTTTCATGTGCAATGAGAGATTTGAAGTTCAAGACCAAATTTAATTTAAATGTGAGGATTTAAAGCCCAAAGATAATCAAGAGTGGAGTGATTAAATATTTAAGAGCTCAAGGGATGTAGATCAAGCATATTCGAGCATGTAGAGCAAAGGAGATCAAGAGGAAGTCGAACGATGCTTGAAAACAAGTGAAGAAACTAAAGAAAAGGTATCTTGAAAATTTGGGGCTAGAAAAGTCAAATTCTAAAATTCCAGGACCAGAAAGACAAAATCATGAAAATCGCAGAAATGACCATTTGATTCCATCAATCACAATTTCAATGCCATCGAAGATAACTTCGATCCTATTGAGAAATTTATGAATGTTCCAAGTTAGTTTCTGGACATACTCTTCTATGTCATCGAAGGTGCGTGCAACTGAATAAATTTAGAGTCGGTTTAAAGTCAGTGCGAATTAAGTTTATTTAAATGGATGTTTTAGGCTTTCTTAAGTAAGAATTAGAGATTAGTAGAAAGACCTAGGGGTGACAGAGCTTCTACAGAGCCGTCATTCTTCTTCTTCCCCTCGATTCCAGTTTATCTTTCGTCCTTCTTCTTCTTCCCCTCAATTCTAGTTTTTTTTCTCTTTTAAAATTTAGTTTTGTTAAACTAATCTCTTAACTAAGGATAAGGGATGAAGCTTGTAGTTTAATTTTAATATTTAATTTATTTGATTCAATAACAATGGATTGAATGATGATAGTATATTAAAATATATTTGGATTTTACTTTAAAGTTTTTGTGTTGTTTCATCTTTGATCCATTATCAACTCCGGGCACATTCGATGCTTGGAAGTGCAATTACAATGCTTATTTAGAGAATGAATCAATCTATAAAATTCATTGATCTATTGTAGACTCTGAGCACAGTAGATGATTTAAGTTCCCTATGATTGATGTTTGAATGCTTCATGAGAGAATCATTCAATTGCGATCATATTCTTCTTGGTGTTTATGAATGGTTTAACAAAATTATCTTCCAATTGGATAAGATAGGACTTCAATTCCATTTGAGATATACATTGAATCAGTAAATTGATATTGTGATGGTTATGAGTGGATTCCTAGATCCTTAGTCTTTTACTTCTATTATTTAAAAACCCATTTATCTCTCTAAATTAAAAACTCAAACAAACCATTAGACTTAGATCAGATCTAGGATTTGTTCCTCATTCCCTGTGGATTTGACTTCGGTCTCACCGAGTTATTACTACATCACAACCTGCAATTGGGGTTTTTTGAACACTAGGGCTTGGTCAAGCACATGTTACTTATAAAAGAAGAGTATCATCCGCATAAATAGCTACCCAAGCGGATGATAGCAGAAGTAACCTATAAAATTAAAGAAAATATTGAACAACTATTGAATGTTAGTTTTATCAAGCCGATTAGGTATGCCGAGTGGATCTCGAATGTAGTCCCAGTCATAAAAAAGAATGGAAAGTTGTAGGTTTGCATCAATTTTTGAAATTTAAATCTAGCAACGCTAAAGGATGAGTATTTAATGCTTGTGGCCGATCAGCTGATCGATAGGGCTGCCAGACATCGAGTTGTGTCCTTCATGGATGGCCATTCTGGGTAAAATCAAATTTATATAACACTAGAAGATTTGTCAAAAATGGCATTTAATTGCCCGGGCCTGCTAAGGACTTACTATTGGGTGGTAATGCCCTTTGGGCTTAAGAATGCAAGGGATACATATTAGAGAGTGATGAATGTCGTATTTCATGATATGATCGATTGGTTTATTAAGGCTTACGTTGATGATGTAGTACTAAAGTTGTTCAACACAGAGGGTCACCTTGCTTAATTGTGTAAATCATTTAAGCGGATGAGACCCCCAAAAGTTAAAAATGAACCCCTTTAAGTGTGCTTTCAAGGTCTCAGCTAGTAATTTTCTGTGATTCTTGGTGCATCAGCAAGGGATCGAGGTGGATGAGAACAAGGCTCAAGCGATTATAAATGCTCATCTGCCGATGAACAAACTAGAGCTGCAATGGCTCTTAGGTCAGGTTAACTTTATGTAGAGGTTTATATCTAACTGTGCAGGGAAAACTAACGTATTTTCTCCATTGGTAAAATTAAAGCAGGGGCTTAGATTTAAATGGGAGGCGGAGCATTAACAGACTTTTGAGAAGATCAATGAGTATCTAATGAAGCCACTAGTGTAAATGCCACCAGTTGAAGGTTAACTGCTTAAGCTATATGTTGTATCATCAGTAGAGTCAGTCAGAGCCCTCCTATCCCAAGACGACGATGAACGAAAAGAGCATGCATTTTATTATCTGAGTCGAACGCACCTAAATACCGAGAGGTGGTATTCTACCATAGAAAAGTAATGCTTATCATTGTACTTCGTGGATACCAAATTAAGACATTATTTATTGGTCGAAGGAGTAAATGTAATAGTAGTGAATAATTTAGTGAACTACATGTTGAATCGGCCAATTTTGAATGGTCAAATTGGAAAATGGGTGTTAGCTTTGTCCAAATCTGATCTTTGTTATATTCCCCAAAATGCAGTGAAATGTCAAGTTATAGACAATTTCTTGTCTAACCACCCATCTGACTTGGAAGATCAAATTTTGCCATATATTTTAGATATGTATTACATACATTTAACCCCATGGATGTTGATCTTCGATAAATTAAAGACTCACAGAGCATCAGGGGCTCGAATCATCCTAATTGCACCAAATGAAAATAGGTAGGAGTTCGCATTCCAACTGGAGTTTGAGTGCACTAATAATCAAGCCAATTATGAAGCTATGATAATCAGCTTGGAATTATTGATGGAGTTGGGTACAAGAAGTGTGATAATTATAGGTGATTCACAGTTAGTCATCAACTAAATGGCATGGCTTTTTTAAGTGTACTAGTGCAACCCTTTTATTGTACTACACCTTGGCATCTTAGATGATGGACAACTTTAAGAAAGTAGAACTAATGCATGTTACTAAGGATTGGCCGAAAGGACGATTACCGTCCAAACGAGGTCTTTACCATCAATTTTTGAAAGGGAGGTCGTTTTGGAGATATGCCAGGACGAAATAGAAGAAGAGGATTAGAGAGCTCCTCTCATGGGTTATCTTCAAAGCCCATGCACTAAGGTCAGCAGGGATGTGAGGAAATTTTCCATTAATTATGTAATGATTGAGAGTGAACTATACTGAAATTGGGTCAATAGAGTTTTGCTTCGATGTTTACCAAAAAAAGAAAAAAGAAGCCTTATTAGCAATGGATGAGGTTTATGAATGGTTATGTGGAGCCCACCAGGCAGGAAGAAAAATGAGGATTACACTTAGGTGATATAGGTATTTCTAGCCAACAATGATAGCCCGATATGTTAATGGTCGTGAGGTTTACCAAAAGAATGAGTCGATTTAACACGTGCCTGCAACCTAAATCTATTTAATCATCAAGCCTTGGCCTCTCAAAGGATGGGTGATTGATCTGATAGGTCAGATCCACCCACCTTCAACACATATGGATTCATTTATTATCGTGGCTACTGATTATTTCACCAAATGGGTAGAGGCAAAACGCATGAAAAGAGTTGGCCATAGAGAAATCATAAAGTTCATTGAAAGTAATATTATCCATCGATTTGGGATTCTAGAATCAATCACCATGGACCAAGGTGCAACTACTTCAACAAAGGAGGTGAAGGCCATGATGTATAAATATGGGATCAAAATTTTACATTCAACGCCATATTATAAAAAAGCCAATGGTTAGGTCGAGGCTAGCAATAGATTAATCAAGAATATCTTGAGAAAGATGATTAAAGAAAATTGAATGGCATATAAAACTGTCCAAGGTACTCTGGAGATGCAAAAACTCACCTCGCACCAATGCCGAGATGAGTCCATTCACATTGATATATGGACATGATGCAGTGATACCCTTATAAATCACTATTCCATCTTTGAGAATTGCACATCAGGCTAAGTTAACCCCTCCCGAGTATACATAGGAGATGTTAGTTGAGTTAGAAAAGCTGGACGAAACCTGAATGAAAGCCCTTAATTCCATCATTACAAACAAATCGATCATTGCTCGAGCATATAATAAGAGAGTAAAAGGAAAATCCTTCAGGGAGGGAGATAAGGTTGGAAAGTCGTGTTGCCAGCTAGGCACACATATCATGCTTTAGGTAAGAAATGTTCTCCCACATGGGATTGACCATATTGTCATTCAAGTTCTCAAGGGTGGAGCCTATCTCTTAAAAGATATAAACGGAAGAGTTGTGAAGGTTCTGATTAATGGGTGATTGCTGAAAACATATTATCCCTCCTTATGGGAGTTAGTCTAAGGACAAGCTGAATAAACACAAAAAAGGGAGAAAAAAAAGTGTCCTACTATAAGCAATAAAATAAAGGAAAACAAATTTGTATTATATGAACAATGCTTTAAATGATCAACTGCTTAATTACAAAAAAAAAAAAAAAAAAAAAAAAAACAAAGAGAGAGAGAAAGAAAAGGCGAGATATGAACAACTAGTTGGCCAATTCAAAGGTAGGTCTCCCTTAGCGGCCAACTGCTTCGCCTCCTAAGCCTGCACGTGCTTTCTCCTCACGACGGGCGCTCGGCCGTGGTGTTGTGAAGAAGGCCTATCACCATGTCAAGGCATCGTTTGACTGTTGCAACCTCTTGCGCAGCCTTCAGCTCCTCAGACCTACTAGATTCTTCACGAGTCGAATAGAAATCTATCTAGGACTCGATGAAAGTCAGGAGCTCATCGGAGTATGGTCGATCCCATTCCGGGTAAAGGCGTGAAACCTCTAAGAGGTCAATAACTAGGTCATTGCATCGAGCCTCCAGCAATTGCAATATTTCCTTATCAAAGCAATGTCAACGAACCCAATGCAATCAGTCCTTCCACGTAACATCGTAGCAACCTGAGAAGGTCTTAGACTTAGCATGGATGGTGGCTTATTCCTCTAGTAGGCTGGAACACCATCGTAGGGTGAAAAGAACCTCTAGGATTTCCCATAGAGGTTCATCAGTTTTTACCACCTTAGTGGCATCCATGGTAAATGCCTAGATGTTGTGGAGGAGAGCAGACTGAAAGAAGTATCATATCTCCTCTTTAAAGATCTCCTCGAGAATGATCAACGACTATGAGTGGAACATGGTAAAGGCCATGGAAGTCGAGGCTTATTGTTGAGTAGAAGTCAGACATATAACATAAAGCCAGAATGTGTGATGCTTTTATAAGCAGTGCTAGGGATAATAATGTTCGTATTGAGTAGGCTATAATGGTTGGGATGCACGAGACAAATGGTGTGGTGCCGATTCAGTTCCTAAAAAGTTGGAATGTGCAACAGAAATAAATGAGGTTTCCATGAAAAGTAGTGCACAATTTCCCATGCACCTTAGTCCACTCAGCAAACGACTATGAAAGAGACTAAGTGTTAGGTGTCCGAGCTTTGAAGAAAAAGTTTGGTCGATGAGGAACATCAATGAGATATGTGACATCATGACTTCAAATCGGCTAAAGGGAATGTTCTACGAGCCATGTACCATAGTAGTGAAAAATTCTAGTTGGTCGATCACTTTGAATATCTTAAGCCATGACCAATTGAGGTGGTAATGCAAATATTTAAGAACCTAGAATGACAATTCTGTTAGTCCACTGATTTGTTCATCTTGTTTTTCAATCACCTGAGTCCTTGTGTCATGTAGTCGGTTGAGCCTTTGGAAGTTGAAGACCAAAGACACAAGATATAAGAGCATCAAGGAATAAAGAATAGGTAAATGAGGTGCCTTGGTGACCATAACCCTTGAACCTCTAGATGATCTTAGCTTAATATATAAACCTTGTTAATCTTCCCTTAGCCTTAGGAACCTAATTGGAACATGATAAGTAAGGCTAAAAGAGCTGCGAAGCTACTATGAAAACATTAAAATGGAGAGCTACCGATGTCCAAGAGGGGGGTGAATAGAACAATGCTAAATAATCGAAACAAATGCTGAATATGTAAATAATACAAAGATCTCAATTGCTCGAGTATTGAAATCTTGATTCCAAATAATTTGTAGGACAACCTTCATCTAAAATTTTAGGCAGGTCAACCTTATTTCACGAATGTCTTTAAAATCAAAACTTGAAACTATCAAGAGTAAATTAAAGAGTTACAACATTAAACACAAAATTGAAATAAAATACATTCAGCCACTAAAAAATAATTATAAAGCATTCACCACATGGCACAAGGAGTTATAGTGGTTTGGTGCTTTAAAAACATCCATACCAACTCCACTCCCAAAATTACTTCCCTCGTAATTTTGGCTTTCACTATAAAAGATTTTCACAGGGTTACCTTAATAACCTGATACAATTCCTTGTGATTTTCATAGGTTATCATAATAAAAATCAAAACTAAGATTTTCATAGGCTATCTCAGACAAAACCTCAACTGAGATTTTCACAGGAGATCTCAGAAAAACCTAAATAGAGTTTTAGAAGGTATACTTATCTTCAGATGAAGAAGATGTAGTAGAAGCTTATAGCATTGTAACAGCCCAGATTTTTTCCAACCTGGAATTAGACTTCCTTAGGCGATGGGTCAATCTTAACACCGGTTAAACTTCTCAAACACTCAATTAAAGCCTCAAATCCCTTTTCAAACCATTTTCTTCACAAATCCCACCCTTCACTACCTTGTTCTTTCAATTTTTCTAAGCACTTTCGCCCTAGACACTATCTTAAACTAGCTAAGTAGTATAACTTGGATCACTTTAAATACAAACTACAAAGGCCCAGGTACCACCTCAGACAGAAATTACTCGGGACTACATCCTTTAGAAATTATGCGAGAATTAGCCAGTGTGAAACTAGAGTACCTGTGAAATTAGCACCAACCACTTTAAATACGATTTGCAAGACCCAAAACTTGTAGAATCATTGACGCTAGGTTACCCAAAAATCTAGAATCAATCTCATTACCCGGCTGCTCTCGGGAGCATCTCGAAAATCTGTATCAGATCTGGACCGCACGTCGGAAGTCCGATTAACACGAAGTTAAGGAATTAGGACTGCCTTGCTGGGCTTGACAACCATCTCAAAAATCAAATCCAGATAGTGTCCCACGGCTGTTCGCTTGAGTCCGGAGAGAGTGTGAAAACACTTGTTTTCTTTACAAAATAAATATCTTGAATAGTAATCTGGCACGTGTTGTTTGCGGATCAATTTTAAGCAACCAGACCGTCAGAATCAGGCCAAATTACGCCCTCGGATCAGGAGAAATTTCATACACATTTACATGTACTCGGAATCTCCGATCGAGATCCGCTGACCGTTGAACTGAAACTGGTCCGCCACGCGTGATCTGGAATCTCGACCGAAACGAAAACTTAATTGAACCTAGATCCATAGTTTATGAGCTTAAGTCCGACCTTTAGCTCAAGGAGGCCCGCCAGAAGTCCTCCGTTGAGCTGAAACAGGTCTGCTTTGATTATACCCTAAGTATACTTTGACCTGGAGTCTATTTCGGTGAGTTTTTAGGCTATATAAGGACCTTAAATCCCCTCTCATTACAGCCATACGAATTTGAGAGAAACCCTAGAGAGAGAAGAGAGAAAAGAGAGAGAAAGTGTGGGAGCAGTGGGAGAATCTCCCTGCCACTCTTCCCTGCCGCTATACGAGCTTCACCACTCTATTCTAATCACTTTTCTGGCGATTCCAGCTCCGTTTCTAGGTAAGAAACCCTAACCCTAAACTGATTTGGGGTTTTGATACTTGTAGGTTATGAAATAGTTAACCTATTTCATTCTCTAGGTTACCAAACTACCGGATACGAAAGCTTAGCAAACCTATTGGATTCGTTACGATTCTACGACAAAAGGTGCGGACTTTAGGTGTATAGGTTATGGTTTTTCAACGCTTTCAATGTCAGATAATGATAGATTCATGATCTGCATGCAATTGCACATGTACAAAGTGATGTCTGTTTTCCGTTTCGATTAAAGACGAAAAATATGGAATTCTACATACTCTAGGTATTTGTAGAAAGTACCGTATACGTACAAATTTTGGAAATGTGTTTGACATGATTAATTGTTGTATGAATATATTATATGTGGATAAATTACTTGTTTGGCGAAAGGACTCGCCCTATACATGTTTTGCTTATATACACTATGTATGTTGAAATTGTGTATTCTAGAAAGTACCGTATTCGTATAAATTTTGGAGATGTATTTGCCATGATTATTTGTTGTATGAATATATTATACATGGATAAAATACTCGCTTGGCGAAAGGATAGCCCTAATACATGTTTTGCTAACATACACCATGTATGTTGTAATAGTGTATTCTAAGTGTTTGTGAAAATGACTGAATGAGTATAGAATTCTCATTCGTGTTCGCCATGACTAATTGTCATGGATATATGTTTGTTGTATTGGCGATACCCCTTTGACGAAAGGATTTGCCCAAAATCACGCCACGGCCTATATACACTACTTATATTAAAATGTGTGGCCCAAGTGTTTGTGGAAATGATTGAATGAATATGGAACTTGGAATCCTGCTTGCCATGACTATCCGTCGTGGGTGTACGCGTGTTAGGATTGGGGCAACTCCCTAGTGAAAGGATTTGGCCTAATGCCTATGTGATCAACATATGTCATGTATGTTGATGAATGTATTTTAAAGTGTTTGTTGAAATGTTTGAATGAGTAGTAGTTAGCAAATTGTAATGTATAAGGGTGTTGAGATATGATTCTCAACTCCTTTAACTATGTGTATGATTTCCTTGGATAGCTGTGTGATTAGGAATTGAATATGTACAAACTCATGCTTGTGTTGTGTTTCATAACATGCTCAATTGATTGTATGATTTTATCTATGTGATGCATATGTTTAAATTCATGTTACGTTGTATGCTCCGTCATGGGTGATGGGGGAGTGGAGTAACAAGTGCGTGCAACAGCCTTGGCAGCCCTAAACGGATAATACCAAACTTTGATTGTATGATTTGAATCTTGATCCATTACGGCTTTATCTATCTGCAATTGATTGTGTTTGGGGCTATGATTATAGTCCAGACAATCGGTACCAGAAGTGAATTCGTGGCTGTGATTCATTTGCCACGTGAGATGTGTTCGACAAACCCGAGTCGTACTTCAGTTGGGGATAGTGGTTGGCCACACGAAGTGCTTATGCGCTTCATATCGTTTAACTTGTTGTGCGCTCGAGCTAGCCGAGCCCGTCAAGTAACCCGATCTGTCTTATGTATGTTCACCATGTTTGGACGCCTCTGCTTGAACCTAGGGTACCAAACTTACCAGTGAAATTCCTTTTAACCATGGTACCTCGATCCGCTAAGACTCATGAGCAGGGCATGGTGGTATGGGACACCGTGGTTGAGATGTCGGCCTACGCTGGGGCCACGTGCCTCCCCATAGTGACGAATGAGCAATCAAACTCGTGAGCCGATTATAGTGGTATGGGACACTAAATTCGTGCTGTCGGCCTATATTGATAAGGTGATGGGGGAGTGGTGTAACGATTACGAACAACAGCCCTGACAGCCCTTTGTAGTGACCTCGAGCATACTCTGAATTGCGGTGAGGCGACGAGTTTTGCCACAGTGTATAGAGTATGAAACTAGGCCTGTTTATGTATAGTGATGAATCGTTAAAGAGGTGATGAGGGAGTGGTGTAACCTTTGTCCGTAACAGCCCTGGCAGCCTTTGCAGTGACCTAGAAAACAAACCATCGTATGAGATTAACTAGGACTGATGACCCTAGAATGGATCATGTTTGGGAATGATACAAGGGAGGTACCTTAGTTTTCCAATCCTGCTGTTTGAAATGGACTAATAAATACTTGGTAATCATGCTCATCATGCATTGCATGTGCTTGGAAGATGTGGAGCACTGAGGGATGAAAGCATGTCGCGAACGTGAGATGGTGTCGCACGAGGGAGGGTGTGGTGAGGGCATACATCATGACTGCATTCATACTTGCATTAATAAGAGTAGTTAGGAGTGTTTGATTTTACTGCTTTATCATTACTACTTGATTAAATTGATAACATGTTAACCTATGCTTTACTGTTCCACTGAGTTGATCACTCACTCCCACGTTACGGGACGGTGTTGTACACACCAACTAGATTTGTTGAGTTTCAGGTGATGGCGATGCTTATGAAGCAAAGTCGGGCTACTATGAGGTGGAGGAGGAGTTCTCCTACTTGTAGCTCTCTGATAGGTTTATGAAGACCTGTTATTGTATTGACGGAGCTATGGTACTTGGGATAGAAAACATTACACTTACACATTTGGTATATTTTAGAAATGTAATTGAAATTTATTAACCTGGTAATGTTATCATACTCTGGAGACTCACCACAATTTTTATATATTATATATTATATATATCTACCACATTCTTCCGCTTGCAATTTAACTGTCTCTGGAGTATGATATGTTGTTTGGGCTTAATCTCACTCATGTTCAATAGACTAATGTAGACAACATTTAATCATCATTATCTATGTTGCATAAGTGATGTTCTGGAACTCGGGTGTTGAGTTTATGCTCGACCCCCGATTTTTCGGGATGTTACAAGCATAAGGACCTCTTTCTTGAATGTAGATGGCGCAATGTTCAATCAGATAGAAAGAGTCTAGAGTTCTATAGATTTTAATTATGAAAAACCCAAATGCTACTTAATTCAATTCTCTTAGATCTCAAAGAGGAGTATAGTTTACTCTCTTAGATTAAGTTGAAAATGATCTGAGAATAAAAGGGAATTAAATTAGGTATTTAAAATAAATTATAAATACCAACAAATAGCATGCTGAGTACTTGAGCTTCTCTATCTCTTGCAGAAGAATTATGATAATAATTTTATATAATTCAGAATGAGAGAAAAATTCAATTTATAGACATATAACTTAGGCTAGCCCAAGATAGTCTTCGACTAGACCGAATTTACCAGATTTTGTTCAACGGATCTCGGATTACGCGGGATAAGAATTATCCAAAATTCGGCTGGCCCGAGGTCAAGTTCGGATGACGGAACATCACAATTCGGTTGAACAAATTTCTGCGAATTCTGAAAGAAAATGTTGCTGGAATTTCACCCGAACTTTCTCAGGCTGGCCGAATTTCAAGCTTGGGCTACCCAAACCAAAACTCGAGATAGCTGAATTTTCAACAAAAGTTGTTATTTGCTCGGACTTGAAAGTTGGGTTTGAAATGGCGGTGAAGACTGCACTAGTTGAAGAAGGAATATGCCAATATGTCCTAGAGGAGGGTGAATACGATTTTTTAAAGTTTTTACAACTTAGAAATCCTATTTCACTAATCCTATGAATATGTAATTATTAGGATTACACAAATGTAACTCTACTGGCTTCCAAGCCTGGTAAAGGATCCAATCACAAAATATTCAAGAGATAGCAATATATAACTTAGTTTATGATGGATATGAATGTGTATGTGTGTGAGGCGTGATCAAATATATAAATATGAATGCATTGACACAAATCACACATATAGAAGAAGAGCAATCACAAACACAGTCATTTTTTTAGTGGTTCAACTACCTGTCTACTCCACTCCCGGTAACTGCACTCAACCCTTGAGTGTACCAGATTTCACTAAGGAGGTTTCACAGCGATTCACCTCAAACCTAAGGTTTTAAATCAGGTTTACCTTCAACCTTTACGACCTACGTTGAGGCTGACTGTTTATGCTCTCACGAGCAAGGGTCAACACAACGCACCCACTTTCAGGTACACTAGCCAAGGATCTTCCATAAGACCCTATCGGAGGTTTCTACACGGTTCACCTCAAACCCGAGGTTTCAGAGCGGCTGACCTCAAACCTAAGGTTTTGACTGGTTCACCTTTGTAACGCCCTGAAATTCAAGGGTCGAGTAGCAACTCAACTCTCGAGTTCCAAAACATCACTTATGCAACATAAAGAATGATGATTGAATGTTGACAATGTTAGTGCAATAAACATGAGTGAGATTATACCAAATCAGTAATCCATACTCCAGATCAATGTATAAAACGCAAGCGGAAGACTGAAAGATGTATATAGATGTATATAAAAACAAAACGATTTCGATCTGTCTTCAAAGTATGATTACTTCACTGAGTCATCATATACATGTATTATATAAAGAAAAACAAAATGTCAAAAAAATAGTCTAACTGTCATGATAGCCCAATAGCCCCATCAATCCGATAGCCTAAGCAAAGCCGCCGGAGAACTGCATATAGGAGAACTCATCCTGATCATCGTAATAATCAGGCTCAGCCTCCAGTAAATCGTCGGTACCTGCATCTAAGACAGAGTCTGGTGGGTGTCCAGAACACCGTCCCGTAACGTGGGAGTGAGTAGCTAATTCAGTGGAACAGTAAAGCATAAGTTAACATGTTATCAAATCAGTCAAGCAGTAATGATAAAGCAGTATAATCAACAATTCTAAGTACTCTTGTTAATACAAGTATGAAATGCAGTTGTGATGCATGCCCTCACCGACATACTCTCTCATGTGACACCATCTTACGTTCGCATCATGCGTTCATCCCTTAGTGCTCCACATCTTCCAGGCACATGCAGTGCGATGATGAGCGTGATTACCAAGTTATTATTAGTCCTTTTCAAACAGCAGATTGGGAAACTAAGGTACCTCCCTTATATCATTCCCAAACATGATCCATTATAGGGTCGTCAATCCTAGATAATCTCATACGATGGTTTATTTCTAGGTCACTACAAGGGCTGTCAGGGCTGTTACACGGAATCGTTACACCACTCCTCCATCACCTTATCAATACAAGCCTAGTTTTATACTCTTATTGCTACGGAAGGGTCATCGCCTCCACGTAAACTCAGAGTATGCTCGAGGTCACTACAAAGGGCTACCAGGGCTATTACATGGAATCGTTCCACTACTCCCCCATCACCTTATCAGTGTAGGCCGATAGCTCAAATATAGCGTCCCATACCACCATAATCGGCTCATGAGTCTGGTTGCTCAATGGTCACTATGGGTGGCTCGTGGCCCCAGCGTAAGCCGACAACTCGACCACGGTGTCCCATACCACCATGCCCGGCTCATGAGTCTTAGCGGATCGAGGTACCACGGTTAACAGGATTCCACTGCTAAGCTTGGTACCTTAGATTCAAATAGAGGCGTCCAAACATGGTGAACATACATTAGACAGATCGGGTTACTTGACGAGCCTGACTAACACGAGCGCACCACCAACTGAACGACATGAAGTGCATAAGCACTTCACGTGGCCTAACCACTGTCGCCAACTGAAGTACGACTCGGGTTCGTCAAAACACATCCTACGTGGCGAATAAATCTCAACCACGTACTCAAGTCTGTTACCGATTGTCTGGACTATAATCATAGCCCCAATCACAATCAGTCCTTAACCAGAAGCATTGGAGTAAAGCATAATGAACATATTAATTCAAGCATGTTAATAAGCATGTCATAAAGCATGTTATAAAGCACAATATAACAGGAAATACGAACACATATATTTCTTAAGTAAGCGATTAAATTAAACAACCATCATGAAGGAAATCATATACATCTCTAAGGTAGCTGAGAATCATATCTCAACACCTACTTAAAGCACAATCCCCTAAGTACTTACTCTTACAAACATTTTCACAAACACTTAGGATACACTCTTTCAACATCCATAGCATATATTAGCAAGAACATGTATTAGGGCGAATCCTTTCGCCGAGTAAGTATCATACACATATATAGCATATACATATAGTCATTTATCATGGCAAACACACTTTCAAAATTTATACGCATACGGTACTTTCTACAAATACGAGGAATACAGTATACTCAACATAGTTAACGTATAACCGAAAAAAGAAACGGACAGTACTTTGTAAATGTGCAATAACATACAGATCATGAATCTATCATTATCTGACATTGAAAGCATTGAAAAGCATAACCTATACACCTAATGTCCGCTACTTACGTCGTAGAAGTGTAATGAACTTGGTAGGAACGCTAAGCTTTCTTCCACGAGGGTATAACAACCTAAAGCACAAGTAGTGTTAGCTATTTCGCTAATTGAATCAGTTGAAACCCTAAATCAGATTAGGGTTAGGGTTTTCTTACCTGGGATGAAGTCGGAATTGCCGGGAAAGCGATTAGAATGGCGTGGTTAAGCTTGTATAGTAAGAGGATACAGTGGCAGGAAGTTTCTCCCACAACTCTCACACTTTCTCTCTCTTTTCTCTCTTCCCTTTCCTAGGGTTTCTTCAAATTCATATGGGCTGAATGAGAGAGGGTTTAAGGTCCTTATATAGCCTAAAACATCACCAAAATATACCTAAGGTCAAGGTATACTTAGGTTATAACCAAAGTGGGTCCATTTCGATCCAACGGAGCACTTCTGGCAGCCCATTTTCTGTGTGTGGTCAGACTTAAGCTCACTAACGCTGGATCTAGGTATAGTTAAGTTTTCCTTCTAGTCGGGTTCTTAGATCACACGTGGCGGACCAGTTTCAGTTCAACGGTCACTGAAACTCGATCGGGGATTTTAAGTACACTGCCATGTGTATGAAATTTCTCCTGATCCGAGGGTGTATTCTGGCCTAATTCTGACGGTCGGAATCCTTATAACTAATCCGCAAGCGACACGTGTCAAATTACTTAAATTTATATTTTATTTTTACTTAATTTCACATTTCTCACACTTGTCACTTCGGGCTCAAGCGAATAGCGCTAGGACATTATCTGGATTTGATCTCCTAAGTGGTTATCAAGTCCAACAAGGCGGTCCTAACTCTATAACCTCGTATTATTCGGATTTCCGATGTGCAGTCCAGATCTAATACGGAGATTCCATGCGCTCCTGAGAACAGATGGGTAATGAGATTGATCCTAGATTTTAGGGAAATGTAGCGTCAATGATTCCACAAGTTTTGGGCCTTGCAGATCGTATTTAAAGTGATTCGTGGGATTTCATATACAATCTAGTTTAACACTTAGTTAACTTTGTCTAGTGATTTCTGCCTGAGGTGGTACTCGGGCTATCGTACGGAATTTTTTCGAGTCGTTACAATCTACCCCCCTTAATGAAAAATTTTGTCCTCGAAATTAGTACCTTTTCGTACTCCTCGAGAAGCTGAGGGTAGTTCTTTCGAACCTCGACTTTAGTCTCCCATGTAGCTTCCTCCTCTGTATAATGCGTCCACAGTACCTTTACGAGCGGAATCACCTTACTGCGCAACACCTGCTCCTTCCTGTCAAGGATACGCATCGGGCGCAACACGTAGGTAGCATCCTCGCTCAAATGCACCTGCTCCCAATGGATGATATGTGAAGGATCAGGGACGTATTTCTTCAGTATAGATACATAAAATATGTTGTGCACGCCCGCGAGTGGTGTGGGCAAAACGAGACGGTATGCCACCGCTCCCACTCGATCAAGTATCTGAAATGGGCCAATGAATTGCGGCGTAAGCTTCCCCTTCTTCCCAAACCGAAGAACTCCCTTCATAGGGGAAACTCTAAGGAATACATGATCTCCAACCTCAAACTCCAGCGGTTGCCGCCTCGTATCGGCATAACTCTTCTGTCTACTCTGGGCCGTAAGAAGTCGACGCCTGATAATGTCGATTTTCTCTGAGGTCGCCTGTACTAACTCTGGTCCAATCAAACTGCATTCACCAAACTCTGCCTGGTAATGCGGTGCCCTACAAGGACGCCCATATAAAGCCTCGTAAGGAGCCATGCCAATACTCGCCTGAAAGTTGTTGTTGTAGGCGAACTCTGCGTATGGGAGACAATCATCCCAACTGTCCTTGAAGTCCAAAACAGAGGCCCGTAACATGTCCTCAAAATTCTGATTCACCCACTATCTGCCCGTCGGTCTGAGGGTGAAACGCAGTACTGAACTTCAGCTTCACACCCATCGCTTCATGGATATGAGTCTAGAAGATAGATGTGAATCGCGTGTCTCGGTCCGACACGATCTCTAAAGGAACTCCTTACATACGGACTATCTCTTGATGTACAACCTGGCCAAGTCGTCTGCAGAGTTCGTGAGTCTGATAGGGAGAAAATGAGCCGATTTGATCAACCGGTCCACAATCACCCAGATGGAATCATGTCCCTTCCTTGCCTTCGGCAGCCCCGATATGAAATCCATAGAGATGAAGTCCCACTTCCACTCAGCTATGGGCATGGGCTGAAGGAGTCCAGGAGGTCGGCGATGCTCGACCTTGACCTTCTGACACGTGAGACAACGTGAAACATACTCTGCTATATGCACATTCATGTTGTCCCACCAATACGATCGCCTCATGTCCTGGTACATCTTCATGCTACCAGGATGCATCGCAAGCTTTGATCTATGGGCAGTCTCGAGAAGCTACTGTCTCAAGTCCTGAATATCTGGGACGCATAGGCAGCCACGGTATCGTAGGCCCCCATCTGTGCCAATTCGCCACTCGGAGTCCTCAGTGTCGCTAGCTTGCTCTTGAAGCTCAGACAACCGCTCATCGTCCTTCTAGGCTTCGATAATCCTATCATCAATAAGTGGCCGCACCCGAAAGTGCGCTACACTCTTAAATGGCTCTTCCACTGTAAGTTTCTGCTCGAAGTCCCGCACGAACTCCAACATATCACACTCTACTATCATCAGCGGAGCCGCAAATGTTATAGCCTTCTTGCGGCTCAACACATCTGCCACAAAGTTGGCCTTGCCAGGATGGTAGGAAACCTCGAACTTGAAGTCCTTCAAGGTCTCCATCCATTGACGCTGCCTCATATTCAAGTCCCGCTGAGTGAATATATACTTAAGGCTGTTGTGGTCGTAGAAAAGCTCGAACTCCTCTTCGTAGAGGTAATGTCTCGAGAGCTTCAACGCAAAGATGACAGCTGCTAACTCAAGGTCGTGTGTAAGGTAATTCTCCTCGTGCTTCCTTGTCTCGAGGCATATGCGATTACCCTGTCCTTCTGCATAAGGATGCAACCCAAGCCAACGTGAGACGCATCAGTGTATATTGTGTACTTAACCCCTTGCTCTGGCAATACTAGCACAAGGGCGGACCTCAGTCTGTCCTTCAGCTCCTGAAAAGATGCTTCCGCCTTCTCATTCCAGGCGAATCTCAGATCCTTACGCGTCAACTATGACAATGGCCTGGCAATCTTCGAGAAGTCCCGAATGAAGCGTCGATAGTACCCTCCCAGGCTAAGAAAACTCCTTACCTCGGTAATCGAGCCAGGCTGCTTCCAATCCTGAACTGCGGATACTTAGTAAGGTCCATAGCTATCCCATCCTTGGACACCACGTGTCCCAGAAACTTGACTTCCTCCTGCCAGAAGTCGCATTTCTTATATGCTCGAACAACTGGTTCTTCTTCAAAGTATCCAACACCACTCTCAGGTGCTCCTCGTGCTCTTCTCGACTCCTAGAATATATCAAGATGTCATCGATAAACACGATGATGAATCGATATAAGAATGGTCGAAATACCCTGTAAATCAAGTCCATGAACATGGCCGGTGCGTTCGTAAGACCGAACGGCATCACCAGGAACTCGTAATGCCCAAAACAGGTCCTGAAAGCTGTCTTCTACACGTCTTCATCTCTGACACACAACTGGTGGTACCCTGACTGTAAGTCAATCTTCGAAAAATACTTTACCCCCTTCAACTAATCAAACAGATCATCTATCCTAGGCAAAGGATACTTGTTCTTCACGTTGACTTGGTTCAATCTACGGTAATCAATACACAACCGTAGTGAGCCATCTTTCTTCTTCACAAACAGTATAGGTGCGCCAGGGAGACACACTTGGTCTTATAAAGCCCTTCTCTACCAGCCCGTCAATCTGTTTCCGCAGTTCCTCCATCTCACATGGAGGCATACGATAAGTCGGCAATGAGATAGGTATCGCACCAGGCGTAAGATCAATGGTGAAGTCGATCTCGCGTCGAGGAGGCAAACCAGGAATCGTGGCAAACACACCTGCAAAATGCTGAACCACAGGCGTATTTCCCAACGTCGGACCCTCAACATGCTCTAGCAAAGTAGCGTAACATCCAACATGACATGACTAACTAACCTGCGCTGGAAAAGTAAAGAGCATGCCATCAGGTCCATAGGCTGTCACCACCCAGTTATCGCAATCAATTTTTGCCTTCATCTTGGTGAGCCAGTTCATACTGAGGATAATGTCGTAGTGCCATAGAGGGGCGATAATGAGGTCAACGAATACTGTCCTGCTACCCAAATCTACTGAGCAACCCTCACACATTCGTGTGACATCCGAAAAAGTCCCAGTAGCAATAGTGAGTCTTATTCCCTTCGTGGGAGTAGTATGTAAAGCTAGACGCTTAACTGCCCCACATGAAATGATAGAAGTAGTGGACCTAGTGTCCACCAACAAGGAGACGGGTGTACCTTTAATGTGGGCCACACCCTCAGAAGCCATCGGGGCCGTAATCGATGTCTCAGGTGCTTCAGCTACAAGCGCGTGTACTCGAACCTGCTGTCTATGGTTCAGCTGTGGAGCGTTAGGCCGTTGAGGCAGCCTGAAATGAGATGTTGGAGGTCGGAAGGAAGGATGAGCAGGGACAGTCCGTAGGGGTGGAGCCGATTTAGCCTATGGGCGAGGGCGATCAATCCTCTGCGGTAGAAAAAACCCGATATCCCTCATCCGAGCAAAGCAGCTCTCTGCAGGATGACCCGGTCTCCCGCAGTATGTACAGGTCACACCTGAACGCCTCATTGGAACTATTGGCGCCGTGGCCCCGGGGGAGAGTCGATACGAGGCCTCTTACAGAGGAAAGGCCTGCTCTACGTATCCGGTCGTGGCCTCCTGACCATAGCACCACGAGAATGTGTCAGTCGATCAGCATCCTGCTCTGTCCTCATAGACATATGTACCATCTCGGCATAGGAGGGTATACTGATGCAGCACATCTTCGATTGAATGTCCAGTCGCAAGCCCTCTGAAAAATGTCGTATCCGCATCTGCTCGTCAGTAAGAATAGTCGGGACATATCTGCCCAACTCAGTGAATCGATGCTCATACTCCGTAATTGTCATGCCTCCCTGCCTGAGGCGCAAAAACTCCTTCTCCCTCTTGTGTTGGTAGGTCTGAGGGTAGTATTTCTCATGGAAACGGAACTCGAATGCCGCCCATGTCCATGCATATCCAACTGCCACCATACGTAGGACACTGTCACACCATAAGCTAGCCTCCTTCTCAAACATGAATGTGGCCAGCTCCACCTGCTCCTGCTCCGTACAATGGAGCATCCGTAGCATCTTGGAGATGAGGTCTAACCAATACTCAGCCTCCTCGGGTCTGTGAGAACCCGTGAAAGTAGGAGGCTTCAAGCGCTGGAATCGCTCGAGAAGACCACGAGTACCCACGTCTCCCACAGTGTAGGCAGCAGGTGAAGGTGGAGGTACATCCTCAGCCTGAGCAGGAGGCTCGGCAGTCTCAACAGGACGTGTAGATGGTGAAGGCGGAGTCGCACTCCCACCCTGAGATAAGGCCCCAGCATTAATGGCCATAAGCTGCTGGTGGTGGTGCTGCTGCATCTGCTGCTGATGCATCATCAACATCAACTGCTCAAACCTATCAGTAGGTGGAGCAGCCTGTGGCTCATACTGTGTCGAAGAGGATGCCTGGTTCTGCTCATGAACCAGCGGCGTAAAAGGTGGCAGTCCACCTGTAGGACTAGCAGAAGACTGATCTGAGCCTGAACCCAGGTCCGTAGGACCACCTCCGCGGGAAGGAGTCTGGTCCATCGAATCAGTGAGCAAGAGGGGTGCCGTGCTCATCGTATACTTCCGTGGCATGCCCTATACAGCATAGGGTGCAACGCATGTAAGATGAAGCATAGCAATACAATACACAACCACTTAAGCATTCCACACACTTCATAGCAAAAGAGGTTGCATGAATTTCATTTAGCAAAATTGTCACAATACATGGATAACAGGATTACATGAATCATGACAGAAGATGCATGTGAGCTAATTATAACCAAGCTTCAAATACTAAAAACATACTACTAACTACTACATGCATCAACATAAAAACATAAACCGCCTAAAGTGGTAAGCAAAACAAACTACAAACAACAGCACGGATGAATAGGCATCCGAGTCAGGCGATGGAGGAGGGGCATCCTTGACCTGGACACAGCACAAGATAGACTTCAACGTGCTAGTCACTTTCTTGAATTTGTGCTT
Source organism: Magnolia officinalis (assembly GCA_021015155.1). Taxonomy (NCBI): domain Eukaryota; kingdom Viridiplantae; phylum Streptophyta; class Magnoliopsida; order Magnoliales; family Magnoliaceae; genus Magnolia; species Magnolia officinalis. The sequence goes on along the minus strand of JAJHSJ010000016.1, from coordinate 17,228,890 downwards.
CACAAGGCCCCGAAGATCCATGACATCCTGTCGTAGGACAGCTTGGCCTGCCGTAACTCAGCATGATCCTCCTCCAGTCGAGCTATACGAGCATCCAAAGTGGCCCGATTAGTGCCCTGCATTGGTGGAGTAGGAGGGGAGCTCTCCTCGGTATCTTGAGCCTCTGGCTCCTCTTCTTCTTCTTCCATTTCAGATTCACTCTCTTCCTCACTCTCTTCTTCTTCTCTCTCCGCCTCATCCTCACTCTCCTCATGTAGGGCTCGTCGTCGTCGTGCCCCAAGTTCCATCTGATGGAGAGTACTCTCATCGATTTGATGAATCGATGTCGGCCTTTCCATCCCTAGACTGTAGCCAAACTCCCGTGCAATCTTGCATACGAGTCGGTCAAAGGGAAGCGAATCAGAGCTTCTGGTGGAGCGTGTAGTACTCACTATCTATCGCAACACGAATGTAGGTACGCACAAGTTCGCCCTCTGCCCCACTTGGTACAGAAAGTCTACCATGAGTCGCGTACACTCGCTGCGATTACTGTGTCTGCGGTAGAGGTTGTATGTGAAGATGCGATGTAGTAGGCGGAAGTCATCTGACATATGAGACACTAGCAGACTCTTATTTGGCTACCACTCAACCAGTGGGCCACCACAAAGGGAACGTGTGCGACGATCCCTTTCACGTACAGTCTTCAGATTCTGCTCGCTTGCATGCACCTCACCAAGGGGCACATTCAGAAGTCGAGATATCAACCTGACATCAACTGTGACAAACAGATCTACTCCACATGAGAGCCGAAACTGCAAAGGTTCCAGTGTAGCCTCGTGAATGTTGGCGTAGAAGGCTCGGACAGTACCTGCATTGGCGCGACCTTTGGCCTCAAATAGCGGACCCCAATGGGCCGTCTCCAATTGTTCAAACAAGTAGTACTCACCAAAGAGTCGCCCATCCGCCTGGGCTTCGAAGAGGACCCTATGGTCCTCATAAATGCCACGAAGTAGTGCTGCCAACTGAGCTCTCATAACAGGATTTCGGAGATCGATATCCCGCTTCGTCTGCAACTCCCGATCAATGCTCGTGCTAGCGGTGGTGCCTCTTGGTCACCTTGAACGTGTAGGGCGACTAGGCCCAGCCTCATCAGCGACACCCTTTCTCTTTCCTATGAGAGGAAGGACGGTGGAAAGTGAGAAGATGACAATAATGAGCTCAAATAGGGCCATGAAAAATGAAGAAAAAGTGGTAAAGAGAGAAAAAGGGCTGGAGGTTTGGTTTCCCACAGATTGGAGCCTCAACAGTGGTTGTAAAGGCCCAATAGATAGGGTTTAAAGAAAGGAAAAGAAGAGATGGACTGGGTTGAGTGCTTACACGAGTTTGAGCTTCAAAATGAAGGGGTGTAGGAGCTCAATCGAGAGAAGACGGAAAGGGTAGAGGGTGGTTATTGCTGCAGCCGAAGGATATGGATGGGTTGTGGTCGAAAATGGTAGCTTGGACGATTAGAAGGGAGATTTGAGAGAGGGCATCAAGTTTAGGGAGGAAAGAGAGCTTGGAGGGGAGATTTGTTAAGGAGGTAGGGGTTTGGGAGAGAGTTACTGGACGGGACATATACCAGGGGGGTTTTTAAACCCCCAAACTCAATCGGCCCGACCGGCCCGCCCGGCCGTGCCCAAAAATCGACGAGGCCTCACCGACCTAGCGAGTCCTCGCCACTCTTGGACAAGTGGGTGAGGACTCACCATTTTGGCGAGGCCCTCCTGTCCCCTAGGCCCCAAAAACATGTGGGTCCCACCCTAGGTACCCCTAGATCAGAGTGGGTAGGCCCACGACTCTGTTTCCCTCCGTTTCGGGTTAGTTCGGGTGTTTTCTGGTACATATCACCATTTATTGATTTTTAACGGCTGGGATGGTGACTTGTGGTCTAGACCCATCGTGTGATGGTCTAGAAGTGGTTTGGGGTGGCCTCGTGCGGTCACGGATGAGTACAGACTCAATCAAGGGGATCAATTTCGATGAACTTCGCCAAAAGGCGAAATTGGGGAAATCTAGGGTTGTTTCTACATTTTTCTCGCACCCACCTAAGTTAAAATGCATCAGCGTACGTTGTGGGACCATAACTAAGGTCCGGTTTAATCCAAATCATGCTCTGATACCAACTTGTAACGCCCTGAAATTCGAGGGTCGAGTAGCAACTCAACTCTCGAGTTCCAAAACATCACTTATGCAACATAAAGAATGATGGTTGAATGTTGTCAATGTTAGTGCAATAAACATGAGTGAGATTATACCAAATCAGAAATCCATACTCCAGATCGATGTACAAAACGCAAGCGAAAGACTGAAAGATGTATATAGATGTATATAAAAACAAAATGATTTCGATCTGTCTTCAAAGTATGATTACTTCACTGAGTCATCATATACATGTATTGGATAAAGAAAAATAAAATGTCAAAAAAATAGCCCAACTGTCTTGATAGCCCAATAGCCAAGTCAATCCGATAGCCTAAGCAAAGCCGCCGGAGAACTGCATATAGGAGAACTCATCCTGATCATCGTAATAATCAGGCTCAGCCTCCAGTAAATTGTAACATCCCGAAAAATTGGGGGTCGAGCATAACTCAATACCTGAATTTCCAGAACATCACTTATGCAACATAGATAATGATGATTAAATATTGTCTGCATTAGTGTATTGAACATGAGTGAGATTAAGCCAAAACAGCATATCATACTTCAGAAACAATTAAATTGCAAGCGGAAGACTGTGATAGATATATAAAATATATAAAAACTGTGGTGAGTCTCCAGAGTGTGATAACATTACCAGGTTAAATAATTACAAGTATAGTTCCAAACTATACCAAATGTGTAAGTGTAATGGCTTCTATCCCAAGTACCATAGCCCCGTCAATACAATACCAGGTCTTCATAGACCCGTTAGAGAGTTACATGTAGGAGAACTCCTCGACATCAGAGTAGTAGTCTGGCTCTGCTTCAGGAGTAGCGTAGCCATCTGCAATCAGACAAAGTCTGGTGGGTGTTCGGAACACCGTCCCGTAACGTGGGAGTTAGTGATCAACTCAGTGGAACAATAAAGCATAGGTTAACATGTTATCAATTCAGTCAAGCAGTAATGATAAAGCAGTACAATCAAACAATTCTAACTACTCTTATTAATGCAAGTATGAATGACATGATGGATGCCCTTGCCAAACCACCCTCATGCGACACCATCTTACGTACGCGAATGCATTCATCCCTCAGTGCTCCACATCTACCAGGCACATGCAGTGCGATAATGAACATGATTACCGAGTAATTATTAGTCCATTTGAAATAGCAGTATTGGGAAACTAAGGTACCTCCCTTGTATCATTCCCAAACATGATCCATTCTAGGGTCGTCACTCCTAGTTAGTCTCATACGATATTATAGATTGAGAGGCATAGCGAAGGCATCACAAAGGGCTCGTCTCCTGTCAGCACGGATACAGATCTCACCGTATACGGCTCAATTGCTGGCCGTCAGCTGGAATACAGATCTCACTGTACTCGGCTCAATCGCTGCCATCAGCTCGAATACAGATCTCACCGTACTCGGCTCAACTCATGCTTTAGTTGCTCTGAAGGGCTCGTCGTCAATCACAGACCTTTGAATATATTCGAAGATACTACGAAGGACTCGTCGCCCATCAGCACGAATACAGGTCTCACCGTATTCGGCTCTTGCCATAGGTGTCGACAGCTCGAATATAGTGTCCCATACCACCATAATCAGCTCACGAGTCTAGTTGCTCACTGGTCACTACGGGGAGGCACGTAACCCCAGCGTAGGCCGACAGCTCGACCACGGTGTCCCATACCACCATGTCCGGCTCATGAGTCTTGAGGGATCGAGGTACCATGGTTAAAAGGGATTTCACTGGTAAGTTTGGTACCCTAGGTTCAAGCAGTAGCGTCCAAACATGGTGAACATCATAAGATAGATCGGGTTGCTTGACGAGCTCGGCTAGCTCGAGCGCACAACAAGTTGGACAATATGAAGCGCAAAAGCACTTCGTGTGGCCAACCACTATCGCCAACCGAAGTATGACTTGGGTTCGTCGAACACATCTCACGTGGCAAATGAATCACAACCACGAATTTAATTCTGGTACCGATTGTCTGGACTATAATCATAGCCCCAAACATAATCAATTTCAGATAGATAAAGTAGTAATGGATCAAGGTTCAAATCATACAATCAAAGTCTGATATTATCCGTTTAGGGCTGCCAGGGCTGTTGCATGCACTTGTTGCTCCACTCCCCCATCACCCATGACGGATCATACAACGTAACATGAACCTAAACATATGCATCACATAGATAAAATCATACAATCAATTGCGCATGTTATGAAGCACAACACAAGCATGAGTTTGTACATATTCAATTCATAATCACACAGTTATCCAAGGAAATCATACACATAGTTAAAGAAGTTGAGAATCATATCTCAACACCCTTAAACATTACAATTTACTAATTACTACCCATTCAGACATTTCAATAAACACATTAAAATACATACATCAACATACATGACATATGTTGATCACATAGGCATTAGGCCAAATCCTTTCACTAGGGAGTTGCCCCAATCATAACACGCGTACACCCACGATGGATAGTCATGAAGAGTAGGAATCCAAGTTCCATATTCATTTGAACATTTTCACAAACACTTGGGCTACCCAATTCAACATATATAGCGTATAGTAGCCGTAGCGTGATTTAAGGCAAATCCTTTCATCAAAGGGGTATCGCCAATACAACAATCATATATCCATGACCATTAGTCATGGCGAGCACGAATGAGAATTCTATACTCATTCAGTCATTTTCACAAACACTTAGAATACACTATTACAACATATATGGTGTACGTTAGCAAAACATGTATTAGGGCTATCCTTTCACCAAGCGAGTATTTTATCCATGAATAATATATTCATACAGCAAATAATCATGACAAATACATCTCCAAAATTTATACGTATATGGTATTTTCTAGAATACACAATTTCAACATACATAGTGTATATAAGCAAAACATGTATTAGGGCGAGTCCTTTCGCCAAACAAGTAATTTATCCATATATAATATATTCATACAACAAATAATCATGTCAAACACATTTCCAAAATTTATACGTATACCGTACTTTCTATAAATACCTAGAGTATGTAGAATTCCATATTTTTCATCTTTAATCGAAACGAAAAACAGACAGCACTTTGTACATGTGCAATTGCATGCATATCATGAATCTATCATTATCTAACATTGAAAGCGTTGAAAACCATAACCTATACACCTAAAGTCCGCACCTTTTATCGTAGAATCGTAACAAATCAGCTAGGTTTGCTAAGCCTTCGTATACGGCAGTTTGGCAATGTAACATCCCGGATTTTTGCCAACCTGGGATTAGACGTTCTAGGGCAATGGGTCGATCCTAAGACCTTATCAACTTGTCAAAACTAAATCCCACAGTCTAAAATCGCTCCTGAACCCATTTCCTTCACAAATCCCACCCCTTTACTACCTTGTGCTTTCAATTTTTCAAAGCACTTTCGCCCTAGACACTAACTTAAACTAGCTAAGTAGTAAAACTTGGATCACTTTATATACAAACTACAAAGGCCTAAGTACCATCTCAACCAGAAAACAATTAGGATTAAATCCTTTAGAAATTTAACAAAGTTAACTAAGTGCAAACTCGACTAGCCATGAAATCCGTTGGGATCGCTTTAAATACGATCTGCAAGACCCAAAACTTGTAAAACATGTGACTCTAGGTTACCCTAAAGTTTAGAACCGAACTCATTACCCGTCTGCTCTCGGGACTGAAACGAAACTTCGTATGAGGTCTAGATCGCACATCGGGAGTCCGATTAACACGAAGCTAAGGAACCAGGACCGCCCCACTGGGCTTGACAATCATCTCAAAAATCAGCTCCGACCGATGTCCCACGGTCATTTATTTCGATCCGGAGCGAGGGTGTGTGAAAAACACTATTTCCATCCAAATTAAAATATCTGGAATAGTGATCTGGCACCTTTCGCTTGCGCATCAGTATTAAGCAACCAGACCGTCAGAAAAAGACCAAATTACACCCTTGGATCAGGAGAAATTTCATACACATTTACATGTACTCAGAATCTCCGATCGAGATCCGCTGACCGTTGAACTGAAACTGGTCCGCCACGCGTGATCTGGAAATCCCACTGAAATAAAAACTTAATAGAACATAGATCCGGTGTCTGTGAACTTAAGTCTGACGTTTGGCTCAAGGAGGGCCACCAGAACCTCTCTTTTGAGCTGGAAAAGTGATGAATTACCTATATTAGCAGTAACCTTTGAACAGGAGTCTATTTCGGTGAGTTTTGAGGCTATATAAGGACCTTAAACCCTCTCTCATGGCAGTCATACGAATTTGGAATTTGAGAGAGGGAAAAGAGAGAGAAAGTGTGGGAGATGTGGGAGAATCTCCCTGCCGTCCTTCCCTGCTGCTATCCATGCTCCACCGCATCCTTCTTGACATTTTTTTCGGCGTTTCCGGCGTCGTTTCTAGGTAAGAAACCCTAACCCTAATCTGTTTTGGGGTTTAGACTGTTGTAGGTTGTAAAGTAGCTAACCTATTTCGTTCTATAGGTCGCCTAGTTGCCGTATACGGAAGCTTAGCAAACCTATCAACTCCGTTACGATTCTACGACAAAAGGTGCGGACTTTAGGTGTATAGGTTACGTTTTTCAACGCTTTCAATGTCAGATAATGATAGATTCATGATCTGTATGCAATTGCACATGTACAAAGTGCTTTCCGTTTCCTGTTTCGATTAACATTGTAGAATATGGAATTTCACATACTCTAGATATACGTAGAAATACCGTATACGTATTTTTTTTTGGAGAAGTGTTTGACATGTTTATTTAATGTATGATTATACTATATATGGATAAAATACTAGTTTGGCGAAAGGAATCGCCGTAATACATGTTCACTTGTAAATGCTACGTATGTTGAAATTGTGTATTCTAGAAATACTGTATACGTATAAATTTTGGAGATGTATGTATCATGATTATTTGCTGTAGTAATATATTATACATGGATAAAATACTAGCTTGGCTAAAGGATAACCCTAATACATGTTTTATTAACATACACCATGTATGTTGTAATAGTGTATTCTAAGTGTTTGTGGAAATGGCTGAATGAGTATGGAATTCTCATTCATGCTCGCCATGACTAATTGTCATGGATTCATGATTGTTATATTGGCGATACCCCCTTTGACGAAAGGATTTGCCCTAAATCACGCCACGGCCATTATACCCTATATATGCTAAAATGTGTGGCCCAAGTGTTTGTGGAAATGACTGAATGGATATGGAACTTGGATTCCTACTTGCCATGACTATCCGTCGTGGGTGTACGCGTATTATGATTGGGGCAACTCCCTAGTAAAAGGATTTGGCCTAATGCCTATGTGATCGACATATGTCATGTATGTGATGTATGTAAGTTCAAGTATACTTGAAATGTCTGAGTGAGTAGTAGTTAGCAAATTGTAATGTATAAGGGTGTTGAGACATGATTCTCAACCTCTATAAACTATGAGTATGATCTCCTTTGATAGTTGTGTGATTAGGAATTGAACATGTACAAACTCATGCTTGTGTTGTGATTCATAACATGCTCAACTGCTTTATGATTTTAACTATGTGATGCATATGTTTAATCTATATTTACGTTGTATGATCCGTGATGGGTGATGGGGGAGCGGAGCAACGAGTGCGTGCAACAGCCCTGGCAGCCCTAAACGGATAACACCAGACTGATTGTATGATTTGAATCCTGATCTATTACTGCTTTATATCTCTGTAATTGATTGTGTTTAGGGCTATGATTATAGTCCAGGCAATCGGTAACGAGATTGAACTCGTGGCTGAGATTCATTTGCCACGTGGGATGTGTTCGACGAACTCGAGTCGTGCGTTGCCTGTCGGCAGTGGCTAGGCCACACGAAGTTGTTTATGCACTTCATGTCGTGCAGCTCAACGGGCGATCGTGCTAGTCGAGCTCATCAAGTAACCCGATCTGCCTTATGCATGTTCACCCTGTTTGGTCGCTACTGTTTGAACCTAGGGTACCAAACTTACCAGTGGCGATCCCCGTTTAACCATGGTACCTAGATCCGCTAAGTCGCATGAGCCGGGCATGGTGGTATGGGACACCGTGGTCGAGCTGTCGGCCTACGCTGGGGCCATGTGCCTCCCCGTAGTGACCATTGCGCAATCAACTCGTGAGCCGAATATGGTGGTATGGGACACTGTATTCGAGCTGTCGATACTTCGGCGAGAGCCGAGTACGGTGAGATCTGTGCTCGTGCTGACGGACGACGAGTCCTCCGTGGTATCATCGAGTACACTCCAAGGGTCTGTGATTGGCCACGAGTCTTTCACAGCAACTAGAGTGTGAGTTGAGCCGAGTACGGTGAGACCTGTACTTGAGCTGACGGCTAGTGATTGAGCCGAGTACGGTGAGACCTGTACTCGAGCTGACGGCCAGCAATTGAGCCACATACGGTGAGATCTGTATCCGCGCTGACGGGTGATGAGCCCTTTGCGATGCCTTCACTACGCTTCTCAAACCATAACATCGTATGAGAATAACTAGGATTGACGACCCTAGAATGGATCATGTTTGGAAATGATACAAGGGAGGTACCTTAGTTTCCCAATACTGCTGTTTGAAATGGACTAATAAAAACTTGGTAATCATGAGCATCATCGCACCGCATGTGCTTTGTAGATGTGGCGCACTGAGGGAGTAAGCATTCGCGAACGTAAGATGATGTCGCTTGAGGGTGGTTTGGCAAGGGCATACAGCATCATGTCATTTCATTCTTGCATTTAATAAGAGTAGTTAGAATTGTTTGATTTGTACTGCTTTATCATTACTGCTTGATTGAATTGATAACATGTTAACCTATGCTTTACTGTTCCACTGAGTTGATCACTCACTCCCACGTTACGGGACGGTGTTGTACACACCAACCAGATTTGTTGAGTTTCAGGTGGTGGCGAAGCTTGTGAAGCAGAGCCGGACTACTTCTATGATGATAGGAGGAATTCTCCTATCTGTATCTCTCTGGCAGGTCAATGAAGACCTGATATTGTATTGACGGGGCTATGGTACATGAGATAGGAGGCATTACACTTCCTCACATTTGGTACATTTTAGAACTGCACTTGTATTTATTTAACCTAGTAATGTTATCACACTCTGGAGACTCATCATAAGTTATATATTTTATCTATCTATCACAGTCTTCCGCTTGCCAACTTAACTGTCTCTGGAGTATGATATGCTGTTTTGGCTTAATCTCACTCATGTTCAATGCACGAATACAGTCAACATTCAATCAACATTCATTTTGTTGCATAAGTGATGTTCTGGAACTCGGGAGCTGAGTTTATGCTCGACCCCCGATTTTCAGGGCGTTACAGGCAACCTATAGAACGGAATAGGTTAGCTATTTCATAACCTAGTACTATCAAAACCCCAAATCAATTTAGGGTTAGGGTTTCTTACCTAGAAACGGAGCTGGAATTGCCGGGAAAGCGATTAGAACGGAGCGGTGTAGCTCGTAAAGCGGCAGGGAAGAGTGGCAGGGAGGTTCTCCCACTGCTCCCACACTTTCTCTCTCTTTTCTCTCTTCTCTCTCTAGGTTTTCTCTCAAATTCGTATGGCTGCAATGAGAGAGGGTTTAAGTCCTTATATAGCTTAAAAACTCACCGAAACAGACTCCAGGTCAAAGTATACTTAGGTTATAACCAAAGCGGGTCAGTTTCAGCTCAACGGAGGACTTCTGGCGGGCCTCCTTGAGCCAAAGGTCGGACTTAAGCTCACCGACAATGGATATAGGTTCTATTAAGTTTTCGTTCCAGTAGGGTTCTCAGATCACGGATGGGGGACCAGTTTCAGTTCAACGGTCAGCGGATCTCGATCGGAGATTCTGAGTACATGTAAATGTGTATGAAATTTCTCCTGATCCAAGGGTGTAATTTGGTCTGATTCTGATGGTCTGGTTGCTTAAAACTGATTCGCAAGCGGGAGGTGCCAGATTACTATTCAAGATATTTTATTTTGAATTAATTTCACATTTCTCACACTCTTTACTCCGAGCTCAAGCGAATAGCGCTGGGACACTATCTGAATTTGATTTTCGAGATGGTTGTCCAGCCCAGCGAGGCGGTCCTAAGTCCTTAACTTCGTGTTAATCGGACTTCCAATGTGTGGTCCAGATCTGATACGGAGTTTCGAGATGCTCCCGAGAGCAGCCGGGTAATGAGATTGATCCTAGATTTTAGGGTAACCTAGCGTCGATGATTCTACCAGTTTTGGGTCTTGCAGATCGTATTTAAAGTGATTGGTGCTAATTTCACAGGTACTCTAGTTTCACACCAGGTAATTCTCTCCTAATTTATAAAGGATTTAGTCCTGTAGGATTTCTGTCTGAGGTGGTACCTGGGCCTTTGTAGTTTGTATATAAAGTGATCCAAGTTATACTACTTAGCTAGTTTAGGATAGTGTCTAGGATGAAAGTGCTTAGAAAAATTGAAAGAACAAGGTAGTGAAGGGTGGGATTTGTGAAGAAAATGGTTTGAAAAGGGATTTGAGGCTTTAATTGAGTGTTTGAGAAGTTAAACCGGTGTTAGGATTGACCTATCGCCTAAGGACGTCTAATTCCAGGTTGGGAAAAATCCGGGCTGTTACAATCTACCCCCCTTAAAATAAAATTTCGTCCCCGAAATTGCCTGAGGGTAATAAGGAAAGATTTTATTATTTCATTTGTCTAAGATCTATTATTTTCAAGTCTCTATGCGCGGTAGGGTGTATATTAGCCTGGTTCATTTTGGTCTACCCCCCTTAAAACTTATTTCTTTATCCATTTCTCATACCCTGATGGTTTGCTACAATTTATTTCTGTACCTATTTGGAGTGTTGACGATAATTCCCAGTTATTTAGAGTAAGATAGCTGTTTTCATTGTTTGACCATCACAGAGAGAAGTTTATGGTGGGCTTGATCCCGATACATCGATCATCTACCGAGCTAGGGTAGAAAGCTCACTGTATCCCTTCCGAATCCTGGTCTTCTGCTCGTCAGCAGTGAGTCCGTTGGTAGTCGCCCAGGATTGAGAATTGGGTCAAGCCGCGAATGTTTCGCAATTTATATTTCAGTAACTCCGTAGTTCGATCACTCCAGAAACGTAGGGAATGTCCATCACTGAAAGGCTCAAATTGTCCATGTCTAAGGTTGCCCTTTTGGGTCTTAGTATAAGGGAATCCTTGTTATTATCTATGTCCAAGGAAATGGTGAATCAAATCTTACTAGATCATCCTAAAACGGTTTCTCGTAGTAGAACTTGCTAGGGCTTCTATAATGTTCGTATTCAACAAGTACAATTTCGATCCTGGGTCGATGGGGTAGGGTCCACCATGCTTTCGCTGCGCCACTTTGATCAAAGAAGTGTATTAGCCGACCTAACTAGAGTGGGCTCATTATGTTCTACCCCCCTTAAAATTTTATTTTCACCCTCAAGGCTCAAGAGTTATGTCTTGATCCGTATGTCGGAACAAGGTGTAATTTATAACCTATCCTTGACATGAAATGGGAAATACATTGGTCTAACTTTCGTCGACGATGTGTACTATGGCATTGATACCTATGGTTACAGAAAGGAGCTAAAGATGATGGGTATTGTAGTTGATTGCAGAGACATGTGTGAGTTTGAGGTAAGATGCCTAATCCTACCAAAGGAGGACTATCATCACGGTCCCGACCTACCTTATGTACTCATGTCAAGCCTAACAGGCAAGCTATCTTTCTACGTTCATATGCACAAAATGTATGCCGACATGGCATGTAATTTGGGACCTAATTCCTAACTATTTGTTGCCCATTTGGGTAATTCCTTGGGCCTAAAAGACAATGTCGCTATCGACTATATAATCCTAATACTTTTCAAAGACGAATTTATAAACTTTTGGTTGCAAGTGGTTCGGCCAACACGGAAGAAAGTTGCGTAGTGGGTCTGAGCCGGATACATGGACCTTCTGCCTAGCTAGGACAGAAAATTGTCATATCAGTTCTTAATCCTAGTTGATCCCGACCTTCTACTTAATCAGAGCATAGAGTTCATTGGTCACTACTAGGATTGAGAATTCGATTCAGACCGCGAGTACCTCGCTTATATGTAGTTTCTCTACTTCGTGTTCCCGATTGTACTAAGTCCTTGAGAAGGCGATTCTAAGGGGTGTATAGATTTGACCTATCATTAAATCCAAGGGATAGAGAAGTTTCCTCTAGGCATAATTCAAAGTCTATTCTTATACACTAGATGATTTTTACACCATTTTTTTTTTAAGGAAATTGTTTATTTGTTTATTTGGAATTGAGTTGTTCGAACATGAATGTAACTACGCTCGAGCACTTCACATATGCTCAAACCAATTAAGGGGGTTCTAGAGTTCACGTTCTTAATTGGTTGGATTTCCTATAGTCTTAGGTCTGTCGAAGCACTGCTCTTGGTCCAAACTCTATGGGTCTATTGGTCAACAACCATTTACTCTAAAAGCTTAAGCTATCAGAGTGTGGTGGGTTAATGTATATCAAGGGACTTTATCACTTTAACACTATTTGGCTAGTGGTCTTAAGTTGTATTAAATGGGACTACATTACTAATCCTACCTCGGGATTAGGAGTGGCATGGTTGGTAGGAGGGTGGGAGGGGATTAAAATTAATGGTATAGGCTTTGAAAAATGAGCCTTGTGTCGGAAAGTGTGAGATGGGATTTCCAAATCCCAGGTTAATGAATTTCTAAGTGTACTTGGAAAGGGAATTTTGGAATTTACTTTTAATTGCACACACTCCAAACATGGTATTGGAAAACATGGGATACACCAATCTAGGAACCATACCCTACACGTACATTTATTATTACTTATACAATTCTATCCACCTTAAACTCACCTAATGCAGTTGCCCGAAAGGGCCTTAAAGGGAGAAAAAGGGCTGGAGTTTTGGTTCTCCACAGACTTGGGTCCTCAACAGACGTTGTAGGGGCCCAAAAGATAGGGGTTTAAGAAAGAGAATGGAGAGAACAGGTGGGTGAGGAAGCTCACACAAGATTTGAGCTCCAAGTGGGCGCGTGGGGGTCTAAATTAGAGAAACGAAGAGGGAAAGGAGAAGAGGGCTGTAATGCACGATGGGAGTGGGTAGGTTGCGGTCAAATTCAGTAGGGAGGACGATCGGAAGGACGATTTTGAAGAGAAACAGCCAGTTTAGAGAGAAAATAACTTGGAGGGGAGGTTTGTGAAGGAAGTAGGAGTTTAGGAGGCTTTCGATGGATGGGACACACATCAGGGGGGTCCCACAACCCCCAAACTTGGTCGGCCCTAGCCGCAGGCCCGGCCCAACAAAAGAAGTGGCGAGGGCCTCGCCGAAAAATTTTAGATTTTTCAAAAGAGGCCCCCATGGTCGTGTTCCTCCAGTCCCCTAAGCCCCAAAAAACCCTGGGTCCCACTCTAGATCCCTCTGGAAGTGCTCCGTTTGGCCCCTGGACCCCGATTCGCTCCATTTCGGATAGCTTCGGGCAAACCGTACATATCTTGCAATCCGGAATGGGTTAGCTGATGTAAAATATATGAATTTGAGGTAGAACGAGCTAATGAAGCCAACCAACCCTGCTGTGCTGGGTTGCGCTACCCAAAATTGCGAAAAAACCCTCCGATTGACGGTCGTTTCCCCGTTTCAATTTCGTTTTACTAAAAATAGTAATTTTAGCTTGATTACTTTTCCTCCGTTGGGTTTTAAGAGTTGCGCTCATCGCGTAAAGAGCTTAGAATAATTATGAGAACGGTCTGGTGAAGTCAAATAGGACACTTACTATTTTTGGTTGAAAACCTTGCGCACTAGTAGACATCATGACCTTAGTAAGTCGCGAATTCTAGGAGTTTTAGTTGTAGTTCAATTTTGATTTCTTTCCCATTAATTGGTATCCCTATTTAAAGGGTTGTGAACTCATTGTTAGTTATTCATTAATCAATTTTGAATGTATTAGAATTTATTTCTATTTTCTGCTTTATTTCCTCATGGATTCGAGAAGTCTCTGTGAGGAGTCCAGAGAAGCTTCGAGGGTTCGGAGTGGTTATCATCATCACTCTTACCCCGTATTCTACCAATTTTCAACGGTTGGGGTGAGATGGATTTAATCTAGAATCATCTATAGACGACCTAGGAATGTTTTAAGGTCGACCCGTGTGACCATAGTTAAATACGGACTCGATTTCGGCGTTCGTCTTTAGTGAACTTCGCCGATTGGCGAAATCGGGATACCTATGACTGTTCCTACGTTCCGTTGCTCCCTCCTAAGTCAGAGTGCGTCAGAGTGCGTTGTGTGACCATAACCCAACTCCAGTTTAATCCAAATCATGCTATGATACCAACTGTAACATCCCGAAAAATCGGGGGTCGAGCATAACTCAATACCCGAGTTTCCAGAACATCACTTATGCAACATAGATAATGATGATTAAATGTTGTCTGCATTAGTGTATTGAACACGAGTGAGATTAAGCCAAAATAGCATATCATACTCCAGAGACAATTAAATTGCAAGCGGAAGACTGTGATAGATATATAAAATATATAAAAACTGTGGTGAGTCTCCAGAGTGTGATAACATTACCAGGTTAAATAATTACCAGTATAGTTCCAAAATATACCAAATGTGTAAGTGTAATGGCTCCTATCCCAAGTACCATAGCCCCGTCAATACAATACCAGGTCTTCATAGACCCGTTAGAGAGTTACATGTAGGAGAACTCCTCCTCGACATCATAGTAGTAGTCCGGCTCTGCTTCAGGAGTAGCGTAGCCATCTACAATCAGACAAAGTCTGGTGGGTGTTCGGAACACCGTCCCGTAACGTGGGAGTGAGTGATCAACTCAGTGGAACAATAAAGCATAGGTTAACATGTTATCAATTTAGTCAAGCAGTAATGATAAAGCAGTACAATCAAACAATTCTAACTACTCTTATTAATGCAAGTATGAATGACATGATGTATGCCCTTGCGAAACCACCCTCATGCGACACCATCTTACGTTCGCGAATGCGTCCATCCCTCAGTACTCCACATCTACCAGGCACATGCAGTGCGATGATCAGCATGATTACCAAGTAATTATTAGTCCATCTCAATCGCTGGCCATTAGCTCGAATACAGATCTCACCGTACTCAGCTCAACTCATGCTCTAGTTGCTGTGAAGGGCTCGTCGTCAATCACAGACCTTAGAATATACTTGAAGACACTATGAAGGACTCGTCGCCTGTCAGCACGAATACAGGTCTCACCGTATTCGGCTCTCGCCGTAGGTGTCGACAGCTCGAATATAGTGTCTCATACCACCATAATCGGCTCATAAGTCTG
This sequence comes from Magnolia officinalis, assembly GCA_021015155.1. Taxonomy (NCBI): domain Eukaryota; kingdom Viridiplantae; phylum Streptophyta; class Magnoliopsida; order Magnoliales; family Magnoliaceae; genus Magnolia; species Magnolia officinalis. The sequence goes on along the minus strand of JAJHSJ010000016.1, from coordinate 17,213,355 downwards.
GTTGCTCATTGGTCACTACGGGGAGGCACGTAACCTTAGCGTAGGCCGACAGCTTGACCAGGTGTCCCATACCACCATGTCCGGCTCATGAGTCTTAGCGGATCGAGGTACCATGGTTAAAAGGGATTTCACTGGTAAGTTTGGTACCCTAGGTTCAAGTAGTAGCGTCCAAACATGGTGAACATCATAAGACAGATCGAGTTGCTTGACAAGCTCGGCTAGCTCGAGCGCACAACAAGTTGGACGATATGAAGCACAAAAGCACTTCGTGTGGCCAACCACTATTGCCGACCGAAGTACGACTTGGGTTCGTCAAACACATCTCACATGGCAAATGAATCACAGCCACGAATTCAATTCTGGTACCGATTGTCTGGACTATAATCATATCCCCAAACACAATCAATTTCAGATAGTTAAAGCAGTAATGTATCAAGGTTCAAATCATACAATCAAAGTCTGATATTATCCGTTTAGGGCTGCCAGGGCTGTTGCACGCACTCGTTGCTCCACTCCCCCATCACCCATGACGGATCATACAACGTAACATGTACCTAAACATATGCATCACATAGATAAAATCATACAATCAACTGAGCATGTTATGAAGCACAACACAAGCATGAGTTTGTACATATTCAATTCCTAATCACACAGTTATCCAAGGAAATCATACACAGTTAAAAAAGTTGAGAATCATATCTCAACACCCTTAAACATTACAATTTATTAATTACTACCCATTCAGACATTTCAATAAACACTTTAAAATACATACAACAACATACATGACATATGTGGATCACATAGGCATTAGGCCAAATCCTTTCACTAGGGAGTTGCCCCAATCATAACACGCGTACACCCACGACGGATAGTCATGGAGAGTAGGAATCCAAGTTCCATATTCATTTGAACATTTTCACAAACACTTGGGCTACGCAATTCAACATATATAGCGTATAGTAGCCGTAGCGTGATTCAGGGCAAATCCTTTCATCAAAGGGGTATCGCCAATACAACAATCATATATCCATGACGATTAGTCATAGCGAGCACGAATGAGAATTCTATACTCATTCAATCATTTTCACAAACACTTAGAATACACTATTACAACATACATGGTGTACGTTAGCAAAACATGTATTAGGGCTATCCTTTCGCCAAGCGAGTATTTTATCCACGAATAATATATTCATACAACAAATAATCATAACAAATACATCTTCAAAATTTATACGTATATGGTATTTTCTAGAATACACAATTTCAACATACATAGTGTATATAAGCAAAACATGTATTAGGGCGAGTCCTTTCGCCAAACAAGTAATTTATCCATATATAATATATTCATACAACAAATAATCATGTCAAACACATTTTCAAAATTTTTACGTATACCGTACTTTCTACAAATACCTAGAGTATGTAGAATTCCATATTTTTCATCTTTAATCGAAACGGAAAACAGACAGCACTTTGTACATGTACAATTGCATGCAGATCATGAATCTATCATTATCTGATATTGAAAGCATTGAAAACCATAACCTATACACCTAAAGTCCTCACCTTTTATCGTAGAATCGTAACAAATCAGCTAGGTTTGCTAAGCCTTCGTATGCGGCAGTTTGGCAACCTATAGAACGGAATAGGTTAGATATTTCATAACCTACTACTATCAAAACCCCAAATCAATTTAGGGTTAGGGTTTCTTACCTAGAAACGGAGCTGGAATCGCCAGGTAAGCGATTAGAACGGAGAGGTGTAGCTCGTAAAGCTGCAGGGAAGAGTAGCAGGGAGGTTCTCCCACTGCTCCCACACTTTCTCTCTCTTTTCTCTCTTCTCTCTCTAAGTTTTCTCTCAAATTCATATGGCTGCAATGAGAGAGGGTTTAAGGTCCTTATATAGCCTAAAAACTCACCGAAACAGACTCCAGGTGAAAGTATACTTAGGTTATAAACAAAGTGGGTCAGTTTCAGCTCAACGGAGGACTTCTGGCGGGCCTCCTTGAGCCAAAGGTCAGACTTAAGCTCACCGACAATGGATATAGGTTCTATTAAGTTTTCATTCCAGTAGGGTTCTTAGATCACGCGTGGCAGACTAGTTTCAGTTCAACGGTCAGTGGATCTCGATCGGAGATTCCGAGTACATGTAAATGTGTATGAAATTTCTCCTGATCCGTGGGTGTAATTTGGTCTGATTTTGATGGTCTGGTTGTTTAAAACTGATCCGCAAGCGAGAGGTGCCATATTACTATTCAAGATATTTTATTTTGAATTAATTTCACATTTATCACACTCTTCACTCCGAGCTCAAGCGAATAGCGCTGGGACACTATCTGGATTTGATTTCCGAGATGGTTGTCAAGCCCAGCGAGGCGGTCCTAAGTCCTTAACTTCGTGTTAATCGGACTTCCGACGTGCGGTCCAGATCCGATACGGAGTTTCGAGATGCTCCTGAGAGCAGCCTGGTAATGAGATTGATCCTATATTTTAGGGTAACCTAGTGCCAATGATTCTATAAGTTTTGGGTCTTGCAGATTGTATTTAAAGTGATTGGTGCTAATTTCACAGGCACTCTAGTTTCACACTAGGTAATTCTCTCCTAATTTCTAAAGGATTTAGTCCTGTATGATTTCTGTCTGAGGTGGTACCTAGACCTTTGTAGTTTGTATATAAAGTGATCTAAGTTATACTACTTAGCTAGTTTAGTATAGTGTCTAGGATGAAAGTGCTTAGAAAAATTGAAAGAACAAGGTAGTGAAGGGTGGGATTTGTGAAGAAAATGGTTTGAAAAGGGATTTGAGGCTTTAATTGAGTGTTTGAGAAGTTAAACCGGTGTTAGGATTGACCCATCGCCTAAGGACGTCTAATTCCAGGTTGGGAAAAATCTGGGCTGTTACATAAATCGTCGGTACCTTCATTTAAGACAAAGTCTGGTGGGTGTCCAGAACACCGTCCCGTAATGTGGGAGTGAGTAGCTAACTCAGTGGGACAGTAAAGCATAGGTTAACATGTTATCAATCAGTCAAGCAGTAATGATAAAGCAGTACAATCAACAATCCTAACTACTCTTGTTAATGCAAGTATGAAATGCAGTTGTGATGCATGCCCTCACCGACATACTCTCTCATGCGACATCATCTTACGTTCGCAGCATGCGTTCATCCCTCAGTGCTCCACATCTTCCAGCACATGCAGTGCGATGATGAGCATGATTACCAAGTTATTATTAGTCCTTTTCAAACAGCAGATTGGGAAACTAAGGTACTTCCCTTATATCATTCCCAAACATGATCCATTCTAGGGTCGTCAATCCTAGATAATCTCATACGATGGTTTATTTCTAGGTCGCTGCAAGGGCTGCCAGGGCTATTACACAAAATCGTTACACCACTCCCTCATCACCATATCAATACAGGCCTAGTTTTGTACTCTTATTGCTACGGATGGGTCGTCGCCTCCACGTAAACTCAGAGTAGGCTCGAGGTCACTACAAAGGGTTGTCAGGGCTGTTAAACAGATCATTGCACCACTCCCCCATCACCTTATCAGTGTAGGCCGACAGCTCGAATATAGTGTCCCATACCACCATAATCGGCTCACAAGTCTGGTTGCTCAATGGTCACTACGGGGTGGCTCGTGGCCCCAGCGTAGGCCTACAGCTCAACCATGGTGTCCCATACCACCATGCCCGGCTCATGAATCTGAGCGGATCGAGGTACCACGGTTAACGGGATTCCAATGGTAAGCTTGGTTGTAACGACCCGTAAATTTTCGCACAATGGCTCGAGTACCACCTTGACCAGAAATCACTTAGGAATAAATCCTTTAGAAATTTAACAAAGTCAACTAAGTGCTAAACTAGATTAGCCATGAATTCCGTTGGAATCGCTTTAAATACGATCTGCAAGACCCAAAACTTGTAGAATCCTTGACGCTAGGTTACCCTAAAGTCTAGGATCAAACTCATTACCCGACTGCTCTCCAGAACGAATTGAAACTCCGTATCAGGTCTAAACCGCACATCGGGAGTCTGAATAATACGAAGTTAAGGAATTAGGACCGCCTCGCTGGGCTTGACAACCATCTCGGATATCAAGTCCAGATAGTGTCCCACGGCCGTTCGCTCGAGCCCGGAGCGAGGGAGTGTGAAAACTCCTGTTTTCTTTACAAAATAAATATCTTAAATAGTGATCTGGCACGTATCGCTTGTGTACATTTTATAAGCAACCAGATCGTCAGAATCTGACCCAAATACACCCTCGGATCAGGAAAAATTTCAGGAACATTTACATGTACTTGGAATTTCGGATCGAGGCCCACTGACCGTTGAACTGAAAATGGTCCACCACGCTTGATCTGGGAATCCGACCGAGATGAAAACATAACTCCACGTAGATCCAAGGTTAGCGGGCTTAAGTCCGACGTTTGGCTCAAGGAGGGCCGCTAGAAACCCTCTTTTGAGCTGAATTAATGCCGTTTTGCTTATAATATAAGTATACCTTAAACATAAGTCTATTCCAGAGAGTTTTTAGGCTATATAAGGACCTTAGGGCAGCCTCTCTCACAGCCATACGAATTTGGTATAAACCCTAAGAAGAAGAGAGAAAAAGTGAGAGAAAGCTTGAGAGTTGTGGGAGAAACTCCCTCCTACTGTTTCCAACCACCACACGGGCTTCACCACACCTTCCTTGGCGCTTTCCCGGTGATACTGACTCCGTTTTAAGGTAAGAAACCCTAACCCTATATCTGTTTGGGAGTGTGAAGGTTGTAGGTTATGAAATAGCTAACCGGTTTCGCTCTTTAGGCTATAAAACCGCCGAATACAAAAGCCTAACGAACCTAGCTGATCCGTTGAGATTCCAAGGTGCAAGGTGAGGACTTTAGGTGTATAGGTCACGGTTTTCAACGCTTTCAATGTCAAATAATGATAGATTCATGATCTGCAAGCAATTGCACATGTACAAAGTGCTTTCTGTTTTCTGTTTCGATTAAAGTTGTAGAATATGGAATTTTACATACTCTAGGTATACGTAGAAATACCGTATACGTACAAAAATTGGAAATGTTTTTGTCATGTTTATTTATTGTATGAATATATGGTATATAGATAAAATACTTGTTTGGCGAAAGGAATCGTCAAAATACATGTTTGCTCATATACACTATGTATGTTGAAATTGTGTATTCTAGAAAATACCGTATACGTATAAATTTTGGAGATGTATTTGTCATGATTATTTGTTGTATGAATATGATATACATAGATAAAATACTCGCTTGGTGAAAGAATAGCCCTAATACATATTTTACTAACATACATCATGTATGTTGAAATAGTGTACTCTTAAGTGTTTGTGAAAATGCTTGTGAGAGTAGGTGCTGAGATGTTAGTGCCTTAGGTAGGTGCTGAGATGGGGTTCTCAATTACCTTAGGTACCTGTATGATCTCCTCCATGTGGCCGTTTACTTTAGGCACTTAGTTAGGAAGCACATGTGTTTGTATTGTTGATTACATAGTGTTTTACAATATGCTTTATAACATGCTTTATGATATGTTGTTAACATGTTGAAATTACTTTGTTTATCATGCTTTACTCCACATGCCATGGATGAGAATTGATTGAGTTTGGGACTATGTCTATAGTCCAGACATTCGGTACCAGACTTGGGATCGTGGTTGAGATTCATCTCGCCACATATGATGTGTTTTGCGAACCCGTGTCGTACTTCGGTTGGCGATAGTGGTTAGCCACACGAAGTGCTTCTGCGCTTCATATCGCTCAACTTGTGGTCTGACCGAGCTAGCCGAGCACGTCAAGTAACCCGATATGTCTAATGTATGTTCACCATGTTTGGTCGCTATTGCTTGAACCTAGGGTACCAATCTTACTAGTGAAATCCCGTTAACCATGGTACCTCGATCCGCTAAGACTCATGAGCGGGGCATGGTGGTATGGGACACCGTGGTCGAGCTGTTGGCCTACGCTGGGGCCACGTGCCTCCCCGTAGTGACCAGTGAGCAACCAGGCTCGTGATCCGATTATGGTGGTATGAGACACTATATTGGTGCTGTCGACCTACATTGATAAAGTGATGGGGGAGCGATGTAACCTTTGTGTGTAACAGCCCTGGTAGCCGTTTGTAGTGACCTCGAGCATACTCTGAAATCGCCGCGAGCCTTAGGGTTTGTCGCGGTATATAGAGTGTAAACTAGGCCTGTTTCTGTATTGTGATGAATCGTTTAAGAGGTGATGGGGGAGTGGTGTAACCTTTGTGCGTAACAGCCCTGACAGCCTTTGCAGTGACCTAGAAAATACACCATCGTCCGATATTAACTAGGACTGACGACCCTAGAATGGATCATGTTTGGGAATGATACAAGGGAGGTACTTTAGTTTTCCAATCCTGCTGTTTGAAATGGACTAATTAAAAACTCGGTAATCATGCTCATCATGCATTGCATGTGCCTGGAAGATGTGGAGCACTGAGGGATGAAAGCATGCCGCGAACATGAAATGGTGTCGCACGAGGGAGGGTGTGGTGAGGGCATCCATCATACCTGTATCCATACTTGCATTAATAAGAGTAGTTAGGAGTGTTTGATTTTACTGCTTTATCATTACTACTTGACTGTATCGATAACATGTTAACCTATGCTTTATTGTTCCACTGAGTTAGCTACTCATTCCCACGTTACGGGATGGTGTTGCGCACACCAACCAGACTCTGTCTCAGGTTTAGATGAGCCTACGACTCAGGAGGCAAAGCCTGATTATGACGAGGACCAGGAGGAGTTCTCTTATATGTAGTACACTGGCGGCTTCGACTAGGCTGCCAGACTAACGGGATTTGCAGGGATCACTTCTTAGTTTGTTTTTGACATTTTGTTCACAAAACAAACATATGTATATGGTGACTCAGATAGATTCATACTTTGGAGTATAAAAATGATTTTGTTTCTTTACATACATGTATATGCAGTTCAGTCTTTCGCTTGCTTTTATACAAATGATCTGGAGTATGAATTACTATTTTTGGTATAATCTCACTCATGTTTATTGTTCTAACACAGACAACATTTAATCAGCATTATTTATGTTGCATAAGTGATGCGTTAGAACTCGGGAGTTGAGTTATACTCGACCCCCGATTTTCAGGGCGTTACAAGTTGGTATCAGAGCATGATTTTGATTAAACCAGACCTAAGTTATGTTCCCACTATGTACACTGACGCATTACAACTTAAGAGGGTGCGAGAAAAAAAATATATAGAAATAGTCCTAGGTTTCCCGATTTTGCCATTTGGCGAAGTTCGTCGAAAACGTGCACTTTGATCGAGTCCGTGCCCGATCCTGATCGCACGAGTCTATTCCAAATTTCTTCTAGACCGTCTATTGACATGTCTAGATCGCTATCCACCCAAATACTGTCGTTGAAAATCAGAAAAGATCAGTCTAGATCTGAAATTTCTCGAAGACACCCGATCTGGAACCAAATAGAGTCGGGGGCCTCCCCACTTAAATCCAATGGGACCCAGGGTCGAACCAAGGTGCATTTGGCACCTTGGGATAGTGGAGAACACAACCCCACTGCGGCGGCGTGGTGCTGGGTAAGGCGGACCGCGGTCACCGCGGCGCGCCGCGGTCAGGTGGGCCCTCTGGTGTTGGGCAGGGCTTGGGAATGGTCGGCCCGACCTCCACACACGTGTGGTGGGTGCGAATGGTGCTGGGGTTTCCGATTTTTAGGGTTGGAGCCCCCCTCCCTTTCACACTTCTCCTTCCAAACGCCCATCCCTTCCATTTTCGATTTTCCCTCTCAACCCTTTCCCCTAAATTTATCAATCCACCATTTTTGCCCATAAACCACCCACTCCCATCGATCACAGCAGCCCTAACCTCCTACCTTACCCCTTTCTTTCACGTTTGAGCTCTCACATCCCCCATTTGGAGCTCAAAATTGTGTAACCTCCTAACCCATCCCATTTTCCCCTTGTTCCTTCTTCATTCCTTGTCCCTAGTGTCTCTTCAACACCTATTGGGACTGTTGCTCGTGGAAAATCAAAGGAGACAACCCCTTTCTCTCTCCTTCCTTCATTTCAATGGCCCTTTTCGAGTTGATTACGGCCATTTTCTCCGTTTCCTCCATCCTCTCTCTCATGGGAAAGAAGAAACCACAACTGATGACGTTGGCCCAAGCAGCCCAGCCCATTCCAGAAGAAGAGCTGACGATGGGGCCGGCACTAGCACCGTTCTGGAGTTTAGGTCGAAGCGAGCCCTAGATCCTCAACATCCTGTCAGAAATACCTATCTGATAGGCGTTGAATATGGTCATTTTGCTGGCCGTAAGGTCGTGTTTGAAGCTCACGTGGATGAGAGAATGTTTGTGCTACACCCAATGATGGACCACTTGGTGGATATCGGATGGAATTCTATATTTGACGGTGAATCCCCTACATGTGAGAACACGGTTCGTGCTTTCTACGCCCACATCGTAGACCCATCATTGGAGCCTCTTTAGTTCACTGTCTCTGTGAGGGGCATAAGGCGCACAATCACTGTGGATGAGGTGGTTCGGATCACGAAGATCCCACGTGGTCAAGTGCTTCCTAGTAACGACTTTGTCAGAAGTGCGCGGGAAATGGATCGCCGCACGCAATACCTTTGCGGTCGACTGGTTTCTTGGACGCGAGGAAACTGTATTGCGGTGACAAAGTTGGCTAAGGACTTCCGTTTACTCCACCACATTTTCACATATAATGTGTACCCACGGTCGGGTAACCGCACGAAGTGTACTCGGTTGATGGTGGATTTTCTGTACAAGATGAGACACGGGGACAACTTATGGCTGCCCACGTTCATTCTATTTCAGATAGTTCAGGTTATTCGATCTGTCAGGAACGACCTTTCGCTCCCATTTGGCCGCCTGATCTGCAGGATGGCTCGTAATATCGGCTATAGGTTGAACATGGAGGACCTTGCACCAGTCTGAGTCATAAGCGAGGCGACACTTAATAATATGAAGATCGGCCCTCGACAGCGGCAAGCCCGACTCGACGAGTCTGGAGATGAGTCGGATAACGCCGGTGAGGAGAGTGTTGACCTCGAGGCAGGAAGCGATGAGGAGGGCGGCGATAATGTACAAGAAGAGGAAGATGAGGCTCAGGATCCTAAGGAGAGCTCTCCTCCTGATGCACCCAGTCAGACGCTGCTCAGGCAGTGAGGGAGGCTCGTATGGTTCGCATTGAGGAGAACCAGGCCGCCCTGCGGCAAGAGGTTGGACAAGTTCGGGCTACGCTTGGTGAGACCCAAGCCAAGCTTGAAGAGACCGAAGCCTACATGAAGAGGAGCTTTAAGAAGGTGTCTCGTACGTTGAAAGCCATCCTGTGCTGTGTACAGGACAAGAATGCTCCTCCTCCCTCGCCTGACTCGGATGACTAGTCATCCTAGTTGTTGTGTGTGGTTGTTTTTTTTAGTTACCGCATTAGGTGGTTTAGGTGTACATGTTGATGATCTAGTTGTTAGAAATCTGCTTTAAGTGTTTGATGTTGTGGATGTATTGGCTCGCATGTAATTTCTGTCATGATTCATGTAGCTTCGTATTCCATGTATTATGACAATTTTGGGTAAATGAAAAGCATGTAGCCTCTTTTGCTATGAGGTGTGTAGAATGCTTAAAGTGCTTATATGATGCGTTGTTATGCTTTATCTCACAAATGTTGTACCCTATGTTGTATAGGGCATGTCGCGACAGTATACGCGGAGTACGGCACACCTCCGTCTTACTGGCTCGATGGACCAGACTCCTTCTGGTAGTGGTGGTCCTACGGTCCGAGGGTTAGATTCTGATCAGCCTCCTGCTGGTCCTACCGGTGGACTGCCACATTACACGCCCCCGGTTCGTGAGCAGTACCGGGCATCATCATTTGCGCAGCATGACTCACAGGCTGCTCTGCCTACGGATATGATCGAGCAGTTGATGTTGATGATTCATCAGCAGCAGATGCAGCAGCAACAGATACAGCAACAGCACCAGCAGCTTATGGCCACTATTGCTGAGGCCTTATCCCAGGGTGGTAGTGCGACTCCACCTACGACATTTGCACGTCCTATTGAGCATTCGGAGCCTCCTGCTCAGTTTGAGGATGTGCCTCTACCCACACCCATCGCACCTCCTACTGGAGATGTTGGTACCCGCGGCTTACTCGAGCGATTTCAGCGCTTGAGGCCTCCCTCATTCATGGGTTCTCACAGACCCGAGGAGGCAGAGTTTTGGCTTGACCGCATCTCCAAAATGCTACGGATGCTGCATTGTACTGAGGCAGAGCAGGTGGAGTTGGCCACTTTCATGTTCAAGAGGGAGGCCAGTTTATGGTGGGATAACGTGCTGCGGTTTGTCACAAAGGATTATGTGTGGACCTGGGAGGCATTCGAGTTCCGGTTCTACGAGAAGTATTACCCGCAGACCTACAGACATGAGCGGGAGGATGAGTTTCTACGCCTCAGGCAGAGAGGCATGACGGTTACTGAGTACGAGCACCGCTTCACAGAGTTGGGCTGCTTTGTCCCGACTATCCTGGTCAATGAGCAAATGCGGATGCGTCGTTTTTCTGGAGGTTTGCGACCTTATATACGTCGAAGATATGCTACCTCTAAATACCTACTTATGCGGCATTGGTTCACATGTCTATGACGGCAGAGAAGGATGTGGACCGGTTGGCACGTTCTCGTGGTGCTATGGCTGTAAGACCACGATAGGAGGTACAGGGCAGGCCTTTCTTAGGCAAGAGGCCTCGTGCTGACTCGCCTCCCAGGATCGCAGCACCAGTGGCTCCGATGAGGCGCCCTATTGTGACCTATACGTATTGCGGGAAATAGGGTCACCCTGTTGGGAGTTGCTTCGTGCGGATGAAAGATAGTGGTTTCTCTCCGCCGCAGATGATTGGTCGTTCTCGCCCACAGGCATTATCGACTCCACCTCTACAGACTGCCCCTGCTCATCCTTCTTTTCGACCTCCTATATCACGCTTCAGGCCGCCTCAACGGCCCTTAGCTCCACAGCCGAACCGTCAGCAGCACGCCCGAGTTCATATGCTTGTTGCTGAGGCACCTGAGACGTCGATTTCGGCCTCGACAACTTTTGAGGGTACGGCTCACATTCACGGTACTTCTGTTTCCTTGTTGGTGGACACTGGGTCCACTACTTCTATTATTTTATATGGGGCGGTTAAGCGTCTAGCTTTACGTACTACTCCCACGAAGGGAATGAGACTCACTACGGCCACTGAGACTTTTTCGGATGTCGCACGATTATTTGAGGGTTGCTCTGTGGATTTGGGTAGCAGCACAGTGCTCGTCGACCTCATTGTTACTCCACTATGGCACTATGATGTTATTCTTGGTATGGACTGACTCTCGAAGGTAAGGGCAGAGATAGATTATGATACTCGGATCGTGACTGCTTACGGATCTGACGGCACAGCTTTCACGTTTCCAGTACAGGTCAGTTGGCCCCGCCGTGTTGACTGTTATATTGCTTTACTAGCGCCGATCGATGGTCCGACATTGGAAGATACGCCAGTGGTTCGAGAATTTATAGATGTGTTTAAGACTATTCCTGGTTTAACACCTCGGCGCGAGATCGATTTTACCATTGATCGTACGCCTGGTGTGACACCCATCTCATTGTCGACTTATCGTATGCCTTCATGTGAGATGGAGGAGCTACGGAGACAGATTGACGAGCTTGTAGAGAAGGGCTTCATATGACCTAGTGTGTCTCCCTTGGGAGCACCTGTACTATTTGTGAAGAAAAAGGACGGGTCACTACGGTTATGTATTGATTACCGTAGGTTGAACCAGGTCACGGTGAAGAACAAGTATCCTTTGCTCAGGATAGATGATTTGTTTGATCAGTTGAGGGGGGCGAAGTATTTTTTGAAGATTGATCTACAGTTGGGGTACCACCAGTTGCACATCAGAGATGAGGACGTGCAGAAGACAAATTTCAGGACGTGCTTTGGACACTATGAGTTTCGAGTGATGTCGTTCGGCCTTACGAACGCACCAACTGTGTTCATGGACCTGATGAACCAGGTATTTCGGCCATTCCTATACCGATTCGCCATCGTCTTTATCGATGATATTTTGATATACTCTACGAGTCGGGAGGAGCACGAGGAGCACCTGAGAGCGGTGTTGGGTACATTGAAGAAGAACCAGTTATTCGCACAGTATAAAAGTGTGACTTCTGGCAGGAGGAAGTCAAGTTTCTCGGACATGTGGTATCCAAGGATGGGATAACAGTGGACCCTGCTAAGGTAGCCGCGGTTCAGGATTGGCAGCTGCCTGGCTCGGTTACCGAGGTGAGGAGTTTCCTTGGTCTGACCGGGTATTACAGACGCTTCATTCGGGATTTCTCGAAGATTGTCAGGCCATTGTCTCAGTTGATACGGAAGGACCTGAAGTTCGCCTGGAATGAGAAGGCGGAAGCAGCTTTCAAGGAGCTGAAGGACAGGTTGACGTCCGCCCCTGTGCTAGTATTGCTAAAGCAAGGGGTGAAATACACGATATACACTAACGCGTCTCGCGTTAGTTTAGGTTGTGTCCTGATCCAGAAGGACAGGGTGATTTCGTATGCCTCGAGACAATTAAGGAAGCACGAGGAGAATTACCCTACACACGACCTGGAGTTGGCAGCTGTTATCTTTGCATTGAAGCTCTGGAGACATTACCTCTACGGAGAGGAGTTCGAGCTTTTCTGCGACCACAAGAGCCTTAAGTACATATTCACGCAGCGAGACTTGAATATGAGACAACGCCGATGGATGGAGACCTTGAAGGACTTCAAGTTCGATGTTTCCTACCATCCTGGCAAGGAAAACCTTGTGGTAGACGCTATAGCATTTGCGGCTCCGTTGATGATAGATGAGTGGGACATGGTTGAGTTCGTGCGAGACTTCGAGCAGAGACTCATTGTGGAGGAGCCATTTGAGTGTGTTGCGCACGTTTGGGCGCGACCACTTATTGACGACAGGATCATTGAGGCCCAGGAGGACGATGAGCGGCTGTCTGAGCTTTGAGAGCAAGCTAGCGACGCCGAGGACTCCGAGTGGAGAGTTGGTTCTGATGGGGGTCTACGATTTTGTGGCCACCTATGCGTTCCTGACATACCTGACTTGAGACACGAGCTTCTCGAGTCTGCCCATAACTCGAAGCTTGCGATGCATCCTGGTAGCACGAAGATGTACCGGGATATGAGACGGTCGTATTGGTGGGATAACATGAAGGCCCACATCGCTGAGTATGTGTTCGTTGTCTGACGTGCCAGCAGGTCAAGGCAGAACATCGCCGACCTCCTGGACTGCTTCAGCCCATGCCCATAGTGGAGTGGAAGTGGGACTTCATCTCCATGGATTTCATATCAGCGCTGCCGAAGACGAGGAAGGGACACGATTCCATTTGGGTGATTGTGGACCGGTTGACCAAATCGGCCCATTTCCTCCCTATCAGAGTCACGAACTCTGCAGACGAGTTGGCTAGGCTGTACATCAGAGAGATTGGGCGTCTACATGGAGTTCCTTTAGAGATCGTATCGGATAGAGACACTCGGTTCACATCTATCTTCTGCACTCGTATTCAGGAAGTGATGGGTGTGAAGTTAAAGTTCAGTACGACGTTTCATCCTCAGACTGATGGGCAGACAGAGCGGGTGAATTAGATTCTGGAGGATATGTTGCGAGTATGTGTGTTGGACTTCAAGGACAGCTGGGATGACTGTCTTCCTTACGCGGAGTTCACCTACAACAACATCTTCCAGGCGAGTATTGGTATGGCACCATATGAGGCCCTATATGGTCATCCTTGTAGAGCACCGCATTGTTGGGCTGAGGTTGGCGAGCGTAGTCTAATTGGCCCGGAGTTTGTACAGGCGACTACAGAGAATGTCGACATTATCAGGCGTCGACTTCTTATAGTGCAGAGCAGGCAGAAGAGTTACGTCGATACAAGGCGGAGACATCTCGAGTTCGAGGTCGGAGATCACATTTTCCTCCGAGTTTCCCCTATGAAGGGAGTCCTTCGGTTCGGGAAGAAGGAAAAGCTCACACCGAGGTTTATCGATCCATTTCAGATACTGGATCGAGTGGGTGATGTGGTGTATCGTCTCGCTTTGCTCACACCACTTGCAACTGTACACAACGTATTTCATGTATCTATGTTGAAGAAGTACGTTCCTGATCCTTCACATATCATCAGATGGGAGCAGGTACAACTGAGCGAGGATGCTACGTATGAGTTGCGCCCGACGCGTATCCTTGACAGGAAGGGGCAGGTACTGCGTAGCAAGGTCATTCCACTTGTGAAGGTACTATGGACGCATCATTCAGAGGAGAAAGCTACTTGGGAGACTAAGGCCAAGGTCAAGAAGAACTACCCTTAGATTCTCGAGGAATACGAAAAGGTACAAATTTCAAGGACGAAATTTTTGTTTAAGGGGGGTAGATTGTAACGACCCGTAAATTTTAGTACATTGGCTCGAGTACCACCTCGACCAGAAATCACTTAGGATTAAATCCTTTAGAAATTTAACAAAGTCAATTAAGTGCTAAACTAGATTATGAAATCCGTTGGAATCACTTTAAATACGATCTGCAAGACCCAAAACTTGTAGAATCCTTGACGCTAGGTTACCCTAAAGTCTAGGATCAAACTCATTACCCGACTGCTCTCGAGAACAAATTAAAACTCCTTATCAGGTCTAGACCGCACATCGGGAGTCCGAATAATACAAAGTTAAGGAATTAGGACCACCTCGCTAGGCTTGACAACCATATCGGAAATCAAGTCCAGACAGTGTCTCACGGCCGTTCGCTCGAGCCCGGAGCGAGGGAGTGTGAAAACTCCTGTTTTCTTTACAAAATAAATATCTTGAATAGTGATCTAGCACGTATCGCTTGCGTACATTTTATAAGCAACCAGACTGTCAGAATCTGACCCAAATACACCCTCGGATCAGGAAAAATTTCAGGAACATTTACATGTACTTGGAATTTCGGATCGAGGCCCACTGACCGTTGAACAGAAAATGGTCCTCCACGCGTGATCTGGGAATCCGACCGAGACAAAAACATAACTCCACGTAGATCCAAGGTTAATGAGCTTAAGTCCGACGTTTGGCTCAAGGAGGGCTGCCAGAAACCCTCTTTTGAGCTGAATTAATGCCCCTTTGCTTATAATATAAGTATACCTTGAACATAAGTCTATTCCAGAGAGTTTTTAGGCTATATAAGGACCTTAGGGCAGCCTCTCTCATAGCCATATGAATTTGGGATAAACCCTAAGAAGGAGAGAGAAAACGTGAAAGAAAGCTTGAGAGTTGTAGGAGAAACTCCCTCCTACTGTTGCCAACCACCACACGGGCTGCACCACACCTTCCTTGGAGCTTTCCCGGTGATACAAACTCCGTTTTAAGGTAAGAAACCTTAACCCTAGATCTGTTTGGGTGTGTGAAGGTTATAGGTTATGAAATAGCTAACCGGTTTCGCTCTTTAGGCTATAAAACCGCCGAATACGGAAGCCTAACGAACCTAGCTGATCCGTTGAGATTCCAAGGTGCAAGGTGAGGACTTTAGGTGTATAGGTTATGGTTTTCAACGCTTTCAATGTCAGATAATGATAGATTTATGATCTGCATGCAATTGCACATGTACAAAGTGCTTTCCATTTTCTATTTCGATTAAAGTTGTAGAATATGGAATTTTACATACTCTAGGTATACGTAGAAATACAGTATACATACAAAATTTGGAAATGTGTTTGTCATGTTTATTTGTTGTATGAATATATGATATATAGATAAAATACTTGTTTGGAGAAAAGAATCGCCAAAATGCATGTTTGCTCATATACACTATGTATGTTGAAATTGTGTATTCTAGAAAATACCGTATACGTATAAATTTTGGAGATGTATTTGTCATGATTATTTGCTGTATGAATATGATATACATAGATAAAATACTCGCTTGGCGAAAGAATAGCCCTAATGCTCATCATGCATTGCATGTGCCTGGAAGATGTGGAGCACTGAGGGATGAAAGCATGCCGCGAACGTGAGATGGTGTCGCACGAGGGAGGGTGTGGTGAGGGCATCCATCATACCTGTATCCATACTTGCATTAATAAGAGTAGTTAGGAGTATTTGATTTTACTGCTTTATCATTACTACTTGACTGTATTGATAACATGTTAACCTATGCTTTATTGTTCCACTGAGTTAGCTACTCATTCCCACGTTACGGGACAGTGTCGCGCACACCAACCAGACTCTGTCTCAGGTTTAGACGAGCCTACGACTCAGGAGGCGGAGCCTGATTATGACGAGGACTAGGAGGAGTTCTCTTATATGTAGTACACTGGCGGCTTCGACTAGCTGCCGGACTGACGGGATTTGCAGGGATCACTTCTTAGTTTATTTTTAACATTTTGTTCACAAAACAAACATATGTATATGGTGACTCAGATAGATTCATACTATGGAGTATAAAAATGATTTTGTTTATTTACATACATGTATATGCAGTTCAGTCTTCCGCTTGCTTTTATACAAATGATCTGGAGTATGAATTACTATTTTTGGTATACTATCACTCATGTTTATTGTTCTAACACAGACAACATTTAATCGGCATTATTTATGTTGCATAAGTGATGCGTTGGAACTCGGGAGTTGAGTTATACTCGACCCCCGATTTTTAGGGCGTTACATTGGTACCTTAGGTTCAAATAGAGGCATCCAAACATGGTGAACATACATTAGATAGATCGGGTTACTTGAAGAGCCTGACTAACATGATCGCACCACCAACTGAACGACATGAAGTGCATAAGCACTTCGCGTGGCCTAACCAGTGTCGCTAACTGAAGTTCGACTCGGGTTCGTAAAAAACATCCTACGTGGCGAATAAATCTCAACCACGTACTCAAGTCTATTACCGATTATCTAGACTATAATCATAGCCCCAATCACAATCAGTCCTTAACCAGAAGAATGTGGAGTAAAGCATAATGAACATAGTAATTCAAGCATGTTAATAAGCATGTCATAAAGCATGTTATAAAGCATAATATAACAGGAAATACAAACACATATATTTCTTAAGTAAGCGATTAAATTAAACAACCATCATGAATGAAATCATATACATCTCTAAGGTAGCTGAGAATCCTATCTCAACACCTACCTAAAGCACAATCCCCTAAGTACTTACTCTTACAAACATTTTCACAAACACTTAGGATACACTCTTTCAACATCCATAGCGTATATTAGCAAGAACATGTATTAGGGCGAATCCTTTCGCCGAGTAAGTATCATACACATATATAGCATATACATATAGTCATTTATCATGGAAAACATACTTTTAAAATTTATACATATACGGTACTTTCTACAAATACGAGGAATACAGTATATTAAACATAGTTAACGTATAACCGAAAAAAGAAACAGACAGTACTTTTTACATGTGCAATAACATACAGATCGTGAATCTATCATTATCTGACATTGAAAGCGTTGAAAAGCATAACTATACACCTAATGTCTGCACCTTACGCCGTAGAAGTGTAATGAACTTGGTAGGAACGCTAAGCTTTCTTCCACGACGGTATAACAACCTAAAGCACAAGTATTGTTAGCTATTTCGCTAATTGAATCAGTTGAAACCTTAAATCAGATTAGGGTTAGGGTTTTCTTACCTAGGATGAAGTCAGAATCGTCGGGAAAGCGATTAGAATGGTGTGGTTAAGCTTGTATAGTAAGAGGATGAGTGGCAGGAAGTTTCTCCCACAACTCTCACACTTTCTCTCTCTTTTCTCTCTTCTCTTTCGTAGGGTTTCTTCAAATTCGTATGGGCTAAATGAGAGAGGTTTTAAGGTCCTTATATAGCCTAAAACATCACCAAAATAGACCTAAGGTCAAGGTATACTTAGGTTATAACCAAAGTGGGTCCATTTCGATCCAACGGAGCACTTCTGGCGGCCCTTTTCTTGTGTGCAGTCGGACTTAAGCTCACTAATGCTGGATCTAGGTATAGTTAAGTTTTCCTTCTAGTCGGGTTCTCAGATCGCACGTGGCGGACCAGTTTCAGTTCAACGGTCACTGAAACTCGATCGGGGATTTTAAGTACACTGCCATGTGTATGAAATTTCTCTTGATCCGAGGGTGTATTTTGGCCTAATTCTGACGGTTGGAATCCTTATAACTGATCCGCAAGCGACACGTGCTAGATTACTTAAATTTATATTTTATTTTTACTTAATTTCACATTTCTCACACTCTTCACTCCGGGCTCAAGCGAAAAGCGCTGGGACATTATCTGGATTTGATCTCCTAGGTGGTTATCAAGCCCAGCAAGGTGGTCCTAACTCTATAACCTCGTATTATTCAAATTTTTGATGTGCAGTCCAGATCTAATACGGAGTTTCCATGTGCTCCCGAGAACAGACGGGTAATGAGATTGATCCTAGATTTTAGGGTAATGTAGCGTCAATGATTCCACAAGTTTTGGGCCTTGCAGATCGTATTTAAAGTGATTCGTACGGATTTCATATACAATTTAGTTTAACACTTAGTTAAATTTGTCTAGTGATTTCTGCCTGAGGTGGTACTCGGTCCATCATACAGAATTTTTCCGAATTGTTACAACCTTCAACCAGATGTTTATGATCTCCACAGAGTAAGGGTCTACACAACGCACCCATTACGTACACTCCCGCCGGAGGCCTCCTTGAGGACTTCAAAGGGTGAGAAACACCTTAGACCCAATCCTACAAAGGAATGATCAAAAGGTTCCTCTTGGACTCTAGATACTTACAAATAAGTTGATGAGTCCTGATAAGCACAATGCCGAAGATCTCATCCTCCATGTTGACGATGAGTCTTCTGCTCCCTTGATCCGTAACACAAAAGATGTACCAATATATGGTGACGGGTTGGGTCAAGGTTATGATGGAATCCTACTCTCTAAAGGTTTTCCTATAAGGAAGATAGAGTAGTTCCAATCATCTAGGCATTCAAGGCATCCCAGCTTAATGATTTTCCATTAAGGTAGTAGCTGGAGGATCCTTGAATGTGGAAGTTCATTACCCAATCCACTCTATTGAATATCAATGGTAAGGGTGGATTGGAGGATGAACTTCCCTGAGAGAAAGGACTTTGGTTATATGATCTAGGGTTAA
The DNA here is from genome assembly GCA_021015155.1 of Magnolia officinalis. Taxonomy (NCBI): domain Eukaryota; kingdom Viridiplantae; phylum Streptophyta; class Magnoliopsida; order Magnoliales; family Magnoliaceae; genus Magnolia; species Magnolia officinalis. The sequence continues at coordinate 17,194,100 of JAJHSJ010000016.1, read as the reverse complement.
ACACTCAAAAGCTCTCTCTACTTTCTTTGCCAGCAACAAAAGACAAGTCTCTTTTTAAATAGGCAAAACGTTCCAACAGATATAAAACGGTCACATTTATGACAGAGTTCGATATCATCGAGTGGTGTCGATATCATTGAGGATATACTCTCGATAGCATCGACGGTCCACTGATGACACAAACTCAAATGTCATGCGCTTTTGAAACCTTTTGCCAGCTGGTCGAGGGCATCGATACTTGTGTCGATGTCATCAGATTTTAAACTCCGATTCCATCGATAGGAGGATTGATTCCTCGACATTTGAAAAATGAGAGAGACTTGACTTGAAATATTTCAGGTTTTTAAGATATGATCGAGGGTCAGCTGATGTCATTGGAATTTACATATCGATGCTATTGAAGGCAGTGTCGATGGAATCGATAAATCCTATAGATTTACCAATAAATTCACTGGACAGATTGTGTCCAGTCTCGATCCAATCGACTTGGCCTCGATATCATCAACATATGAATATCGATTTCCTCGAATGGTCCCCGATCAAAGTAAAAACTAACCTGAAATATTTGCTGGAAGAAATGTGCGCCCTCGATCGATATCATCGATTGACTTCCGATCTTATTGATATTTGATTTCAGATCATATCGGAAGCAGCATCGATATATCGAAGGAATTTCAAATTTTTTTTAAAAAAAATAGGGGTGCCGAAAATCTGTCTGTTGATTATATCGAGTCGATTTTGATAGACTCGAGATTTGAATATCGATGATATCGATAGGTGTATCGATCATCGATAATTCGTCCAGATATGTTATGAGATTGCTGAAAATTTTTGGTCCTCTTTTTGATGGTATTGATGGAGCATCGAGGACCCGACAGCACAGGTCGATCATATCGAGATGTGCATCGATACATTCGACAAGGCAAGAAAACTTAGAGAATTTTCCTATTTTGAAAAACGTTTTCTTACCCAAAAACCCTATGATGTTCTACCTTGTTTTTAAGGGTTTTATTCACCTGGTGTTTTGGGACATGGGATGTGAGGCTTTAGATTTACCTGTGGCAAGCTTACACACTTCCAGTTGAGGCAGATGCTTGAATTGATCTTTCATTCAGGCTCTGTAGACGAATTGACTCAATACTCACGCTAATTAACAAACCAGCGCACTTTCGATCTCCCCCTTTGTCAATTACGTGACAAAATCCCAAAACACCCTAGAATATTCTAGATAAACACATCCTAAATTGTGTGTACATGCTTTTTACACAATTTTACAATTTCTAGCCCATGTACACAACCAGTAGCTGCTCCCCCTGACTGTAAACTCCCCCTCGCTTGATGCAGCTGCTCCCCTTAAACACATGCACAACCATTCAATCAGATACATAATTTTTCATTCGGGATGTTTGCAAATGTTCTCCGCATTTTTGTCAGTCATTGACAAAGATATAACAGTTGATATTGACTGAAGTAGATAATGGCATGTGGGAGAACCAATAACAGATAGATGTTTAATATTTAAGTCAATTTAAGTAGACCCCCTTTTTCAGAAAGTATGAATGCATAGCAAATTAGATAAAACAGTGATATAACAGATAGAATAATCAGTAAAGAACAGCACATGCATACCATTTGTCAGAAACTGAATAAACCAGGGGATTTTTAAAACCTAATCATGGCAGTAAAAATAAGAATTATACTCAGCCATTACCAAAATGAAACTAAAATATCTAACTATCCAAAATAAACTGCCCAAGATTGGTAGCAGATTAACAGTTATCCCAACAAAAATTACCAAGTACATGCACAGGTACCCAAAAAGAATGACTTAGAACTTGCACGATCAGTTCCTACCGACTCCGAGAATCACCATGTGTGAGCAAGTCTACCACTTGCTGATTTGTTTGCTGGAGAGAATCGACTTTTTCTTCAATCACGGTGAGACGTCTCTCACAATTGTGAAGTCGCTCCTTCATGCTCGCCATACCGTTTAGTAGGTGGCGTTCGAGGTGATGAGTTTGGCGATTTGTGATGGACTCCAAACTTAGCAGTGGCATTCTGTTGGATCCCCATGGACATGACGGATGAGCATATGGAGCAGCTGACTGCAGAGGAGCACTGTTCTCGGGAAGAGCTGAAGTAAGACACAATTGTTGAGCCACCTGAGCCGAATCACTATCAAACCATGTCTCTGGATAGACTGTATCAGATGTGGCAGGGATACCAACATGATAAGCTAATTTATAGATGAGTATAAGAAAAGCTAGTGTATCCTGATGATTGCCTTGAATGACACGAATTAGCTGCTTAAGAAGAAGCGTTGGGAGGCGCACCTGAACTTCTTGATACATATCATACAACACATTTAACACAAAGGGAGACAAATGATGGATAGACATTGGACCAAAAATGTCATGAAGGATTTTAAACGTGGGTCCAAGATGATTAATATGAAGGGAATTATCATCGTTCCGAGGAATAGTGGTTCCCTGACACAGTGCACGAGTTATCTCTCCCCAAACCCCCAGACCATTTAGATTCCAGCTAGTGACTGGAATGCGAGTGACCTCGAGATCTAGAAGATTACTTAAGGTGATGGGAGTGATGTGCTTCGTGTAATGCAGGAATTCAATTTGAATGCATGGTGGATCATCACAAATAACATGACATTTACTGAGAAATTCATAGATCACCCCAATTTGATAAGTACCACTAAGATTTAGAATGTTCTGCCATCCAATCATTTCTAGAAGGAGGTCCACTCCAAAAGACTCAATGACGCTGTTAAGAACTGGACGTTCACCAACAGTGGCAGGATGTCTTACCGTTGGAATGAGTTTATGCATGCTGGGTTGTTTCGCTTTTCCTTTTGAAGACTGAGGAAGAGACTTACCTTTCCCTTTGTTCATGATTTTTTTCAGTGTAAGAGGCAGGCAAAGGTAAGGATGGTCAACCAAAAGAACAGAGAATACCCGACCAAAAGTGAGATTAGACTCTGGAGTGGAAGGAAGGGAAGGATAATACCCGCTTCTTTTGAAGCTTCTGGGACCCACCGATGGTCTTTGGCCGAGGATTCGAGCAGAAAGCAAAATAGAAAATTTTTCAGAAAAATATGATTTTTTCGTTCGACCACCTTTTACCGGGCGGCTATCTTCGATTTTATCGAACTTACTTTCGATTATATTGATGATTCTCATCTGATGTTATCGATAATTGCTTCGATAGAAGTCTCGATCATGTGACTTTCCACATTCTGAAGAGATGTCGATGATATCGACCTATGATTGATTAATCGAGAATGACATATCGATAGCCATATTAAAGACGAAAATTTTTCTTTTTCAACATACAGACGACCCTTCAAGTATACTTTTAGTATTTCTATGAATCAATAGCATACTCAGCAAAATTATGTACAATTACTATACACAACAAAATTATAAACATTTGAATGTTTATACAAAAGATTGAGGCAAGGAACCTCAAATATATCATTTGAAGCTCAGCAAAATTGCATCATTTCAGCAAATATCTAGATCTAGATGCCTGATATGGACTTGTCCTTTTATGTTCAGTACTTCTAGGCTATCACGCCCCAGACTCAGTAACCGGACTCACAAGGATTCCGATGACCGGTTTTGAATGCAACAGCCTCCATAGTACCCCATTCTCGGCTCCTAAGGAAGGTTCCGATCCTGGGATCCTACAAGGAGGATTTTCATAACAGTATAATCATTCCAATACGAACATACCCAAGATCACAGCAAGAACATCTGAGAATAACAAAGGCACACATCGCAAAATCCACTATAAATTTGAACTTTTACAATCATGCATAAGGTCCAAAGGACATACATGAGATAAAAGGAAAAGAGAGAAAGGTCAGCAACACTGGAGTCCTCAAATGCTCAGCTCTACTCCATGCTCTACTGCTGTGTCGCCTGCCTAGAGTATCCTGCACACATCAATCGTGCATAAGCTTATAGAAGCTTAGAGGGTGGTGTAGGTGTGTGATAATGGTGCACAGAAGAGTAGTAGGAGATACAAGGAGAGAAGCATGGTCAATGAGGATATCACTAGCCTTACCCAGGCTTATCATGAATAAGATGCAATGAGTACTGGGTGCCATGCTAAGGTAATGCATGAAGGGGCTTGTACAACCAATGCTATTGCAATGCAAGTAATGTCAGTGCTCATATCCAAACCACAAGTCATGTACATTTCCGATCATAAGAAATCACCGGGGTCCATTACACTGTTGAATGACTGCCGCTCTACAGACCCCGCACAGTCAAACGAGTGTAAGAGACCTCACTACCCACCTGCGGACAGCCAATCACCAACAAGGCCTGAAGGTAGCAAACCCATTTACGAGCTGGTCAGACTCAGCCTAACAATGCCTCCTCACATTAGGCAGGTAAGGCCACACCTCTATCCAACCAACTCCACGACAGTGGAAGACGCGGCCTAATGGTATGAGGCCCTCGTGCGCTCATATATTCTACCCGATCACGGCGTTGGAGCAGATCCTTGGTACCATGGAAGTTTTAGAAATTTCACCCATGTGCATCCTATGCACCCGGTATGCTCAACTAATATTTCCAGTGTCCACACATATAGCCATCCACGAATACCCCTGTGGAGGCAAGGCCCTGATGAAGTAAGGGCGGATATCCATAAGCTATGCAATGCCAGATGCGTGAATCAAACAATCACCCATGCATCAATCCCAAGCATCCATCTCTTGGGGAGATACCAACATGTCCTACACAATGACACAACCATGGCCAATCATACCTCAACCAAGCATGCATATGATGCGTATGAGAGTGGGCCATGAAGATGAATATGAGTGCCAATGAGGTGAAGATGAACTGTCTACCTAACCATGAAGGGTCTAGGTACTTAACCAATTCCTCATAAGGAATACAACCTCTAGTGGGGGCCTATATACCTGAGGTAGCCCATGAGACTAAGGAGAATAATGATATGAGCCTAAATAGATGAAACGAGCCTATCAAGGGTCTATGGTGGGCCTTTAACCACCCATAAAAGCCCATGGGCTTACCTTAGGGCCACCAATGTGGACATCCAACCACAATTGGTCCCCAAGAGGTAGCCCATCTCTAATTGATTACGGATCAAGGCCCAAGGCCCACACAACATTAGAAATAAGAAATGGGTAGCCATTACATACCACATACATTCATGTTGGGCTTCAGAAAGGCGGCCCAAGGCCTATCCAAAACATGGGTCCAAGGGGAACACACATATCCCAACCCATATATACCACTATGGGCCCATAAGGGAAAGGTTAGGGCCCAACATAAAGGCTACTAATCTCATATATTGTGGTGGCCTAGTGGGCAGCCCATTGCTCAAATCACATGGGCAAATGTCATGTTCTTAGTCAAGTAAGTTGGGCCTACAACCCGGCCCAAGTATAAAGTTGATTTGGTGGGCAATCATGGGCCCATATACCTGTGTAATCTGGCCCACTAATCCAACACAATAGTATGGTAAAAATGGCCCAAGAGTTCAATGGGCCTATCTAGAAAGTTCCAGCCCAATTGGGCTCAAAGAGTTCAACAACTAGCCACATTCATGGACCCAATTAAATTCAACTGTGGTGGGCCTCAAAAGTGCATTTATTAAGCCCAACATTTAAGGAACTAAATGTATAAATTATTACCTCTAAGATTCTTCACAAAGTGTTGGGCCCCACTCCTCAAAATTTCAGCCCAAAGGCCAAACATAATTATAACATGTTGTTGTCCTAAATTTGGGCACTCCATTGGAGTTGGTCCAGGGCCTCTAAAACTTTGGAAATTGAGGGCCAAGGTCCCTCATCATGCATACAATGAGAGAAAACCCATAAATGTGGCCAACCATCAGACGAAACATTTTTGAATTATAATTTTTATCAAGGCATATTGCTGGACTGCACAGCAGAAAATTCTGGCAAGCCAACCATCTTAGCCCATTCTTTTGGATGCCCAAATGGGGTCAGTTGGGGTTGAAATTTTTCAGAGTGATACTTCAATAGGTAGGACACATCCCCACAAAATTTTAGAATTTTTAGATATCCTAAGTATTTTAATTAATTTGAACAAAACAGTCTGTCCAGAAAATCGGACAGACCTGGACGTCCCAATGTGGTGGGCCAGTCCGGCCCTCGCCACAGTGTGCACAGGGGTCCATTGGATCTGAAACTTGGTAGTAGGTCTCACCATTGGTGAAAAACAACTTCACAAATTTTTAGAATTTTTGGAGATTTAAAAATATTTTAATTTATTTAAAGAAATCAATCTATCCTGAAAATCGGACTGATCTGGACACCATATTGTAGTGGGCCGGTCCAGCCACCACCATGGTGTGTACAGGTGTTCATTGGCCCCAAAATTTTGTAAGTTGGTCCTAACATGAGTGGACCACTTCCTTGTAAATTTTCATAATTTTTAAACACCCAAAAGTATTTTAATAAATTTCAGAATTCCAACCTGTCCAGGGTGGAATGTTGCTGGAACAGTGCAGAAAAATCCAGACTGTCCACTTCATTTGGACCACACCTTTGGGACCCCAATGAAGGTCAGATGGGGATGAAATTTGGTATGGTTGTAGGTGGGTCATAAGGCTACAAGAATCACATATTATTTTGTTTCATTATTCCCACCAAAGACCCATAAATGAGGCCCCAAAGTGGCCCCAAAATCTGTCCAGGCAGATTTGGACAGCGACATGTAATAGAAATGATTAAAATATAAACATGGTTTTCCATGGGTTTAACCCCAGGAATTTGTGTGGTGGACCACCCCAGTGGGCCCCACAAATATCCAGACCTTCCCTATCATCAAATACCCCTTGCATGTGTCCCATTTAGGTGGATTTTGTGGCCACATGTCTAAGGATGTACCGCTATGGGCGTCCAAGCTCCATGGTTGGTCTGGATTTTTGTTGGCCTACAAGGTGGGCCAAACATGCAAGATCAAAATTCTATCATAAAGAAAAAAATAATAATAATAAAGAATCGGCTACAAGATGAGGGGCTCCGCCACATTGAGACCCTCCCCTTCATCAATCACACCATACATTCCTTCTATTCATATGTTACAACATAGATCTACTACATGCATGTTCTAGATTCAAGATCAATGGTTGGGATGCCATCTCAACCATGATTCTAGGGTCTAGATGATCCATCATACTATGAAATCCAAGTAATCCTCCATGATGGGAGCCTATAGAGGGGAAACCCCATGCTAGGCTGAGTCTGACCATTGTCACACACCTTTTGCTAGAGGGTGATGAAGGTGTGTGCACACCATTACTTGCTATCAGCACCATTGTCACACACCTTCACCACCCTCTAAGCTTTCTATAAGCTTATGCACGATTGATGCGTGCAGGAGATCCTAGGCAGGCGTCGTAGCAGCAGAGCGTGGAGTAGAGTTAAGCTTGAGGACTCCAGTGTTGCTGACTCTTTTCTCTCTTTTCCTATTATCTTATGTATGTCCTTTCGGACCTGATGTAAGCTTGTACAAGTTTAAATTCTTAGTGGATTTTGTGATGTGTATCCTTTGTTACTTCCAGATGTACTTGTTGTGATCTTGGGTGTGCTCATATTGGTAATGATTATACTATTATGAAAATCCTCCTTGTAGGATCCCTGGATCGGAACCTGCCTCAAGAGCCAAGAATGGGGTACTACGGAGGCTGTTGCGTTCAGAACCATCCATCGGGTTCCTTGTGAGTCCGGTTACCGAGTCTGGGGCGTGACATAGGCATCAATTCTCTCTATGCCTCTGATAGTGTAGCAGTGGTTGCTTGTGCGATGACCCTTCATTACTGATCTTCATGATTGGTCAAGGATTTGCACTCTTGTTTGTTAAATTTAGCTATATGCCCATTATCACAGATTTGAGATATGCTTAGGAGATTATGTGTCAGTCCTTTTATGTAGAAAGCATTCTCATTTTCAAGCAACTGAATTCCTTTTATAATTCCTTGTCCAATTACTTTAGCAGTGGTTCCATCTCCGTAGGTGACTATCCCATTATAAACATTCTTATAGTTTGAAAGAAGGGACATGTAACCTATAACATGTCTTGAGCAACCACTGTCAAGGTACCACTTAGTGTCATTGCCTGTTAAGTGATTTGAGTGAATAGCAAGACAATTCTTCTTTTCTTTAATTATCCACTTTGTGACAGGGTTCTTACTTGTAGTAGATTTAATTTTCTTATCTGATTCAACTACTTAATTAGTCTTTATGTTGCTGCTGGAGGCATTAGATTTTTCAAGTATTTGTGTTCCATACCCAGTTTTAGCTCTGACTTTCTCATATCCTAAGCCATTTTTGTTAATTCCGGATTTTCCCATACCTAAAAGTTTTTCTAACTTCTCACCACTCTGGGAAAACTTACAGTTTTGCTTGGCAATTTTTCTGGACTCTTTTAGATTCAACAGGAGTGTGTGATTTTCATTTTGAAGGAGCATATTCTTGTCTTTTAATTGCTCAACTGTTTGTTTAGTTTTTCGTTCTCAGATTTAAGGAAGGTGTTAATTCTTTCAAGTCTATCATTATTTGAGTGATGTTGCTGTAGATCATTGATCAGATGTGTATTGATTTCTATAGTTGTGTTCAAATCTTTTTGCAGCAATTGTTTCTTGTTCTCAGATATTCCCAGTTTTTTAGTCACTTTGATGTTATGGATATAAAGTTGATTGTAAGCATCTTGTAGTTTATCCTTGTCTTCTTCTTCTTCTTCTTCTTCTCCAGTTTCCTCATTATCAGATGGAAATGATTCAGTGGCTAGTTGTTCTTTCTCGTTCTCAGATTTAGTGGGAATGATTGAAGCAGTGGAGACCATGAGTATTTTCAATGATTTATGATATCTATCGTTTTCCGAGTCACTAGATTCTGAATTTGACTCTTCAATATCATCCCACGTGGCAACCATTGCCTTGCCCTTAGTTTCTTTTGTATAGGCATTCGGTTGATAGGTGTCCATACTCCTGACAGGCATAACATTGTGGTTCTTCTACCAAATTTATCTGCAAAAAGTTTGTTGTTCACTTTTCTTCCTCTGGAAGGCCGGCCACGATTTTTCTGAAAGAACTTCCTGAATCGTTGTGCCAGCAAAGTCACTTTCTCATCTTCATCTTCCTTTTTGCTTTCACTGTCCTCATGTAATGTTTTCTTAGAGGTTTTTAAGACAGTTGTTTTGGATTTTTGGGTTTGTTTGAAGTGTAGTTCAAAAGTTTGTAGGAAACCTACTAGTTCTTCTACTTTCATTTCATCTATGTTCCTACTCTCCTCAATTGTTGTTACTTTGGGATTAAATCGTTCTGGTAGGGATCTTAGAATTTTCCTACAAAATTTTGGTACCGGAACTTTCTCTCCCAATCCACCCACGGAGTTGCAGATGATATTTAACTTTGTGAAAAACTCCATAAAGGTCTTATGCACTTTCATTCTGAGACTTTCGAACTGTGAAGTCAGGAGTTGAAGTTTGGATCTCTTCACAGTGCTTATGCCTTGATGGGTTGTTTCCAATAAGTCCCATGCTTCCTTAGATGTCCCACACATACTTATTTGATTAAAGATGTCTTGGGACACGACACAGTAGATGGCATTTATAGCTTTTGCTTCAGCAGTCTGTATTTCTTTGTCGAACGCCGTCCACTTTTCTTTGAGTTTGGGCTTTGTGATGGTTGTGCCACTATCAAGTACGATTTACTCAGTTGGTGGCACGTATCCACTTTCAACTATATCCCAAACATCATGATCCGAAGATCTCAAAAAGTAATGCATCATAGCCTTTCAGTATGCATAATTTGAGCCATCAAATACTGAAGGTCTAGTGACTGATGAGCCCTCTTCTTTGGCCATATTCCCAACTTCAGTTAAGATCACTCTCTAGGTGGTAAAGCCTTTAAGAGACCTGCTCTGATACCAATTGAAATGGCGGTGAAGACCGCACTAGTTGAAGAAGGAATATGCCAATATGTCCCAGAGGGGGGTCAATAAGATTTTTTAAAGTTTTTACAACTTTACTTAGAAATCCTATTTCACTAATCCTATGAATATGCAATTATCAGGATTACACAAATGTAACTCTGCTAGCTTCCAAGCCTGGTAGAGGATCCAATCACAAACTATTCAAGAGATAGCAATATATAACTTAGTTTATGATAGATATGACTGTGTATGTGTGTGAGGTGTTATCAGATATATAAATATAAATGCATTGACATAAATCACACACATAGAAGAAGAACAATCACAAACATAGTCATTTTTATAGTGGTTCGACTACTTGTCTACTCCACTCCCAGTAACCACACTCAACCCTTGAATGTACCGGATTTCACCAAGGAGGTTTCACAGCGGTTAACCTAAGGTTTTAAATCAGGTTCACCTTCAATCTATACAACATACACTGAGGCTGACTGTTTATGCTCTCATGAGCAAGGGTCAACACAACGTACCCACTTTTAGGCACATTGGCCAAGGATCTTTCATAAGACCCTACCAGAGGTTTCTACACGGTTCACCACAAACCCGAGGTTTCACAGTGGCTGACCTCAAACCTAAGATTTTGACTGGTTCACCTTCAACCAGATATTTATGTTCTTCACAAAGCAAGGGTCCACACAACGCAGCCAATACGTACACTCCCGCTGGAGGCCTCCTCGAGGACTTCAAAGGGTGAGAAACACCTTAGACCCAATCCTACAAAGGAATGATCAAAAGGTTCCTCCTGAACTCTAGATACTTACAAATAAGTTGATGTATCCTGATAAGCACAATGCCGAAGATCACCTCCTCCTTGTTGACGAAGAGTCTTCTGCTCCCTTGATCCGCAACACAAAAGATGTACCGATATATGGTGACGGGTTGGGTCAAGGTTATGATGGAATCCTACTCTCTAAAGGTTTTCCTATAAGGAAGATAGAGTAGCTCCAATCATCTAGGCATTCAAGGCATCCCAGCTTAATGATTTTCCATTAAGGTAGTAGCTGGAGGATCCTTGAATGCGGAAGTTCATTTCTTAATCCACTCTATTGAATATCAATGGTAAGGGTGGATTGGAGGATGAACTTCCCTGAGAGAAAGTGCTTTGGTTATATGATCTAAGGTTAAACACTCAAAAGCTCTCTCTACTTTCTCTCCTAGCAACAAAAGATAAGTCTCTCTTTAAATAGCCAAAAGGTTCCAACGGATATAAAACGGTCACATTTATGACAGAGTTCGATATCATCGAGCGTATACTCTCGATAGCATTGACGGTCCGCTCGATGACACAAATTCAAATGTTATACGCTTTTGAAATCTTTTGCCAGCTGGTCGAGGGCATCGATACTTGTGTCGATGTCATTGGATTTCGAACTTCGATTCCATCGATATGAGGATCGATTCCTCGACATTTGAAAAATGAGAGAGACTTGACTTAAAATATTTCAAGTTTTTAAGATATGATCGAGGGTTAGCCGATGTCAACGGAATTTGCATATTGATGCTATCGAAGGCAGTGTCGATGGGATCGATAAATCATAAAGATTTACCAATAAGCTTGCTGGACAGATTGTGTCCAGTCTCTATCTAATCGACTTGGCCTCGATATCATCAACATATGAATATCGATTTCCTCGAATGGCCCCCGATCAAAGTAAAAACCAACCTAAAATATTTGCTGGAAGAAATGTGCACCCTCGATCGATATCATCAATCGATTTTCTATCTTATCGATATTTGATTTCAGATCATATCGGAAGGAGCATCGATATATCGAAGGAATTTGAATTTTTCTTTAAAAAAACGGGGGCGCCAGAAATCTGTCTGTCGATAATATCGAGTCGATTTCAATAGACTCGATATTTGAATATCGATGATATCGATATGTGTATCAATACATTGATAATTCATCCAGATATGTTATGAAGTTGGTGGACATTTTTTGTCCTCTTTTCAATGGTATCGATGGAGCATCGAGGACCCAACAGCGCAGGTCGATCATATCGAGATGTGTATCGATACAATCGACAGGGCAAGAAAACTTAGAGAATTTTCCTATTTTGAAAAATGTTTTCTTATTGAAAAACCCTATGATGTTCTACCTTATTTTTAAGGGTTTTATTCACCTGGTGTTATGAGACATGGGATGTGAGGCTTTAGATTTACCTGTGGCGATCTTGCACATTTCTGGTTGAGGCAGACGCTTGAATTGATCTTCCTATCAGGCTCTGTAGACAAACTGACTCGACACTCACGCTAATTGACAAACCAGGGCACTTTCAGGGTTGGCCGAATCAGAAGTTAAGCTACCCGAATTCCAGGCAAAAATAAATGTAAAAACCCATGATCAAACATTTTTGAAAGCACCTAGTCCTAAGGTCTTTTTAGGATATATATTACCTGAGATATATCAAGTATCTGATTCACTTTGACTTGAACTTCGTCTTGGACTTTGTCTTAAATTTGGGCTTGATCTTTTGTTGAACATAAACCGATCTTGAGCTTGATCTTCTCATGAACATAGACCGATCTTGAAGTTCTATCTTGAAGTAATTTTATCTCACGAAATTTGAAAACCTATGTATGCTCAACATCCTAGCACTTACAATCTCCTCCTTTGTTAATTTCGTGACAAAACACACAATACACATTCTATTACAAAATCAACCATACACAAATTTTAATAACATTGAAGTTGTCCTTGAAGTCTTCTTAGCTTGTAATCTTCGGCTCAAAACTGACACTCCCCCTGATAACTTACTCCCTGTGAGAATAGTATTTTCCATACATAGCATTCCATATATACATTCTGCTATGTAGCATTCCATACTAGTCTCTCCACCTTTTTGTCACAAGTTGACAAAGGAAGAATAACATATAAATATCAAACTATAGAATGAGCATGTAGTAGGAGAATCAGGGTAAACACATTAAATATCTAAACCATTTGATCAAGAATATTCAAATGTCAGCTAATACGTCATCAAGGCAATCCAAATTATGAAGAAAAGTCACAAAATACGTTTAAGTACATAACCAACATAAGTCAAAAAGATAATTAAATCTAGCTTAATCCGACCTAGAGGAAGATGGTGCAGGCATTGTTGGATCATTTAGCTTAATCTGACCAAGAGGGAGATGGTGCCTTATTTATGATAATATTGTTTCCTATTTCATAAGTTTTATTTTAAAAAATCCACTTGGCTCCAATCACATGTTTATTAGTAGATCGGGAAACCAAATACCATACATCATTTCTAATAAATTGATTTAATTCATCTTTCATGGCATTAATCCAACTTTCATTAGTAAGTGCTTCATTTACATTACCAGGTTCAATTTAGGAAGTAAAGTAGACATGATTACCTATATTTTCTAGTTCTCTTCTTGTCTGAACGTCAATGTGAGGGTTACCAAGTATTTAATTACTCAAATGATTTTTTACTAACCTTAAATCAATATTGTCTGATTTAGATGAAGAGTCAAGTATATTAATCAAATTGACATCATCATCATCCTGATTAAGACTAGGTATGATCTGTTAATCATCTATCACAACATTTATAGATTCTTGTATAACCCCAGTTCTTTTGTTAAGAACACGGTATGCCTGACTATTTAGATCATAACCTAGAAATATTCCCTCATTATTTTTGACTTCAAAATTTCTCAAGTTTTCTTGGTCACGTAAAATAAAGAATTTGCTTCCAAAAGCTCGAAGATATTTAACTGTGGGATTTTTATTATGCCATAATTCATAAGATGTTTTGTTTTTACATTTTCTAAGTTAAGAACACGGTATGCCTGACTATTTAGATCATAACCTAGAAATATTCCCTCATTGTTTTTTACTTCAAAATTTCTCAAGTTTTCTTGGTCACGTAAAATAAAGAATTTGCTTCCAAAAGCTCGAAGATATTTAACTGTGGGATTTTTATTATACCATAATTCATAAGATGTTTTGTTTTTACATTTTCTAATATAAACACAATTAATTATATAGCATGTAGGACTAACAGCTTCAGCGCATAAATTTTTTGGTAGGTTCATGCTATTTAGCATTACACTAGCCATCTCTTGAAGAATTCTATTTTTTTTTTCTTTCAACAACCCCATTTTGTTAAGGTGTTTTTGGAGCAGAAAATTCATGTAATATACCATGATCATTACAGTATTTCTCAAAATTACTATTTTCAAATTCGGTACAATGATCACTTCTAATTTTGACCACAGATAACTCTTTTTCGGTCTGGATACATTTTAAAATTTTTCCAACTTCATCAAGAGTATTTGATTTTTCTCTAAAAAAGACTACCTAAATATATCTAGTGTAGTCATCAACTACAACCAGAAAATATTTATTTCTGCCTCTACTCTTCATTCTAGTTGGTCCGATTAAATCCATATAGAGAATTTCAAGAAGTCTAGTCGTGGCTAAGGAGTTCACTTTCTTATGACTACTCCTAATTTGCTTACCTATTTGACATGCGCTTACTTTTTCTATCTTTTTCAGTTTGGGTAGGCCACGTAAGTGATATCTTTTACTCAATGTATATATATCTCTATAGTTTACATGCCCAAGATGTTTATGTCATAGTTCAGTTTCGTCTGTTTGGACCATGTAACGTGAGTGGTTTGTTGAGCATGAGTTATCAATTATATAACAATTTTCAGACGTTCTGCTACCATTTAATATTACATTTCTTTTCTCATTTATTATCTCACATCCATGATTTAAAATTTTTATGCTATGTTTATTATCACAGATCTAAGATATGCTCAGAAGATTATGTTTTAATCTTCCAACATATAGAACATTTTCGAAGAGAGGTAAGTTAGGAAGTTGTACATTACCTTGGTTAATTATCTTGCAGTTGCTTCCATCTTCGAATGTAACTAAGCCGCCATTTACTTCATTAATCTTTGAGAGTATTACCTTATCACATGTCATGTGTCTCAAACATCCACTATCCAGGTACCATCTTGAATAACTACATGCTTTGAAAGCTGTGTGGGCAACAAGACACATAACCTTTGGAACCCATTTCATTATGGTTCTAGGTTTAGGAGGATCTCTTACTTTTTGTTGTATTTGGGAGTTAGGATTTCTCTTTTTTCTATATACTCTAGTTTTATCCGAGTTGGATTTTAATAGCTCTTTAGGCAAGTCCATAATTTTTTCAGCTAAAGGAGGATTTTTTTATTATTCTTTTGATGTTTATAGTAGTTGGCATTATTTTTTACATTAGAGACTTGAAAAGGTTTTGAGTTTTTGAAGTCATTCCTTTTATAGTTTGAATTTTTAGAGTCTCAGCTTTAGAGTTCAAGGATTCTCCTTTTACAAAAGTAGGAGCATAATCTTTAGATTTGAATAAGTTATTTTTAATATAACCCACACTAGACTTGTCACCACATCCCTCGATGAGGTTAACAATTTTTCAAGTTTTTGGTCACCATTGGTATATTTCCAAGTGTCCTTTGAACTCTGAAGGGAAGAAACTTTAAGTTTTAGTTTCTCATTTTCGGTTTTAAGTTTTTACAATTCAGAAGACTTAAAACGCAAATCTAATTTTATTTTTTCAAAACAATCGGAAAAATGAGATTTTTCTAAAACAACTTTTTCAAGTTCTAATTGTAGTTTAGAATAATTTTCTTTTTGAATTTTTAATTTGACCGTAATTTTACAACTTTCTCTGTATAGGGCATTATAAGCATCTTGAAGATCATATTCATTTTTAGGGTCACTTCTTAGAGTTTCACAATCAGAATATCACAGTTCTCTGAAAAAGTAACTTTAGCTATAGTTATAAAGGCTTTTAAATCATCTGCATTTTCTTGGTTTGATTCATCGAATTCAGAATTAGTTTCAGACTCTGATGATTCATCCCAAGTAGATATTATGCCTTTTCTTTTAGATTTATCCTTTTTAGGATATTTATAAGCCAAATACCCATATTCAGAATAGTTGAAACATTGAGTGTCCTTATTTTTAAATTTCCAAAAATTTAAATTTCCTTTTCTTTTATCAAATGGTTTTTGAAAATCTATTCTTTTCTTATTTTAAAAAATTCTATAAAAATTTTTTGCCAACAAATCCATATCATCTTCTTTATCTTCAAAATCAGAATTTACATTAGTTTCCTTTGAATTGGATTTAGAAGATTTAAGAGCAATGTACTTGACTTTAGGAGCTTTGAAATTCAGCTCATAAGTTTGAAGAGAACCAACTAACTCCTCAACCTTCATAGTATTTGTATCCCTTAATTCCTGTATAACAGTAACCTTTGAATTAAACCTATCAGGAAGTGATCGCAGTATTTTTGCGCAAACCTTGCTTTCAGGGATTCTATCTTCAAGACCCCACATGGAATTTACTATGTCATTTAGTTTCGTATAGAAGTCTATAAAAGACTCATTTCTTCCATACGAATTTTCTGAAATTTGTTTGTGAAGATTTGGATTTTAGATTTTTTGACAATAGTTATTCCTTCATGTGTCATTTCGAGAATATCCATGCTTGTTTAACTGTATCATAAAAATGATTCTTTTGAATTCATCTGGCGATAGAGCGCAAGTTATTACATTTAAGGCTTTTGCATTTGCACTGCTTTCACTTTTCTAAAATGTAAATGTGGTTTCTTTCATTGATATGGTTCTATCATCGGCTACTACTTCCATCATAGGAGGGATCCATTTAGATATTGTCGCTTGCCACAC
Organism: Magnolia officinalis; assembly: GCA_021015155.1. NCBI lineage: Eukaryota > Viridiplantae > Streptophyta > Magnoliopsida > Magnoliales > Magnoliaceae > Magnolia > Magnolia officinalis. The sequence continues at coordinate 17,177,365 of JAJHSJ010000016.1, read as the reverse complement.
ACTTTCATCCATGGATTCGAGAAAAATCTTCATCCTGTTTTTTCAATATGAATAATTACAGTCATCAAAGGGAGGCCGCCTGGTAATGGATAGGCTTTTGAAATTTGACATATTAAAGCTTTGGATCTAGCTCTAGGAGGTAAATCCAAAAACTAAAAAGAGCAACCCTCTATGATACCACTTGAAATGGAGTTAGCGATGCCCTAAAGGGGGGTAAATATGACAATGCCAAATAATCAAAACAAATGTTGAATATGTAAATAATACAAAGATCTCAATTGCTTGAGTATTGAAGCTTTGATTCCAAATAATTCGTAGGACAACCTTCACCTAAAATTTTATGCAGGAACGTCTTTAAAATCAAAACTTCGAACTAGCATGAGTAAATTAAAGAGTTACAACATTCACCACAAAACTAAAATAAAATACATTCAACCACTAAAAATAATAATAAAGCATTCACCACATGACACAAGGAGTTATAGTGGTTCAGTGCTTTAAAAACAGCCACACATAATCTACTCCCAAAATTACTTCCCTCGTAATTTTGACTTTCACTATAAAAAGGTTTTGAAAGGATCACCTTAATAACCTGATACAGTTCCTTGTGATTTTCATGGGCTATCATAATAAAAACCTAAACTAAGATTTTTACAGGCTATCTCAGACAAAACCTCAACTGAGATTTTCACAAGAGATCTCAGAAAAACCTAAACAGAGTTTTAGAAGGTATACTTATCTTCATATGAAGAAGATGTAGCAGAAGGACCTCTTTCTTGAACATAAATGGCACAATGTTCAATTAGATGGAAAGAGTCTAGGGTTCTATAGATCTTATTTACGAAAACCCAAATGCTACTTAATTCAATTCTCTTAGATCTCAAAGAGGAGTATAATTTACTCTCTTAGATTAAGTCTAAAATGATATGAGAATAAAGGGAATTTGAAATGGCCAAGCTATATGTCCTAAGGGGGGGGGGGGGTGAATAGGACTATGTCAAATTAAAATTAAAATAGCGGAATCAACAATAAAGAGATAGCCTTACAAAAATAAATCAATTCACAGTGCTAAAAGAAACTCAACCTCAATTAATAAGTATTGAGAGGTTGATATGAATTCAGTTATAAGGACAACCTTACACCATAAAAACCAAAGGTTTTTGGCAGGACAACCTTATTTCTAGAATGTCATTTGTATAAATAACTCAATAAAAATAAATACCAAGGAATTGAAATAGATTGCTGAAATTTAAATATAACTTATTACAACATTCCCCACAATTGCTTGAAATGTAAATATTTACAACATTCACAACTACAAATACATTCCACAGCTTTGAATGATAAAAGGTAAAAGATTAAGCCAGCATTCAATCCACAAGACAAAGAATTATAGTGGTTCGCCTGTGTGTTCACCAACTGTTAAACAACAGCCACACAGAATGCTACTCCACTCCTAATATCCTCACACAGGGGATATTAGCGTTCACTATCAAAATAGGTTTCATAGGTTCACCTAAAACCTTCACAATTGTGTCTTTTTTACTTGGGCTTACACGATCCAAAAACCCCTCTTTCTGAGTTTTCTGGCTCTCCTCAGATAACGACACAAATGGAATTTTTTTGAAAAATCCCAAACAAAAACCAAAGGAATATAAATTTTACAGAATTATAAAATACCTGGATTTCTCTTCTTGTAGCAACCCGGAAGAACCAATCGGAGTAGAAGTTCAAATATGGAATTTCAATGTCTAATACTCACTTTAAAATGGTTCTAAGTTCTAATTGATTTTTAGTTTAATCAACTTAGAGCTAGCTGTATTTGATTTTCATTCCGATAAGGAATTAAGAATTTTCCCTTTTTCTAATCAGAGTGGAATGCAAATCAAAATCAAATAACAATAAGCTAACAAAAGGAAATAGAATTAAGTGTAATGTACCTTAAAAACAAACACAAACTTATCTCAGAGTGGAGTCTTGAATTCACTTAATTTTCCAATGAAAAACTCTGAAATTCGTGTGTTATTTATAGCTACAGAAATTCGTCTTCGACTGGTCCTAGGGACACCACGACTGGTCCAAGGAGAAACAGATTTTTGAATTTTTTAGCGCGATTGGATCAAACCGTTATACAACCAGTCTTAGGCAGTCCACGACTGGTGGAAGGCAGTCCACGACCGGTCGAGACCCCTCTACGACTTGTTGTGCCATACTTGATTTAGTCGCCGGAGTTTGAGTCGTAGCTTTATGACTGGTCGAAGGTCAAGTCAAGACCATCCCACGACCGGTCGAGCAGATCCAGGACTGGTCGTAGCCGAACTAGAAAATCTGATAAATTGCAACAATTCTAGGACTGGTCCTAGAACTTCTTAGACTGGTCGAACCAGTGCTAGGACTGGTCGAACAAGGTCTAGGACTAGTCTTAGAATAGACCAAATTCATTTATTAATATTAAAATGAATTATGTAGCCAAAGTGACCTACCCTAAGGTTAATCTAAGGTTTATCATACCTGGGACATGTAGTATGGACATTGAAAACTTCATTGGCTTAGACTTTGAACATTATGAAGCTTGAGTTCTTCTTGATGCAGCTTGACCACTTCACAAGCTTTGAAATCAATGTCATTTTGAGTTGCACTTGAGTCCCAAACTATGCTTGAGGCTTGGCATGTGAACTTGAGCTTGAGTCTTGAACTTGAATACACGTGAACTTGAGCTTAAGTCTTGAACTTGAATACACGTGAACTTGATCTTGAGTTCTTACATGTGAACTTGAGCTTGAACTCTTCTTTAATATCTTCTATATTGTAGCTTGAACTAGCTTAAGGAATTCATCTTCTTGACATGGTGTCTCGAACAAATTTATCAAGATATAAACACAAGACACATATAGAGGTTTTGACACACAAAATTTGACAACAAAAGTGGAATCAAATCATAGCACTTACAGAATTGAATAAGCTATTTAAAATTAATTACAAATACCTACAAATAGCTTGCCGAGGACTTAAGCTTCTCTCTCTCTTGCAAAAGATTTATGATAATAATTTTGTGTAATTCGGAATGAGAGAAAGACTCAATTTATAGGCAAATAAGTTAGAAATTCGGCCACCTCAAGATAGTCTTTGACTAACTTGAGTTCACCGGATTTTATTCAACGGATTTTGGATTGCGCGGGATAAGAATTTTCCAAAATTCAGCTGGCCCGAGGTCACTTGCGGTTGGCTGAGCATCACAATTTGGCTAGTCGGATTTGTCCTTCAACTAGCCGAATTCCCGCGAATTCCAAAAGAAAATGTTGCTGGAATTTCACCCGAACTTTCTTTAGCTGGCCGAATTTCAAGCTTGGACTAGCCGAACCAAAACTTAGGCTAGTCAAATTTTCAACAAAAGTTGTTATTTGCTTGGACTTGAAAGTTGGGCTGGCCCAGAAAGCTTAGGCTGGCTGAACCAAAAATTAGGCTGACCGAATTCCAAGCAAAAACAAAGGGAAAAACCCATGATCAAACATTTTTGAAAGCACCAAGTCCTAATGTCTTTCTAGGGTTTATATTACCTGAGATATATCAAATATCTGATTCACTTTGACTTGAACTTCGTCTTGGACTTTGTGTTGAATTTGGGCTTTATCTTTTCTTGAACATAAACCCATCTTGAGCTTGATCTTCTCTTGAACATACACCGATCTTAAAGTTCTTTCTTGAAGTGGTTTTGTCTCATGAAATTTGAGAACCTATGTGTTCTCAACATCCTAACATTTACAAACATAGGCCTAAAACAATAGATTTTGAGTGGTGATTGATCCCATCAAGTAGACCTCGAGGGGTCTTTAATGGCATCGAAGACTCCCTCGATGGCATCGAACAGGAAGTCAGATATGTCCTGCAGGAATTGATCATTTTATCTGATTTTCTTGATGGCATCGAAGGTTCACTTCGATAGCATCAAATGTTCACTTCAATGACATCAAGACCACTCGATGACATCGAACAGGTAACTCAGATTTGTGCAGCAAGAACAAATCATATTATCTGATTTTCTCGATGGCATCGAGGTACCCTTCGATGGCATCAAAGGTCACCTCGATGGCATCGAAGACCTTTTGATGACATCGACAGAGTCACTATCTTCCTGCTTTCTGACCGTTGGAACTTGAACTTCTTATAAAGGTCATTTGGTCTTAGGCGTTTTGATGGGTTTTTAGTGCAATAGAAGCTTAGGTGATTCTATGATCATATCCCTCATCCAAAGCCTCTAAACCAATGAGTTCTAAGTCATCTTCATTGAGATTAACACTTTAATAAGGATTCTAACATCCACCATGAGGATGTGCTTGGACTATATTTTTTAGAGAGTAGACTCAACCTTTACAGGCATATCATTGTTTAAATTCTCTAGAAGACACATCTAGGAGGATCTTCTAGGAATTACAACTTTTCATTAGTTGTAGTAAATTCGACCAACTTCTCATGACCTTGGTCACCTCCAAAGAGCACTACATGTAAGGTGTTTGATCTTGGAGCTAAAGCCTTGGAAAATCATCGACATCATGATCGAGGGAGAAAAAGGGAGCTAATTGAAGCACAGGAGAGCATCGATCAAGCTACCCAAAAAGGCACTATAAAAGGGACTTAATTCAATATGTAAGTTGTCAAGTGTAAGAGTCTATATAATCTCTTTCTTTATGTAGGATTGAGGGTAAGATTTTGTGACCCAAACTTGACTAAGTTCTTGTGTAGGACCTTGGCTATTGTATAGGGCCTAAATCCGAGTTCTTGTATAGGACCTTGGTTCTTGTATAGAGCCTAAAACCGAAGTTCTTGTGTAGGACCTTGGCTCTTGTGTAGGGCCTAAATCAAATCGTTGTGTAGGCCACCAGACATGGGTGCATACGTGTTAGTCCTCCTGTGAGCATTCGGAAGGAATAAACATAGGTCCTTGGATGAGAACCATGGTTAGTAGTTAGCCTATGGAAAACCAACTAAAGTCTCTTGTGAGAGCCTCTGACAGGAGTGTATGTTAGTAGGCTCTTGTGTATGTGAGACCCGTAACCTCATGAGACCTTTCGTACACTTCTACTTCGGCACCGACATGTTCCTGGCGGACAAGATTGATGAATTTTGATCACGACCCTATTTTAGTACCATAATACTCCAAAACTTATACCCTAGGGACTGTGCGGACACTATGATTTCGATGCCGCATGGCACGCCCCAGTGTGACCTCTAGATTAGAATTGTAGTTTTAGCACAATCTAATGTGGGTCGCACAACGTACGTAAGCCCCACTTACATAAATCTTAAGGTTGTCCAATCAATCAAATCCATTAATTAATCAATCAATCAATCCATCTATCAAGCCATTAATCAAGCCATCACTTCTCTTTCCCTATAAGTCAAAGCAACACATGCTTCCCATCATGCAACCCATGTCTAGCCATCCCTCTCTCCTTCTTTCACTCCCCATTCTACCCCTTAATCTTCTTTTAATTCTCTCTCTATCCTAAAAGTTCTATCACAAAATTCCCTAACTCCCTCTCATTTCTATCATTTGCTAGCAAGAGAGTAGAAAGAGATTAAGAGAGAAAAATATTAGAGAGAATTAGGGAGAGAGAAAGAGATAAAAGAAAGAAAGATTAGGAAGATGGTTTAAGAGAAAAGAGAGAGCTTGAGAGAGAATTAGGAGAGATCAAGAGGGTAAGAGAGAGAGAGAAGAGAAAAGAGAAATTCTAGGAGATTAGGAGTGGATAGGAGTTGGTGGATCGTCCGATCTTCGATCAAAGCTGATCCAACCATTCATCTGTCATTGTGAGTGCATTGGAGGATCAAAACCCTCCATTTCTTTGTGTAATTCTATTTTTGGTGGACCCACCTTAATCGTGGATTAGGTGTATGGTGGACCCCATAGTGGCAGGGGCCACCTTGATGCTAGATCTCCTTCCCTTGCTACTCTTTTCCATTTCCTTCCCTTAATTTTTTTTACGTCGATAATGTTATGGGGTCCACAAGTGGGCCACACTATTGGGGAACATGTCCCGCAAGTTATCACAGCATGGACCACCTTATATGGCCCACCATGATGTTTATTTTCCATTTAAACCTATTGATTTGAGCAAGCACATTTGGATGGTTGAAATACACTAAAATTGATTTGATCCAAATCTCATTGGCCCACAATGACCTGACCAATATGACAGACGAAGTGGATTTTTTAAGGACCCCACCACTCCTACAAATGAATCACGAGAGTGGGAGGAACAACAATCATGGTTGATAGATGAAAACAACGTCTAGGGACGCTGCTGCCCAACAGTGTGCTCACCTTGGAAGCACCACCATGTGGGCTTCACTCAAGGGCCCCACAATGATATATATGTTTTGTCCATGCTGACCATTGAGTATATCCCTCATTTGGACTATTGAGCCCAAAAACAAAGCCAATCTATATCTCATCTAGGCCACACCACAAGCATCAAGGGTCTAGGAGCACCCCCAACATCATTGACCCTTTGCATGTGAGGTTTGAAGTTGGTTCCCACTCATGGGTCCCATCTTGGTGCATTTCTTATATCCACATTGTCCTTCTATTTCCCGACTAATTCTAGCCATTAAGACCAAATATCAGGCCAATCAGAATATCAAATGAACCTCATTAAGGGAAACATGGGAAGGGGGTGGTTGTCCCTTTTTCAAGGACTAGCGCCCCACTCGTGGGACCCACCTTGATGTTTTTGTTTCATCCACATCATTCGTTCTCTCCTTCCATCCACATCGTTTGTTCTCTCCTTCAGACTGTGTTAGGAACTATGGGGGTGGAAACCCCTTGGACATGGTATCCCCTGGATAAAGAATCCCTTGGATTTGGGGATCTCTTAGACTTGGGATTCTTGGATTTCTGGAATCCCTTAAATATGTTTGGCACACTGGATTCATAATCCCTATGTTCCTAAGTTAAATACGAGGAGTATTTATAGGGTTTGAAATTAATTAATAAATCAATTTTAAAATCCCTAATTAGTGTAAGTATGTAATGTTGACACTATGATTGTATTAAATCCGTTGAGCCATATACTTTGCCTGAAATGATGAAATCCCAAGACTCAGATGGGCCACAAACATAGGATCACATCTTAATGACTAACCAACGATTTATAATCGTTGATTGCATCGGCAATGTTCGAATGGTGCAAATCATCCTATTGATGCCGATGATAGACTAATCGTTTTGGGATATCATAAGTGGGCCATTTGCCTAATAGATTGATAGCCTAGTGGCACACATCTTACACATGTGGGTGTCCATCAGGGTCATTCCTAGTGGACCCCGTCGTAGCATATGTATCTTATCCATGCTTTACATCATGTTACTAGGTTTGTATGTACAGGCTATAAGAGGAGCCAATTTAGTCTAACGTGGGCCACACTACATTAACCTCTATATTTCTAATGGGGCCTGTCGTTCGGGTCCCACTCTCTACATATGATGTGCCAATTAAGGTCGATTATCACATGATATGTCGGATAACATGTTAGAGTACTTGGCATTATAGGACACTGGTAACATTATAACGTCCCGAAAAAATCCGTACACAGACCTGAGTACCACTTCAGGCAGAAATCACTCAAGACCAAATCCTTTAGAAATTAGACAAGTTTAACTAAGTGCTAAACTAGATTAGCTACGAAATCCGCTTGATCCACTTTAAATACAATCTGTAAGACCCAAAACTTGTAGAATCAGTGACACTAGGTTACCCTGAAATCTAGCATCAATCTCATTACCCAGCTGCTCTCGGGAGCACATTGAAACTCCGTATCAGATCTGGACCGCACGTCGAAAGTCCGATGACCACGAGACAAAGCTCGTAGGACCGCCTTGCTGGGCTTGACAACCATCTTGGAAATCAAGTCCAGATAGTATTCTGAAGCTATTCGCTTAAGCCCAGAGTGAAGAGTGTGAGAAAACGTGGTTTTCTTTAGAAATTAAATCTAATTTAAGTAATCTAAGATTTGTCACTTGCGGGCCAAATATAAGAATTCAGACCATCAGAATCTAACCCAAATTGTAACGCCCTGAAATTCGGGGGTCGAGTATGAACTCAACTCCTGAGTTCCAACGCATCACTTATGCAACATAGACAATGTCGGTTAAATGTTGTCTGAGTTAGCGCAATAAACATGAATGAGATTAAACCAAAACAGTAATTCATACTCCAGTTCAATTGCATTTAAAAACAGCGGAAGACTGAAATTTTATATACAAGTATATAAAGTAACAAAATTTTCTGAACTTCAGAGTATGAGTACTAGCTGAGCACCAATATACATGTAAAGTTTGTAAATTAAAAACCCAAAATACATCCTCAAAAGAGGCCCCGAAAGTCCCGCGATGCAGCCGGCCTAGGCGTAGCCGTCAGAATACTGCATGAAAGAGAACTCCTCCTGGTCCTCATCAACGTCGGGCTCTGGCTCCTGAACCAAGGCGCCCTCTAATCCTGCAACAGAGTCTGGTTGGTGTGTACAACACCGTCCCGTAACGTGGGAGTGAGTAGCTAACTCAGTGGAACAATAATGCATAAGTTAACATGTTATCAAATCAACCAAGCAGTAATGATAAAGCAGTACAAATCAAGCATTTCTAACTACTCTTGTTAAATGCAAAAATGATATGACATGATGCTGTATGCCCTTGCCAAACCACCCTCAAGCGACATCATCTTACGTTCGCGAATGCTTAACTCCCTCAGTGCGCCACATCTACAAAGCACATGCGGTGCGATGATGTTCATGATTACCAAGTTATTATTAGTCCATTTCAATCAGCAGTATTGGGAAACTAAGGTACCTCCCTTGTATCATTCCCAACATGATCCATTCTAGGGTCGTCAATCCTAGTTATTCTCATACGATGTTATGGTTTGAGAAGCTTAGTGATGGCATCGCAACAGGTTCGTCACCCGTCAGCGCGGATACAGATCTCACCGTATGCGGCTCAATTGCTGGCCGTCAGCTCGAGTACAGGTCTCACCGTACTCGGCTCAATCACTAGCCGTCAGCTCAAGTACAGGTCTCACCGTACTCGGCTCAACTCACACTCTAGTTACTGTGAAAGGCTCGTGGCCAATCACAGATACTTAAAGTACACTCGATGATACCACGGAGGACTCGTCGCCCGTCAGCACGAGCACAGATCTCACCGTACTCGGCTCTCGCCGAAGTATCGACAGCTCGAATACAGTGTCCCATACCACCGTATTCGGCTCACGAGATAGTTGCGCAATGGTCACTACGGGGAGGCACATGGCCCCAGCATAGGCCGACAGCTCGACCACGGTGTCCCATACCACCATGCCCGGCTCATGCGTCTTAGCGGATCTAGGTACCATGGTTAAACAGGAATCACCACTGGTAAGTTTGGTACCCTAGGTTCAAGCAGTAGCGACCAAACAAGGTGAACACACAACTACACTTCGGTTCAAGTGGCGAGCCTGACTAGCTCGAGCGCACCACAAGTTGAGCGATATGGAGCGCAAAAGCACTCCGCGTGGCCAACCACTATCGCCAACCGAAGTACGACTCGGGTTCGCCGGACCCGTCCTTTGTGGCGACATGAATCTCAGCCACAATCACAAGTCTGGTACCGAGTGTTTGGACTATAAACATAGTCCCAAACTCAAACAGTTTTCATCGCTAGCATGTGAAGTAAAGCATGGTAAACAACAATACAAGCATGTTAGTCGGCATGTTATAAAGCATAAAGTAAGACATGACGTAAAGCATGTTACAAAGCATGTTGAGAAGCATGTTTAAAGCATTTTGTAATGCATGTAATAAAGCACTATCCCCATAGGGATAGAATTGTGTGTGCAATGCAATTAAGTGGTTGCGGTGAACCACCGCATGGAGGGGATCCTACATGTCTCTAAGGGAGTTGGAGAACCCATATCAGCGCCTATCTAAGGCACTAGTACATGCACATGTACACCTACATGCACATACACAAACACTTAGAATACACGTTTCCAACATACATGACGTATGTTAGACAAGTTCGTGATTGGGCTGTCCCTAAGCCCCGGGAGTATTTTTCCCACGTATATCGTATTCATACAGCAAATAATCATTACAATTACATATCCAAAATCCGCACGTATGCGGAATTTCTGGAATACACAATTTCCACATATATGACATTTACACATGAACATATATTTTTGCGATCCCTTTCGCCAAACTAGCATTTTATCCACACATGATATAATCAAACATTAAATAAACATGTTCAAACATTTTCTCAACAAAAATACGTATACGGTATTTCTACGTATATCAAGAGTATGTAAAATTCCATATTCTTTATCGCTAATCGAAACAGGAAACGGAAAGCACTTTGTACATGTGCATTTGCATGCAGATCATGAATCTATCATTATCTGACATTGAAAGCGTTGAAAACCGTAACTTATACGCTTAAAGTCCTCACCTCAGCCCTTGGAATTCCAACGAATCAGCAAGAAGGTTGGTGCTTCCGTATACGGGAGTTTCTTAGCCTAAAGATCGCATTCGATTAGTCTTTCCTTAACCTATCACTAATCAGGCTCAAATCAGACCTAGGGTTAGGGTTTCTTACCTTCAAATGGGGTGGAAACCGCCGGGAAATCTCTTGGAATAGAGCGGTGTAGGCCGTGGGAGAAGTGGAAGCAGCAGGAGGAAGATCGGCTTCGATCTCCACAAGTTTCTCTCTCTTTTCTCTCTTTCTCTCTTAGGGTTTTAACCCAAATTCGTATGGCTGTGAGAGGGGCTGTTCTAAGCCCCTTTTATAGCCAAAAACCTTCCCAAAACAGACTCAGGTTCAAGGGTAACTGCTTACATAGGCATTTCGCCACTTTCCAAGCTCAAAAGGGGTGTTCTGGTGGCCCTCTTTGAGCCAAACGTCAGACTTAAGCTCACCCACTGCGGATCTACGTGGGATTACGTTTTCGGCTCGATCGGATTCCCAGATCGCACGTGGCGGACCACTTTCAGTTCAACGGTCCGTGGGCCACGATCGGAATTTCTGAGTACATGTAAATGTTCCTGAAATTTTTCTTAATCCGAGGGTGTAATTTGGTCTGATTCCGACGGTCAGGTTGCTTAATACTGACGCGCAACCGAAAGGTGCCAGATCACTATTCCAGATATTTTCTCTTGGATGGAAATAGTGTTTTTCACACTCCCTCGCTCCGGAGTGAAAATAATGGCCGTGGGACATCGGAATCATCTGATTTTTGAGATGATTGTCAAGCCCAGTGGGGCGGTCCTGGTTCCTTAGCTTCGTGTTAATCGGACTCCCGATGTGCGATCTAGACCTCATACGAAGTTTCGTTTCAGTCCCGAGAGCAGACGGGTAATGAGTTTGGCTCTAGACTTTAGGGTAACCTAGAGTCACCAATTCTGCAAGTTTTGGGTCTTGCAGATCGTATTTAAAGCGATCCCAACGGATTTCATGATTTACCGAGTTTAGTACTTAGTTAACTTTGTTAAATTTCTAAAGGATTTAATCCTATGTGATTTCTGGTCGAGGTGGTACTCGGCCCAATGTACGGAAATTTTCAGGTCGTTACAATCTACCCCCCTTAAACAAAAAATTTCGTCCTCGAAATTTATACCTTTTCGTAGTCCTCGAGAATCTGAGGGTAGTTCTTTCTGACCTCGGCCTCAGTCTCCCAGGTAGCTTCCTCCTCGGAATGATGTGTCCACAGCACCTTCACCAGTGGGATGACCTTGCTACGTAGTACCTGCTCCTTCCTATCAAGGATACGCGTCGGGCGCAGCTCGTACGTAGCATCCTCGCTCAACTGTACCTGCTCCCATCTGATGATATGCGTAGGATCAGGAACGTACTTCTTCAGCATAGAGACATGAAATACGTTGTGTACAGAAGCAAGCGGCGTAGGCAAGGCGAGACGATACGCCACATCACCCACTCGATCCAGTATCTGAAATGGACCGATAAATCTCGGTGTGAGCTTCCCCTTCTTCCCGAACCGAAGGACTCCCTTCATAGGGGAAACTCGAAGGAAGACATGATCCCCGACATCGAACTCCAGCGGTCGCCGCCTCGTATCGGCGTAACTCTTCTGTCTGCTCTGCGCTGTGCGTAATCGACGCCTGATGATATCAATCTTCTCTGTAGTCGTCTGGACCAACTCTGGGCCAATCAGGCTGCGCTCGCCAACCTCTGCCCAGCAGTGCGGTGCCCTACAAGGTCGACCATATAAAGCCTCATAAGGCGCCATACCAATAGTCGCCTGGAAGCTGTTATTGTAGGCGAACTCTGCGTACGGAAGACAGTCATCCCAGCTGTCCTTGAAGTCCAACACACATGCTCGCAACATATCCTCCAAAATCTGATTTACCCGCTCTGTCTGCCCATCAGTCTGAGGATGAAACGCTGTACTGAACTTCAACTTCACACCCATCGCCTCCTGGATACGAGTCCAGAAGATGGATGTGAATCGCGTGTCTCTGTCCGACACGATCTCTAAGGGAACTCCATGCAGACGAACGATCTCTCTGATGTACAGTCTAGCCAGCTCGTCTGCAGAGTTCGTAACTCTGATAGGGAGAAAATGGGCCGATTTGGTCAACCGGTCCACAATCACCCAAATAGAATCATGTCCCTTCCTCGTCTTCGGCAGCCCTGATATGAAGTCCATGGAGATGAAGTCCCACTTCCACTCCGCTATAGGCATGGGCTGAAGCAGTCCAGGAGGTCGGCGATGTTCTGCCTTGACCTGCTGGCACGTCAGACACCGAGATACATACTCAGCGATGTGGGCCTTCATGTTGTCCCACCAGTAAGTCCGTCTCATGTCCTGGTACATCTTCGTGCTACCAGGATGCATCGCAAGCTTCGAGTTATGGGCAGACTCGAGAAGCTCGCGTCTCAAGTCAGCCACATCAGGAACACATAGGCGGCCACGGAATCGTAAACCCCCATCAGAACCAACTCTCCACTCGGAATCCACGGCGTCGCTAGCCTGCTCTCGAAGCTCAGACAGCCGTATATCGCCCCTTTGGGCCTCAACAATCCTGTCGTCAATAAGTGGCCGCGCCCGAACGTGCGCAACACACTCAAAAGGCTCCTCGACAGTGAGTCTCTGCTCGAAGTCGCGCACAAACTCCATCATGTCCCACTCGGCTATCATCAGCGGTGCCGCAAATGCAATCATCTTCTTGCGGCTCAACGCGTCTGCCACAAGGTTCGCCTTGCCAGGATGGTAGGAAACCTCGAACTTGAAGTCCTTCAAGGTCTCCATCCATCGGCGCTGTCTCATATTCAAGTCTCGCTGCGTGAATATATACTTAAGGCTCTTGTGGTCGCAGAAAAGCTCGAACTCCTCTCCGTAGAGGTAATGTCTCCAGAGCTTCAATGCAAAGATGACTGCTGCCAACTCCAGGTCATGTGTAGGGTAATTCTCCTCGTGCTTCCTTAATTGTCTCGAGGCATACGAAATCACCCTATCCTTCTGCATCAGCACACAACCCAAACCAACGCGAGACGCGTCAGTATATACCGTGTACTTCACCCCTTGCTCTGGCAATACTAGCACAGGGGCGGACGTCAACTTGTCCTTCAGCTCCTTAAAAGCTGCCTCCGCCTTCTCATTCCAGGCGAACTTCAGGTCCTTCCTAGTCAACTGCGACAATGGCCTGGCGATCTTCGAGAAATCCCGAATGAAACGTCTGTAATACCCAGCCAGACCGAGGAAACTCCTCACCTCAGTAACCGACTCAGGCTGCTGCCAATCCTGAACCGCGGCTACCTTAGCAAGGTCCACTGCTATCCCATCCTTGGACACCACATGTCCCAGGAACTTGACTTCCTCCTGCCAGAAGTCGCACTTCTTGTATTGCGCAAACAACTGGTTCCTCTCTAACGTACCCAACACTGCTCGCAGGTGCTCCTCGTGCTCCTCCCGACTCGTGGAGTATATCAAAATATCATCGATAAAAACGATGACGAATCGGTAAAGGAAGGGCCGAAATACCCGGTTCATCAGATCCATGAACACGGCTGGTGCGTTCGTCAGACCGAACGACATCACCAAAAACTCATAGTGCCCGAAGCACGTCCTGAAGGCTGTCTTCTGTATATCTTCCTCTCTCACGCGCAACTGGTGGTACCCTGACTGAAGGTCAATCTTCGAGAAATACTTCGCCCCCCTCAACTGATCAAACAGATCATCTATCCTGGGCAAAGGATACTTGTTCTTCACCGTGACCTGGTTCAACCTACGGTAATCAATACACAACCGTAGCGACCCGTCCTTCTTCTTCACGAACAACACAGGTGCTCCCCAAGGAGACACACTAGGTCGAATAAAGCCTTTCTCTACAAGTTCGTCAATCTGTTTCCGCAGTTCCTCCATCTCGCATGGAGGCATACGATAGGTCGGCAACGAGATGGGCATCGCACCAGGCGTAAGGTCAATCGTAAAGTCAATCTCGCGCCGAGGAGGTAAACCAGGGATAGTCTTAAAGACTCCAACAAACTCCCTAACCACTGGCGTACCCTCCAGTGTCGGACCATCAATCGGCACAAGTAATGCAGCATAACAATCAACTCGACAGGGCCAACTGACCTGTACAGAGAACGTGAACGCTGTGCCGTCAGGTCCATAGGCGGTCACGATCCGAGCATCGCAATCTATCTCCGCCCTCATCTTGGCGAGCCAATCCATGCCAAGTATAACGTCGTAGTGCCATAGCGGAGCAACAATAAGGTCGACGTGCTCCGTGCTGCTACCCAAATCTATCGCGCAACTCTCGCATAAACGCGTGACATCCGAGAAGGTCCCGGTGGCCGTAGTGAGTCTCGTTCCCTTAGTGGGAACAGAATGCAAAGATAGGCGTTTCACCGCCCCACATGAAATGATAGAGATAGTGGACCCAGTGTCCACCAGTAGAGAAACGGGAGTACCATGGATATGAGCCGTGCCCTCGAAGGCCGTCGGTGCCGATATCGACGCCTCTGGTGCCTCAGCAACAAGGGTATGCACACGGGCCTGCTGCTGGCGATTCGGCTGAGGAGCCTGGGGTCGCTGTGGCGGTCTGAAGAACGGCACAGGAGGTCGGAATGAAGGATGTGCAGGAGCGGTCTGTAGCGGCGGAGCTGAAATGGTCTGGGGATAAGAGCGACCCAATCTCTGCGGTGGCGCAAATCCGCTAGCCCTCATGCGCGAGAAGCAGCTCTCGGCAGGATGTCCTGGTTTCCCGCAAAACGTGCAGGTCACCAACGGGCGTCTCATGGGAAGCACTGGCGCTGCAGCCCGGGGGGGAGAATCGGCTCGAGGCCTCTTGCCTAAAATAGGCCTGCTCTGTGTATCCTGGCGCGGTCTCGCAACCATAGTACCGCGTGATCGGGCCAGACGGTCCACATCCTGCTCGGCCGTCATAGACATGTGGACCAGTGCTGCATAAGTAGGGATAGTGAGGCAGCAAAGCTTCGACCGTATGTCAGGTCGCAAGCCTCCAGTAAATCGTCGCATCCTCATCTGCTCATTGACGAGGATGGTCGGGACAAAGCGGCCCAACTCGGTAAACCGGTGCTCATACTCCGTCACCGACATGCCTCCCTGCCTGAGGCGCAAAAACTCGTCCTCCCGCTCATGTCGATATGTCTGCGGGTAATACTTCTCGTGGAACCGAGACTCGAAAGCCTCCCAAGTCCACACGAAGTCCACTGCGACCGTGCGCAGCACACTGTCCCACCATAAACTGGCCTCCCTCTCAAACATAAAGGTAGCCAGCTCAACCTGCTCTGCCTCAGAGCAATGTAACATCCGTAGCATCTTGGAGATGCGGTCCAACCAGAACTCTGCCTCCTCGGGTCTGTGAGAACCCGCAAATGAAGGAGGCCTCAAGCGCTGAAATCGCTCGAGTAGCCCTCGCGTACCGACATCTCCAGTAGGAGGTGCAACGGGTGCAGGCAGAGGCGCATCCTCACATCGCGCAGGAGGCTCAGAATACTCCTCAGGATGCGCAGACGTAGTAGGTGGAGCCGCACCACCACCGTGGGACAAGGCCTCAGCAATAGTGGCCATCAGATCCTGATGCTGCTGCTGCTGTATCTGCTGCTGCATCTGCTGCTGCTGCTGTATCTGCTCATGCTGCTGCTGCATCTGCTGCTGCTGCTGCTGCATCTGCTGCTGCTGCTGCATCTGCTGCTGATGCATCATCATCATCAGCTGCTCAAATCTATCAGGCTGTGGAGCAGCCTGGGAATCATGGTGTGCAGCAGATGACGGCCGATACTGCTCTCTGACCGGGGGTGTGTAAGGTGGCTGTCCACCACTAGGACCAGCAGAAGGCTGATCAGATCCCAATCCACGGTCAGTAGGACCGCCACTACCAGAAGGAGTCTGGTCCATAGAGCCGGTCAAACGTAGATGTGCCGTGCTCCGCGTATACTGCCGCGGCATGCCCTATACAACATAGGGTAGATCATTCGTGAGATATAGCACAAAACACATCATGAGGCACTTACGCATTCCACACATCATCAATACAAAGAGGCTACATGCTTTTCATTTACTCAAAATTGTCATAATACATGGACACAGAGTTACATGAATCACGACAGAAAATCACATGATAGCCATTACATTCATTACATGAAAACATACAAAGCATGCTACTACCTACTACATCAACAACATAAAAACATAAACCGCCTATCGCGGTAACCAACATAAGCAACAACACACAACACATGGATGGCTAAGCATCCGAAGTAGGCGGTGGAGGAGGAGCATTCTTATCCTGCGCACAGCACAGGATGGCCTTCAACGTACGGGACATCTTCTTGAAGCTTCTCTTTATATAGGCGTCAGTCTCTTCAAGCTTGGCTCGAACTTGACCAATTTCTTGCTGCAGGGCGGCTTGCCCTTCCTCAAGACGGGCAAATCGCGCGTCAAAAGCATCCCGATCAATACCAGGCTCCTGAGCCACAGGAGGTGAACTCTCCTCGGTGTCCTGAGCCTCAGGTTCTTCTTCCTGTATATCATCATCGCCCTCCTCATCACTCTCCTCGCCGGCACTATCCGACTCATCACCAGAGTCGTCGAGTCGGGCTTGCCGCTGTTGAGGGCCGATCTTCATATTCCTGAGTGTCGCTTCACTTATGATTCGGACCGGTGCAAGATCCTCCATGTTCAACCTGTAGCCTACATCACGAGCCATCCTGCAGATCAGACGGCCAAATGGGAGCGAAAGATCGTTCCTGGTAGAACGAACGGCATGCACTATCTGAGATAGGATGAACGTGGGTAGGCATATGTCGTCTCCATGTCCCATCTTGTACAAGAAGTCTACCATCACCCGAGTACATTCCGTGCGGTTACCCGTTCGTGGGTACACGTTGTAGGTGAAAATATGATGGAGTAAACGGAGGTCTTCCGCCATTTTTGTCGACGCAATGCTGTTTCCTCTCCTCCAAGTAACCCGGCGACCACAGAGATATCGCGCGCGGCGATCCCTTTCCCGCGCACTTCTGGAAAAGCTACCACTGGGGTGTACCTGACCACGCGGCAGCTTGGTGATCCGAGCCACTTCATCCACTGTAATTGTGCGTCTAATGCCCCTCACAGAAACAGTAAACTGAAGAGGCTCAACAGATGCGTCCACGATGTGAGCATAGAAGGCGCGGACCGTGTTCTCACATGCAGGCGACTGGCCATCAAATATAGAATTCCAACCGATGTCCACCAGGTGGTCCATCAGTGGGTGTAGCCCGAACATCCTTTCATCTACATGGGCTTCAAACACAACTTTGCGGCTCGCAAAGCGCCCATATTCCATGCCAATCGGGTAAGCATTTCTGGCGGGATGGTCGGGATCCAAGTCTCGCTTTGACCTAAACTCCCGCACGGTGCTTGGGCCGGCCCCGACGTCGGATCTTCTTCGGGAACGGGCTGGCCTACTTGGGCCGGCATCATCAGCCGCGGTTTTCCTCTTTCCCATGAGAGATAGGATGGAGGAAAGAGAGAAAATGGTGGCCACCACACCAAGGAGGGCCATGGAAATTTGCCCAAAAGGGGTTTAAGGGCTGATCTCTTTGCTCCACCACAAATAATCAATGCAATGGGTGTGGGAGGAGCCCAAGAGGTAGAAAATGAAGAAGAAACAAGAAGGAAGTGGGTGGGTTTGTATCTTACCCGATTTTGAGCTCCAAGGAGGGATATGAGAGCTCCAACTTGAGAAAATGGGGAAAGGGAGAAGCTAGGGCTGTTGTGGAAGGTTGGGATGGGTGAGATATGGAAGAAAAATGGAAGATTTGGAGGTTGTAGGGATGGGTTTTTGGAGAAAATCGAAAATGGGTGGAGATGCTTGAAAAGAGGGGTGAATGGAAAGGGGGTGCTTCCAACCCTATTTATTCCAATCAAAACAAAACCGCACGTGCCATTGTGTTAAGGGGGTTGGGCCGACCAACCCCACACTTGAAATCTCGCCGGAAAAGCAACCGGCCGGCGGCGCGCCGCCCGACCCGCGGCGCCGCCGCGGCCGGACTTGGCCGGAGCCGCGCTGCCGCCGCCTGGTCCACCTTGGCACGTGCCCAGGGTGCTGAATGCACCCTGGCTTGGTCGAAAAATGTAATGGGCTGACGTGGGGGGCCCACGAACTCCGTTCGGCTCCCAAACGGGCAGTTTCCGGAAATTTCAGAATCAATCTGATTTTTCCCGATTTTTAAGGAATTATTTTTGGTGGAGTGTGACCATGACACGTCAATAGACGGTCAAGGGGTGATTTGGAGTCCACGTGTGCGGTCAGGATCGAGTACAAACTCGATCAACGCGTCTGTTTTCAACGAATTTCACCGAACGGTGAAGTCGGGAGACCCTAGGACTGTTTCTAAAAGTTTGCGCACCCTCCTAAGTATAATGCGTCAGCGTACGTAGTGGGGACATAACTCAGGTCCGGTTTTAATCAAAATCATGCTTTGATACCAACTTGTAACGCCCTGAAATTCGGGGGTCGAGTATGAACTCAACTCCCGAGTTCCAACGCATCACTTATGCAACATACACAATGTCGGTTAAATGTTGTCTGAGTTAGCGCAATAAACATGAATGAGATTAAACCAAAACAGTAATTCATACTCCAGTTCAATTGCATTTAAAAACAGCGGAAGACTGAAATTTTATATACAAGTATGTAAAGTAACAAAATTTTCTGAACTTCAGAGTATGAGTACTAGCTGAGCACCAATATACATGTAAAGTTTGTAAATTAAAAACCCAAAATACATCCTCAAAAGAGGCCCCGAAAGTCCCGCGATGCAGCCGGCCTAGGCGTAGCCGTCAGAATACTGCATGAAAGAGAACTCCTCCTGGTCCTCATCAACGTCGGGCTCTGGCTCCTGAACCAAGGCGCCCTCTAATCCTGCAACAGAGTCTGGTTGGTGTGTACAACACCGTCCCGTAACGTGGGAGTGAGTAGCTAACTCAGTGGAACAATAATGCATAAGTTAACATGTTATCAAATCAACCAAGCAGTAATGATAAAGCAGTACAAATCAAGCATTTCTAACTACTCTTGTTAAATGCAAAAATGATATGACATGATGCTGTATGCCCTTGCCAAACCACCCTCAAGCGACATCATCTTACGTTCGCGAATGCTTAACTCCCTCAGTGCGCCACATCTACAAAGCACATGCGGTGCGATGATGTTCATGATTACCAAGTTATTATTAGTCCATTTCAATCAGCAGTATTGGGAAACTAAGGTACCTCCCTTGTATCATTCCCAACATGATCCATTCTAGGGTCGTCAATCCTAGTTATTCTCATACGATGTTATGGTTTGAGAAGCTTAGTGATGGCATCGCAACAGGTTCGTCACCCGTCAGCGCGGATACAGATCTCACCGTATGCGGCTCAATTGCTGGCCGTCAGCTCGAGTACAGGTCTCACCGTACTCGGCTCAATCACTAGCCGTCAGCTCAAGTACAGGTCTCACCGTACTCGGCTCAACTCACACTCTAGTTACTGTGAAAGGCTCGTGGCCAATCACAGATACTTAAAGTACACTCGATGATACCACGGAGGACTCGTCGCCCGTCAGCACGAGCACAGATCTCACCGTACTCGGCTCTCGCCGAAGTATCGACAGCTCGAATACAGTGTCCCATACCACCGTATTCGGCTCACGAGATAGTTGCGCAATGGTCACTACGGGGAGGCACATGGCCCCAGCATAGGCCGACAGCTCGACCACGGTGTCCCATACCACCATGCCCGGCTCATGCGTCTTAGCGGATCTAGGTACCATGGTTAAACAGGAATCACCACTGGTAAGTTTGGTACCCTAGGTTCAAGCAGTAGCGACCAAACAAGGTGAACACACAACTACACTTCGGTTCAAGTGGCGAGCCTGACTAGCTCGAGCGCACCACAAGTTGAGCGATATGGAGCGCAAAAGCACTCCGCGTGGCCAACCACTATCGCCAACCGAAGTACGACTCGGGTTCGCCGGACCCGTCCTTTGTGGCGACATGAATCTCAGCCACAATCACAAGTCTGGTACCGAGTGTTTGGACTATAAACATAGTCCCAAACTCAAACAGTTTTCATCGCTAGCATGTGAAGTAAAGCATGGTAAACAAGCAATACAAGCATGTTAGTCGGCATGTTATAAAGCATAAAGTAAGACATGACGTAAAGCATGTTACAAAGCATGTTGAGAAGCATGTTTAAAGCATTTTGTAATGCATGTAATAAAGCACTATCCCCATAGGGATAGAATTGTGTGTGCAATGCAATTAAGTGGTTGCGGTGAACCACCGCATGGAGGGGATCCTACATGTCTCTAAGGGAGTTGGAGAACCCATATCAGCGCCTATCTAAGGCACTAGTACATGCACATGTACACCTACATGCACATACACAAACACTTAGAATACACGTTTCCAACATACATGACGTATGTTAGGCAAGTTCGTGATTGGGCTGTCCCTAAGCCCCGGGAGTATTTTTCCCACGTATATCGTATTCATACAGCAAATAATCATTACAATTACATATCCAAAATCCGCACGTATGCGGAATCTCTGGAATACACAATTTCCACATATATGACATTTACACATGAACATATATTTTTGCGATCCCTTTCGCCAAACTAGCATTTTATCCACACATGATATAATCAAACATTAAATAAACATGTTAAACATTTTCTCAACAAAAATACGTATACGGTATTTCTACGTATATCAAGAGTATGTAAAATTCCATATTCTTTATCGCTAATCGAAACAGGAAACGGAAAGCACTTTGTACATGTGCATTTGCATGCAGATCATGAATCTATCATTATCTGACATTGAAAGCGTTGAAAACCGTAACTTATACGCTTAAAGTCCTCACCTCAGCCCTTGGAATTCCAACGAATCAGCAAGAAGGTTGGTGCTTCCGTATACGGGAGTTTCTTAGCCTAAAGATCGCATTCGATTAGTCTTTCCTTAACCTATCACTAATCAGGCTCAAATCAGACCTAGGGTTAGGGTTTCTTACCTTCAAATGGGGTGGAAACCGCCGGGAAATCTCTTGGAATAGAGCGGTGTAGGCCGTGGGAGAAGTGGAAGCAGCAGGAGGAAGATCGGCTTCGATCTCCACAAGTTTCTCTCTCTTTTCTCTCTTTCTCTCTTAGGGTTTTAACCCAAATTCGTATGGCTGTGAGAGGGGCTGTTCTAAGCCCCTTTTATAGCCAAAAACCTTCCCAAAACAGACTCAGGTTCAAGGGTAACTGCTTACATAGGCATTTCGCCACTTTCCAAGCTCAAAAGGGGTGTTCTGGTGGCCCTCTTTGAGCCAAACGTCAGACTTAAGCTCACCCACTGCGGATCTACGTGGGATTACGTTTTCGGCTCGATCGGATTCCCAGATCGCACGTGGCGGACCACTTTCAGTTCAACGGTCCGTGGGCCACGATCGGAATTTCTGAGTACATGTAAATGTTCCTGAAATTTTTCTTAATCCGAGGGTGTAATTTGGTCTGATTCCGACGGTCAGGTTGCTTAATACTGACGCGCAACCGAAAGGTGCCAGATCACTATTCCAGATATTTTCTCTTGGATGGAAATAGTGTTTTTTCACACTCCCTCGCTCCAGAGTGAAAATAATGGCCGTGGGACATCGGAATCATCTGATTTTTGAGATGATTGTCAAGCCCAGTGGGGCGGTCCTGGTTCCTTAGCTTCGTGTTAATCGGACTCCCGATGTGCGATCTAGACCTCATACGAAGTTTCGTTTCAGTCCCGAGAGCAGACGGGTAATGAGTTTGGCTCTAGACTTTAGGGTAATCTAGAGTCACCAATTCTGCAAGTTTTGGGTCTTGCAGATCGTATTTAAAGCGATCCCAACGGATTTCATGATTTACCGAGTTTAGTACTTAGTTAACTTTGTTAAATTTCTAAAGGATTTAATCCTATGTGATTTCTGGTCGAGGTGGTACTCGGCCCAATGTACGGAAATTTTCAAGTCGTTACACAAATATACCCTCAGATCAGGGGAAATTTCATACACAGGCCAGTGTACTTGTGGCCCTGATCAGTGATCGTGGACCGTTGAATTGAAACTGGTCCACCACGGGCGATCTGTAAATCCGATCGGACTGAAAACTTAACTCAACCTAGATCCATGGTCGGGGAGATTAAGTCTGACCTTTGGCTCAAGGGGGGGCTCTAGAAGTACTCCGTTGAGCTGAAACAGACGCTCTTTGGACATAACCTAAGTATACCTTGGCCCTGGGGCCATTTCCATCAGTTTTGGGCCTATATAAGGGCTTTAAACCCTCACTCTCTCATCCCATACGAATTTGGAAAACCCTAGGAGAGAGAAGAGAAGGAAAGAGAAGGAAAGAGAGAGAAAGTGAGAGAGAAAGTAGGCGCTTCTTCCTGGGATTCAATCTCGTTACTCAACGCACTTGTTTACTATGTCTATATCACAAATCCGGCATTTCCAACAACGTACTCGGGTAAGAAATCCTAACCCTAACCTATTGTAGCAACTCAAATAGAACAGTTGATAGAATAGCTAACCTATTCCCTGTTATAAGTTGTTCTGGTGCCGTAGACAAAGACTTAGCATTTAAACTGATTCGTTTCGAGTCTACCGGCGAAAGGTGCGGACCATAGATGTATAGGTTATGGTTTTCAAGGCTTTTAATGTCGGTTAATGATATATTACTGACGTAGATGCTATTGCACACGCATAAAGTGATGTCCATTTCGTTTTTCAGTTATACCTTAACTAGGTTAAATATACTGTATTCCTTGTATTTGTAGAAAATACCGTATACGTATGAAATTTGGATTTGTGCTTGCCATGATTAATTGTTGTCTATGTATGATAGATGCATGTGTATCAACTTCTGGGTGAACGGATTAGCCTAATACATGTTATCCCAACATACGTTGTGTATGTTATAACGTGTAGCCTAAGTGTTTGTAGAAATGTTTGAATGAATATGGAAGTATGATTTATGCTTGCCATGACTACTGGTCGTGAATGCATGATCGTGGTTCATGTGGCAACTCTTTTGTAAAAGGATTCGCTACGACATGTGTTTTAACTAGCATATCACAGTTATGTTGGAAGGTGTAGTCTAAGTCTTTGTAAAATTGTCTGAATAAGTAATTAGTAAATTGAAATGTATAAGGGTGTTGAGATATGATTCTCAACTACTTTAACTATGTGTATGATTTCCTCCATGTACCGTATATTTTTGTGTCTGTTTATCTATGTAATGCATATGTATAAATCCATGTTTAAGTTATATTCCATAAAATGCAAAAACAAAGCCATGAAAGGAGATGGGGGAGTGGTGTAACGATTCCGTGCAACAGCCCTGGCAGCCCTAAAGCGGACAATATCGGACCTTTGATTGTATGATTTGAAATCTTGATCCATTACTGCTTTAACTATCTTCTAGGATATTTTGTTGTAATTGAATGTGATTGGGGCTATTGTATAGTCCAGGCAATCGGTAACAAATCCTAGATTGGTGGATGATGTTGTTTCGCCATACGGGATGTGTTCGACGAATCTGAACCGTACTTCGGTTGTCGAAGTGGTTAGGCCACACGGAGTGCTTACGCACTTCATGTCGATTCACTTGATGTGCACTCGTTCTAGTCGAGCTCGTCAAGTAACCCAATTGACCCGATGTATGTTAACCATGTTTGGACACTATTGCTTGAACCTAGGATACCAAACTCACCAGTGAAAACCTCGTTAACCTTGGTACCTCGATCCGCTAAGACTCATGAGACAGACATGGTGGTATGGGACACCGTGGTCGAGCTGTCAGCCTACGCTGGGGCAACGAGCCTCCCCGTAGTGACCAGTGAGCAACACAGCCTCGTGAGCCAAATACGATGGTATGGGACACTGTATTCGAGCTGTCGTCCTACATTGATCAGGTGACGAGCCCTTTGTAATGACCTCGAGCATACTCTGAGCCTACGTAGAGGCAACAAACCTTTCCGTAACACTAGAATATGAAATAGGCCTACCCCGGTGCAACCTGGTTGTGGTCCCCAGTCGGATTAGCGACGAGCCTTCGAAAATAGACTGCCAGTTGGTAGGGCATTGGTGGTAGTGACCTATAACTTTCTTATCGTTTGTGATTTATTAGGACTGACGACCCTAGAATGGATCATTGTTTGGGTATTGATATAAGGGAGGTACCTTAGTTTTCCAATCCTGCTGTATGAAAAGGACTAATAAGAACTTGGTAATCATATGCATGCACCGCATTACGCGTGCATTCAAGCGTAGCAGGTCAAGCACTGAGGCAGTGTTGTTCATGCGCGAACGTGAGATGAAGTCGCTGAGGGAGCGTATGCGAGGGCATGCATCATACATTCATACCATTCTTGCATTAACAAGAGTACTTAGAGATGTGTGATTTACTACTTTATCATTACTGCTTGATTGAATTGATAGCATGCTAACCTTTGCTTTATTGTTCCACTGAGTTGTTCACTCACTCCCACGTTACGGGATGATGTTATACACACCAGCCAGACCCTGTCTTAGTTGCAGGTGGTGGCGATGCCTACGAGGCGAAGCCAGACTTCTAGGATGACAAGGAGGCATTCTCCGACATGCAGTTTTCAGGCTGGTTCATGTGAGTCATGTCGTGATCGATGAGGATTTATGGGATGTTGGCTAGATGACATTACACCTTTTATGCGTTTTGGAATTGTACATCTAATTATTTAACCTGGTAACATTATCACACTCTGGAGACTTACCACAGTTTATATATTTTATATATCTATCACAGTCTTTCGCTTGCAATTTCACTTGTCTCTGGAGTATGATATGCTATTTTGGTATAATCCCATTCATGTTTCAATGCACTCATCGTAATCATCATTATCTATGTTGCATAAGTGATGCGTTGGAACTCGGGAGTTGAGTTTTGCTCGACCCCTGATTTTCAAGGAGTTACAAACATGCTAGGAGTAATGATATCATGTCCAATTATGTGCCCATACGCATCATTTGTATGCCTTTTGTGGATGATGATTGTTCATAGAATATGTCATTCAGCTTGACAAACTTATGGGACTGGATATGATATAGAGTTGCCCCAAATGATCACGGGGTAAGCGGAGGTTTGGTGCATGACTTGGATAGAATAATTAATGCATTTCACATCATGTATGTCACGAGCACTTTTATACCCTAGTGACATCAGGGTTGTGGCCTCCATAAGCATATCGTGGATGACGGCATTGGATACAGAAAATATTTTTTCTAACATTAAGGTAATATGGATGTCCTTGGGTGAAATTCCCTAAACCCTTGCGGTACTAGTAGGATGCTTCAACGTTGAAACCGAGTGGATAACATAATCGCCCAAGTGCCAAATACTAGTAGGCCGTGTCTCCTACTGTGTCGTGGTCAGTTGAATATGGGTGTGACCTTATTCGCCAGAGGCTAGGGACTGGAAGCTAGGTTGAGTCTGACTAGCTCGTAAATGGGTCTTCTATTGATGAGCAAGGTGGGCATTGACATACCACTAACGAGGCAGATAGTGAGGTTTATTCCACTGCTTGGTTGCGTACGTCATGGGCAGCAGCCAGTATTAGAGTGTACTAGACCCCAGTGATTTTTTCAAATACGAACCGTAATTATATGTGAGACTAGTTGATCATTGGCATGTTTGTGTTGCATTCATTGCATATGACATTCGGCCATGTAGGCCTTGCATTGCATAACTATGAGACCCGACCCTAGTTCTCATGTGTGCATGTGTGTGTGAGTATGGATCTCGTTCATTTTGGTCTCGCGGTCCTACCGGTCAAATTTCGGTGACCTACCACCCTCGGATTGTGTTTACGGTCATCCTTGGGTCCGGTCATGTAGACCCGACTCGGATCTACCCTAGACCTATGCCATCTTATTCGTATCATCGTTGCAGTTCCAACGATGCGTCTTGTGCATTCATCCGACTTATAGATCAAAAGTTATGAGCATTTCATCATGTGGCCCATTTTTTGTACAAAAAAAATATATGGACCACTTCCATGACACAACTTCCCATGCACCCACCCACACATACTACACAATTGCATGGAATTGACACCACCAAAACCTAGTCTAAGTATAGCAACTTTGTTATTGTCACCATAGGCCATCATTTTCTTTCTTACAACATAATCATTACCTCCCTCCACATCTCTCTCTCTCTCTCTCTCTCTCTCTCTCTCTCTCTCTCTCTTCTCATTCTCTCATTTCTTCTTCCATTTGCAAAACCTCCAGCTCCTTCTTCCCTCCATTCCAGCCCGTTTTCCCTAAAATACTTCCTCATCTATCCCTTCTCACCTGATCTTAGCCATTGATCAATGTTGTTTGGAGCCTCTAGATGATGGTGATGTAAGTTTCAAGGTTGATCTAGGTGGGTGACTATTAATCTTGCTGATTTATTTTTCTCTTTTAATCTTCATATTTCTTCTTGTGTGGATCATATGGGACGCACCAATCCATGGTGGGGATCCCATTTGACTCCATGGATGTGGCCCTTGGGTCCATCCTACATGCATGTCGTGATACATGATGTGGCCATTCTCCATGGACCCCATCATGATGTATTTCATGATCATCTCCATCTCAAGGTCATATAGACCTTAGAGATCATGTTGGGATGGCATCTCAACCATCTATTGTATATATAAACCATGCATGTGATAGTTTTATGGTTGCATGTGTAATCAAGATAGTTGTATGGGTGTGATTAAATCTTGGGAGGGCCCATTAGTGGCGGGGCCCTACCCCCATGGCTGATCCTTCATTTTTATGATGTTAGCATTCTGATCATACATGTGTGGCCCACTTTGTGGACCAACAAAAAATCCAGACCATCCATGGAGGTTGGACGTCCATGGTGGTCCATCCTTAGACAAGTGGCCCCAAATCCACCTAAATGGGGCACATGCAAGGGGTTTTTGATGATGTAGAAGGTCTGGATATTTGTGGGGCCCACTGGGGTGGTCCACAACATGATTTTTGGGGGTTAAATCCCTTCTTATATGATGTTTATATTCAATTTCTTTCAAGTACAGGTTGCTGTCAAAATCTGTACGAACAGATTTTAGACCAACTTGGGGCTAGGATTTGGGACTTTTGGTGGGGAATTGTATATCAAGTGAAATATTATTTTTAAATATGTGTATCCCACCTATAATCATGCCAAATTCCAGCTCCAATTGACCTCATTTGGGTCCCCAAAAGGGTAGGCCAATATGGGTACTTGCTGAAATTTCTACTATAATTCAGCAAGGTTGCAATTTGGAAATGTAAAATTATAAAATAGTTTCTGATCAGGTGGGCCACTATGGTGGACCCCATCTTATAATACATATATGAGAGGTGATTTAAATTTAATTTTTCCAATTTTTGGACTTCCAGGGCCCACTCCATTGGGTGCTCAATCATGGTCTATCCAAAATTTTGTACTTAGCAGAATTTCTAGACAGTCTGTAATTCTGAAGTTAATTAAAGCAGTTCTGGGTATTCAAAAATTATGAAAATTTATAGAGAGGTGACACACCCATGGTAGGATCCATATACCAAATTTTAGGGCCAATAGACCCTTGTGCATACCGTGGAAAGGTCCGGACTGACCCACCACGTTGGGACATCCAGGTCAGTCCGATTTTCTAGACTGACTGATTTCTATTAAAATACTTCTAGTTATCCAAAAATTGTGAAATTTTGTAGAAGTGTGGCCCACCAATGGAAGGACCACCCTACAAATTTTCAAGGCCACTGGGCCCCTGTACCGACCGTGGTGTGGCGTACAATTTGGATCAATTTTGTGCCAAATACCCAGGCCCATAAGACTAACCACCATGGGACGCCCCTACCTTGGGTCACTGGGGCTGTATTCCAATGGCACGGCCCACTTGAAGTAAGTGTTGTATATCCCCCTTCTTATCTGATGGGGCCCGCTATGATATGTGTGAGTCATCATGGGTCAGTAACCCATCTAGATTAAATAAAATTTTGTACTCCAGCAGGCCGAGGAAATGGGTGGGCTGGAATTCCAGTAGGGGGCCCAAGTTTGCTGCAAGGTTGATTGTTTTGGAGTTGTTGTAGCCCACCAGATTTAAGGGAGTATTGAACACACTCTTTGCCTTCTTTCCTTAGACATTTTTGGGCTTAATTAGTGCCTCTTAAGGCCTACCTTTGTGGTGATATTGTAGGCTAGCCTTAACCAGATTTTTAGGTAGTTTTATAGGCCCAATGGGCTAGAAACCTCTTCCTTGAGCCCAAATTGTGCAAGGGCAAACCTTATTGAATTGTGAACCCAATGGGCTGTCTATAAGCTAATCATGTGTATTATGGGCCTTGATGCCCTCATGAAGCACTTAATTATGGACTTACTTGCAAGGCCCACATTGATGCATATTGTGGAGGGTCTTGCTAAGTCTTTGGGCTAAAATGGCAAGGCCCACACTGTCGGTTTAGGTCTTGCCCATCTGTATTTTTGAGTTTATGGGCTGCCCTCTAAGTCCACCATAATGCATGAATTGAATGGCTTTTGTTTTTGAGTTATTTCCTCAAGGCCCATTATGTGATATTATATATATGTATGGCCACCATTTTGTGTTGGTAATTAGGCCTCATGGACTAAGTCCTTTTGGATATGCATATTGATCTTGGGCCTATACTCTCCCATCTATTGTGATGGGCTTAGGGGCAAGAATATGCAAGAAGTTGGGCCCTTGGCCGCCCATTAAAATTGACCCTATACTTGGGCTAAAAAGTGAGGCCCAACTCACTTGTGTTAAATGTGAGAATTGCCTATGTAAATTAACTACCGGGCTGTGAAATAACGGTGAAGACCACTTTAGTTAAAGTTGGAATATGTCAATGTGTCCTAGAGGAGGGTGAATAGGATTTTTTTAAAGATTTACAAGTTACTTAAAAATCCTATCACTCTAATCCTATCATGTATACAATTTTCAGGATTACTCAAATGTAACTCTACTGGCTTCCAAGCCAAGTAGAGGATCCAATCACAAACTATTCAAGATATATCAATATGCAACATAGTCTATGTTGGATGTGACTGTGTGTGTGTGAGATGTGATTAGATATATGAATATGAACGTATTAACATGAATCACACATAGAGAAAAGCAATCACAAACACAGTCATTTTATAGTGGTTCGACGATAAGTCTACTCCACTCCCGGTTGTCGCACTCAACCCTTGAGTGTACCGGATTTCACTAAGGAGGTTTCCCAGGGTTCAACTCAAACCTAAGGTTTTAAATCAGGTTCACCTTCAACCTTTACAGAGGTTTTACGCGGTTCACCTCAAACCCAGAGTTTTACTGGTTCACTCCTAACCAGACGTTTATGCTCTCCATAGAGCAAGGGTCCACACAACGCACCCAGATTTTAGATCTAACAGGTCAAAGACCTATACAAGGACCAAACAGTTTATGCCCTACACAAGAGCAAAGGTCAACACGAAGCACCTAAGTTTTATGCCCTATACAAGAGCAAAGGATCCACACAAGGAACCCACTTTTAGGCACACTGGCCAAGGATCTCCCCTAATACCCTATTGGAGGTTTCTACATGGTTCACGTCAAACCCGAGGTTTTGCTCGGTTCACCTCAAACCCAAGGTTTTACACGGTTCACCTCAAAACCAACGTTTTACACGGTTCACCTCAAACCCAGAGTTTTGCTGGTTCACTCCTAACCAGATGTTTATGCTCTCCACAGAGCAAGGGTCCACACAACGTACCCACCATGTACACTCCCACCGGAGGCCTCCTTGAGGACTTCAAAGGGTGAGAACCACTTAAGACCCAAACCTAGAAAGGTATGATCACAAGTGTCCTCTTGGACTCTAAATACTTACAAATAAGTTGATGAGTCCCATTAAGCACACGACGAAGATCTCCTCCTTCTTATTGATGAAGAGTCTTCTGCTACCTTGATCCACAAAACAAAAAATATACCAAGACTAGGCTTGAGGTTGGATCAAGGTAGAGATGGAATCCTACTCTTTAAAGATTTTCCTATAAGGGAGGTAGAGTAGTTCCACTCATCTGCATTCAAGGCATCCCAACTTCAATGATTTGCCATTAAGTAGTTGTTGAAGGATCCTTGAATGCGGAAGTTCATTCTCCAATCCACTCTATTGAATGTCAATAAGTGAGGGTGGATTGGAGTATGAACTCCCTTGAGAGAAAGGGCTTAGGGTATATGATCTAAGGTTAAACGTTCAAAAGCTCTCTCTGCTTTTTCTCACAGCAACAAAAGACAAGTCCTCTATAAATAGGCAAAAAGTTCCAACGGATATAAAACGGTCACATTTATGACAGAGTTCGATATCATCGAACGTATACTCTCGATAGCATCAATGGTCTGCTCGATGACTCGGACTCAATGTCATACGCTTTTGAAACTCTTTGCCAATTGGTCGATGAATCGAAGCTATTGTCGATGTCATCGGATTTCGAACTCCGATTCTATCGATGACAAGTTCGATCCATCGACACTTAAAAAATGAGAGAGACTTGACTTTGAGATATTTCAGGTTTTCATGAATGATCGGGGAAACCGTCGAGGTCATCGGAATTTGAATGTCGATGACATCGAGATCAGAGTCGAGGCATCGATAATTCCAGCTGATTTATCTTTAAACTTGCTGGATAGATTATGGCTTTGTTCGATGCAATCGATCTGGTGTCGATATCATCGATATTTGAATATCGATTAAATCGAAGGGCCCCCGATCATAGTTAAAAATAACCTGAAATAACTGTTGTAAGAAATGCGCGCCCACTGTCGATATCATCGATGGACCTCCAATCTTATCGATACTTGATTTCAGATCATATCGGACGGTCATCGATATATCGAAGGAATTTGAGATTTTCATTAAAAAACAGGGGCGCCGGAAATCAGCCTGTCAATCTTATCGAGCCACTCTCGATGGTCTCGAGATTTGAATATCAGTGATATCAATATGTGTATCGATACATCGATAATTCGTCCAGACATGTTGTGAAGTTGTTGGACATATTTAGTGCTTTTATCGATGATATCAATAGGTGTATCGATATATCGATAAATCCGTCCAGATGAATATTTAGTTGCTGGACATTGTGGTCCTCTTATCGATAATATCGTTAAGGTATTGAGGACATCGACAGTGCAGGTCGATCATATCGAGGGTGCTTCGATAGAATCGACAGGGCGATAAAAACTTGGAGATTTTCCTATTTTGCCAAAAGTTTTCTCACCTTAAAAATCCTAAGATGTCTATCTTATTTTAAGGGTTTTAATCACCTGGGGTTTTGAGACACGGGATGTGAGGCTATGATTTACCTATTGCAAGCTTCCACACATTCGGTTGAGGCAGACGCTTGAAATAATCTTCCTATCGAGTTCTGCAGCCAGTCTGACTCACCAGACACGTAACTTGACAAACCAGGGCACTAGCAGGTACACTTTCAATCTCCCCATTTGTCAATTACGTGACAAAATACCCAAAATACCCTAGAACACTTCTAGACACACCTTAAATTGTGTGTACATGCATTTACACAATTTTACAATTTTTTCTAACCCATGTACACATTCTAGAAGTATCTGCTCCCCCTTTTCCCCCTTTCTTGGTGCAGCTGCTCCCCCTAACACCTGCAACACATTAGATATACAGTTTTCTGCTCGGGGTGTTTTGAATTGTTCTCCCCCTTTTTGTCAGTCATTGGCAAAGGTATAACAAGTGATATTAACTGAGGAATGAATTGCATGGGAGAATCATTAGGCATAAGTAGATAAATTTGATGTATAAGAGTTAGTGCATGTTAGTCAAACATCAATCTCAGAGTGAATGCATATTTGATAAGATATAACAGTTTTCAATCATATGCAAATCATATCAGAAACTTTGATAAATCTGGGGGGGAATTTTAAACATAATCATGGCAGTAAAAATAAGATTAAACTCAGCCATATGCAAATTTATCCAACTATCCAAAACACGTACTGCCACAGACAGTAGTAAATAAACAGTATATCCCAACAACATTACCAAACCCATTTAGAGGCACCCAGTCACAAATCATCAGAATTTAGCTCAACCATGGGCATATCAAAATAAATATTCTCCTCATCCAGAGGACTATCATTCTAGGACAAAACCTAGTTTGGTAAACCATTGTGATTCTTCCAAAAGATCGACAAGCACAAAAACAGACAGACCATGCACGTCAGTAGATCATCACATACACTCTTAAGTACTTAGGATAATTAAAACTATCCTTAGTATGAGCTGGTGTATGTGATGAGTAAAATTAAAGTCACGGGACCGAGCTAGATGGTGTTGTGTTCTCTTAGTCCAACAACCATCCTTTCCAAGGCTAAAGGTCGCTCATCGTGCTTATCAAACTTATCTTCAATTCGTGCCATTCCTCGCATCGTTGTGCCAACCTGATCCTGATGTAATTAATAACGATGAGTCAATGCAGATTCAGGTGTAGTCGGAATGGGTCTTGGCTCCTGTGGTCCTCCTTCAGTAGGTGTTGCTCTTTCTTCTGTCTCTGCATCTTCATGTATCTCTTCCTCGGGTTATCCTTCTGTATGCAGATGAAACTTAAGATCCATCTTCCATATATTGACTTTATTGACATGTTGCATTGGATGCTCAGGATCATTTGCAATTTGATCTCACAGCACATGGATGATATGAGCAAAAGGCAACTGAGTTGCTCTGGAGGTGAAAATGACACAGGCAAGTGGGCAAACATAGCTCAACACCAGACGCAATGCTGTGTAGAATCAAGACCATGAAGGAGGTAAGATCAGCTCGATTTGTTAGGTCCTCATGGTCAAGACTGGATAGACCGATAAAAGATGAGGTAAGACCAAATATGTTGGCAATGAATTCGGTCGTGATTTCAACAATTTCTTCCCTGACAGAGACAGTTATCGATGGAGGATCAAGGACCGGAGAATGACAGTACGCAAGAAGGCGATAAGTCCTTTCATCATGACATATACTACCAAAGTCCAAAATGGGCAACCAGTAGACTGCTTCCAAAAGAGATTCTAGATTGTATGGTTGTATGCTCTTCAAATTTTGTACGAAAGTTGTACCATCCAAAATTATAAACATCAACAATGTTTATACAAAAAAACGAGGAGTGGAGACCTTAGATATATCATGAAAAGCATCAAAATTACATTATTACCACACTCATTCAGACCTAGATGACATGACCTGGACATATTTTCCTTGCTCAATTGTTAAGTAGCAGAACCATGTTTTCATGTTTCACAAATTCATTTGTTTTCTGAATTAGTTCAGCCACTTGATTTAATAGCACCTTCATTTTCTCAGTCATTCTGGGTGGTGATAGATATGTATTACTTCTAGCCATATTCCTAGGTGGACTCTTGACATTTTGCATTGTTCTTTTGATTGGTATATATTTATTAGTATGATTTAGACCAGAATTGAGTTGAGTCTTCCTAGGTGACAAGCATTCAAATTTATAATGACCAGAGTCTCCACATGAATGACAAATAGAAGTGGCTTTTGTTTTACTTCCTAATGTAGCTAATTTCTTGAACATTGGTGCTGTATTTTTGGATATCGATTTGAATTTGTCATATCCTAATCCACTCTTTATCTTTCCCAGGTATTCCCATCCCTAAGAGTTTTCTAATTTTTCACTATTCTGGGAAAATTTATAATTTACTTTAGCAGATTTTCTGTATTTCTCTCTATCAAACATGAGTGTGTGATTTTCATTCTTTAGATGCTGATTTTCATCTTTCAACAATTCAATTTGTTAAGAAGTTTCAAAGATTCAGATTTAAGGGACAAATTGATTCTTTCCAGTTTATCATTTTTCATAGTGGTATTGTTGTAGATCATTAATCAAGTGTGTATTGATTTCCAATGTTTTGCCTAGATCTAATTGTAGCAATTTATTTTTTATTTTCATTTATTCCAAGTCTTTTAAGGATATTGATGCTATGGATATAGAGTTGATTATAGGCATCCTGCAACTTATCCTTTTCTTCTTCTTCTTTCTTTGTTTCCTCATTTAAAGTATACTTTGAAGTTTTGAGGATAGTATTTTTGGATTTAGGAGTTTGTTTGAAGTGTAGTTCAAAAGGTTATAGGGAACCTACTACTTCTTCTACTTTCATTTCATCCATTTTCCTACACATTTTTTAAACCAAAACTTCCTTTCCTAATCCACCCATGGAATTACAAATGATATTCAGTTTTGTAAAAAATTCCAAGAAGGTCTCATCATCCTCCATTCTAATGTGTTCAAATTGAGATGTTAAGAGTTGTACCTAGGACCTTTTTACCATGCATGCTCCCTCATGAGTTGTTTCCAATAGACCCCATGCCTCTTTAGATGTGTCGCATGAATACTTTTTGGGACACAGCACAGTAGATAGCATTCATTACTTTTGCTTCAGACATTTATTTTTCTTTTTCGAATGTGATCTACATTTCTTTGGATTTAGGTTTGGAGATAGTTGTCCCATTTTCAAGAACAATTTGATCGATCGGCGGCACATATCTGGTTTCAACTATGTCCAAACATCATGATCCAAATAGTGCATCCTAGCCTTCCAATAAGCATAATTTGAACCATCAAATACAGAAGGTCAGATACAGATGAGCACTCTCTTTTGGCCATATTACCAACTTCAATCAAGATCACTCTCTAGGCGGTGAAACCCTTGAAGAGAGACCTGCTTTGATACCAATTGAAATAACGGTGAAGACCGCTTTAGTTGAAGTTGGAATATGTCAATGTGTCCTAGAGGGGGGTGAATAGGATTTTTTTAAAGATTTACGAGTTACCTAAAAATCCTATCACTCTAATCCTACCATGTATACAATTTTTAGGATTACTCAAATGTAACTCTACTGGCTTCCAAGCCAAGTAGAGGATCCAATCACAAACTATTCAAGATATATCAATATGCAACTTAGTCTATGTTGGATGTGACTGTGTGTGTGTGTGAGATGTGATCAGATATATGAATATGAATGTATTGACATGAATCACACATAGAGAAAAGCAATCACAAACACGGTCATTTTATAGTGGTTCGACGATAAGTCTACTCCACTCCCGGTTGTCGCACTCAACCCTTGAGTGTACTGGATTTCACTAAGGAGGTTTCCCAGGGTTCACCTCAAACCTAAGGTTTTAAATTAGGTTCACCTTCAACCTTTACATAGGTTTTACGCGGTTCACCTCAAACCCAGAGTTTTACTGGTCACTCCTAACCAGATGTTTATGCTCTCTATAGAGCAAGGGTCCTCACAATGCGCCCGGATTTTAAACCACACGGGTCAAGGACCTACACAAGGACCTAATAGTTTATACCCTACACAAGAGCAAAGGTCAACACGAAGCACCTAAGTTTTATGCCTTACACAAGAGCAAAGGATCCACACAAGGAACCCACTTTTAGGCACACTAGCCAAGGATCGCCCCTAAGACCCTATTGGAGGTTTCTACACGGTTGACCTCAAACCTGAGGTTTTGCTCGGTTCACCTCAAACCCAAGGTTTTACACGGTTCACCTCAAACACAAGGTTTTGTACGGTTCACCTCAAACCCAGAGTTTTGCTGGTTCACTCCTAACTAGATATTTATGCTCTCTACAGAGCAAGGGTCCACACAACACACCCACGACGTACACTCCTGCCGGAGGCCTCCTTGAGGACTTCAAAGGGTGAGAACCACTTAAGACCCAAACCTAGAAAGGTATGATCACAAGTGTCCTCTTAGACTCTAGATACTTACAAATACGTTAATGAGTCCCATTCAGCGCATGACGAAGATCTCCTCCTTCTTGTTGATGAAGAGTCTTCTGCTCCCTTGATCCACAACACAAAAGATATACCAAGACTAGGCTTAAGGTTGGGTCAAGGTAGAGATGAAATCCTACTCTCTAAAGATTTTCCTATAAGGGAGGTAGAGTAGTTCCACTCATCTGCATTCAAGGCATCCCAGCTTCAATAATTTGCCATTAAGTAGTTGCTGAAGGATCCTTGAATGCGGAAGTTCATTCTCTAATCCACTCTATTGAATGTCAATAAGTGAGGGTGGATTGGAGGATGAACTCCCTTGAGAGAAAGGTCTTAGGGTATATGATCTAAGGTTAAACACTCAAAAGCACTCTCTACTTTTTCTCACAGCAGAAAGACAAGCCCTCTATAAATAGGCAAAAAGTTCCAACGAAATAAAATGGTCACATTTATGACAAAGTTCAATATCATCGAGCATGTTCGATATCATCAAGCGTATACTCTCTGTAACATCCCAAATTTTTGCCAACCTGGAGTTAGACGTCCTTAGGCGATGGGTTAATCGTAACATCTGATTAACTTCTCAAACACTAAATTCAAAGGTCTTAAATCCCTTCTTCAAACCATTCTCTTGAAAACCTCACCTTTCCTTCACAAATCTCATCTTTCACTATCTTATCCTTCAAACTCGTCTAAGTGCTTTCATTTTAGACACAAATCTTAAAGTCTAGGTGATGCTGATCATTCCATATAAAGACCCGAGTCCCACCTCGAGTAGATGTCACTCAGGATTAAATCCTTTAGAAATTGGACGAGGATTGACTAGTGTTAAACTAGAGTTCATACGAAATCCGCACTAATCACTTTAAATACGATCTGCAAGACCCAAAACTTGTAAAATCATTGACGCTAGGTTACCCTAAAATCTAGGATTAATCTCATTACTCGACTGCTCTTGGGATCATCACGAAACTCCGTATCAGATCTGGACCGCACGTCAGAAGTCCAAATAATACATAGTTATAGAATTAGGACCGCCTTACTGGGCTTGACAACCATCTCAAAAATCAAATTCAGATAGTGTCCCAGTACTATTCGCTTGAGCCCGGAGCGAGGAGTGTTAAAAATGTGAAATTAATTAAAAATAAAATATAAATTTAAATAATCTAGCACGTGTCGCTTGCAGATCAGTTATAAGGATTTCGACCGTCAGAAACAGGCCAGATTACACCCTCGGATCAGGGATATTTGCCCCTACGTGTCAGTGTACTTGAAATCTCTGATCGAGTTTCGCTGACCGTTGAACTGAAACTGGTCCGCCATTTGTGATCTAGAAATCCGACTGGAACGAAACCTCAGCTAAACCTAGATCCAGTGTTAGTGAGGTTAAGTCCGACCTTTTGCTCAAGGGGGACTTCCAGAAGTGCTCCGTTGAGACGGAACAGACTCGCTTTGGTTATAACCTAAGTATACCTTGACCTGAAGTCTATTTTGGTGAGTTCTGGACCTATATAAGGACCTTAAACCCTCACTCTCTCATTCCATACGAATTTGAGAAAACCATAGGAGAGAGAAAAGAGAAAAGTGAGAGAAAGTGTGAGAGAGTGGGAGCAT
Organism: Magnolia officinalis; assembly: GCA_021015155.1. Taxonomy (NCBI): domain Eukaryota; kingdom Viridiplantae; phylum Streptophyta; class Magnoliopsida; order Magnoliales; family Magnoliaceae; genus Magnolia; species Magnolia officinalis. The sequence goes on along the minus strand of JAJHSJ010000016.1, from coordinate 17,139,368 downwards.
CTCCCTACCATTCTACCCTGCCTCTATACAAGCTTAACCATCCCGTTCTAATCGCTTTTTCGGCGATTCCGACTTCATTTCTAGGTAAGAAACCCTAACCCTAATCTGTTTTGGGGTTTTGATAGTTGTAAGTTATGAAATAACTAACCTAAGGCATGTTATAGGTTGCTACATCACCGTAGACAGAAGCCTAACAAATCTATCGAGTTCGTTACGATTCTACGACAAAAGGTGCAGACTTTAGACGTATAGGTTATGGTTTTCAATGCTTTCAATGTCAGATAATGGTAAATTCATGATCTGCATGCAATTGCACATGTACAAAGTGCTGTCCGTTTCATTTTTCGGTATACGTTAGCTATGTTGAATATACTGTATTCCTCGTACTTGTAGAAAATACCGTATACGTATGAAATATGGATTTGTACTTACCATGATTAATTGTTGTCTAGGTATGCTAGATACATGGGAATCAACTTCTGGGTGAATGTATTAGCCTAACACCTGTTATATTAACATACGTCGTGTATGTACTAGTTGTAGCTTAAGTGTTTGTAGAAATATTCGAATGAATATGAAACTATTATTTGTGCTTGCCATGACTATTGGTCGTGAATGCATGATCGTGGTTCATGTGGAAATCCTTTGTGAAACGATTCACTACGACTTGTGTTTTAACTAGCATATTATAGGTATGTTGGAATGTGCAGTCTAAGTGTTTGTGAAACTGTTTGTATAGGTATATACTTAATCTAGTAGTGCCTTGAGTAGGTGTTGAGATACGATTTTCAACTACCTTAGTGATGTGTATGATTTCCTTCATGTAAGTTGTTTATTTTAATCACTTACTGGTTTATGAAACGTATATGTTTGGATTTCCTGTTTGCATTGTGTTTTATAACATGCTTGTTAATATGTTTGAATTACTTGTTTATTTAATTCTGCTCTGACTATTTCACATGTTTAAGTTGTATTCCATAAAAGCCGTGAAGGGTGATGGGGGAGTGGTGTAACGATTCCGTGCAACAGCCCTAGCAGCCCTAAGCGAACAATATTGGACTTTTAATTGTATGACTTGAAATCTTGATTCATTACTGCTTTATCTATCTGTAATTGAATGTGATTCGGGCTATTGTATAGTCTAGGCAATCGTTAACAGGATTGAATTCGTGGCTGAGATTCATTCGCCACGTGAGATGTGTTCGACGAACCCGAGTCGTACTTCGGTTGACGATAGTGGTTGGCCACGAGAAGTGCTTATGCACTTCATGTCGTTCAACTTGTCATGCGCTCAAGCTAGCCGAGGTCGTCAAGTAACCCGATCTATCTAATGTATGTTCACCATGTTTGGATGGTACTGCTTGAACCTAAGGTACCGAACTTACCAGTGCAACCCCGTTAACCTTAGTACCTCGATCCGCTAAGACTCATGAGCTGAGCATGGTGGTATGGGACACCGTGGTCGAGCTATCAGCCTACGCTGGGGCGACGAGCCTCCCCGTAGTTACCATTGAGCAACTAGACTCGTGAGCCGAATACGGTGGTATGGGACACTGTATTCGAGCCGTCGGCCTACATTGCTTTGATGGGTGATGGGGGAGTGGTGTAACGATTCCATGTAACAACCCTGACCGTACCCGGTGTAGTGACCTCGAGTATACTCTGAATCTACAGAGAGGCGACGAGCCTTCCCATAGTAAGCAGAGTATAAACTAGGCCTGTATTGATAAAGTGATGGGGGAGTGGTGCAACGATTTCGTGTAACAGCCCTGACAGCCCTTGCAGCGACCTAAAACCACACTATCGTATGAGATTATCTAGGATTGACGACCCTAGAATGGATCATTGTTTGAGAATGATATAAGGAAGGTACCTTAGTTTCCCAATACCGCTGTATGGAAAGGACTAATAACAACTCGGTTATCATGCTCATCATCACACTGCATGTGCCTGGAAGATGTGGAGCACTGAGGGATGAACGCGTGCCACGGACATAAGATGGTGCCGCATGAGGGAGTATGTTGGTGAGGGCATGCATCATGACTGCATTCATACTTGCATTAATAAGAGTATTTAGGAGTATTTGATTGTACTGCTTTATCATTACTGCTTGACTGAATTGATAACATGTTAACCAATGCTTTATTGTTCCACTGAGTTGATCATCACTCCCACGTTACGGGACGGTGTTCCGGACACCCACTAGACTTTGTCTGATTGCAGATGGCGGCGTCACTCCTAAGACAGAGCTGGACCTTCATGATGATGATGATGCTTGTTCGTATATGCTGTATTCCGATGGCTTCAAGTGAGTCGTGTCTTGATCGACGGGGTTACAGGGATGTCGACTAGATGACCTTATACAACTTGGTATATTTTGAAATTATACTTGTAATTCATTAACCTGGTAACGTTATCACACTCTGGAGACTCACCACAGTTTATATATTTTATATATCTATCACAGTCTTCCGCTTGCAATCTCACTTGTCTCTGGAGTATGATATGTTGTTTTGGCTTAATCTCACTCATGTTCAATGCACTAATATAGAAAACATTCAATCATCATTCATTATGTTGCATAAGTGATGCGTTGGAACTCGGGAGTTGAGTTTATACTCGACCCCCGATTTTCAGGGCGTTACACTCTCGATAGCATCGATGGTCTGCTTGATAACTCGGACTCAATGTCATACACTTTTGAAACTCTTTACCAATTGGTCGATGAATCGAAGCTATTGTCGAGGTCATCGAATTTCTAACTCCGATTCCATCTATGACAGGTTCGATCCATTGACACTTAAAAAATGAGAGAGACTTGACTTTGAGATATTTCAGGTTTTCATGAATGATCGGGGAAACCGTCGAGGTCATCGGAATCTGAATGTCGATGACATCGAGATCAGAGTCGAGGCATCGATAATTCCAGCTGATTTATCTTTGAACTTGCTGGACAGATTAGGGCTTCGTTCGATGCAATCGATCTAGTGTCGATATGTAACATCCCGAATTTTTACTAACCTGAAATTAGACGCCCTTAGGCAATGGGTCGATCCTAACACCTTATTAACTTGTCAGAACTCAATCCCACAGACTAAAATCGCTTTTTAACCCTTTTTCCTTCACAAATCTCACCTTTCACTACCTCATCCTTCAAAATTTTTCTAAGTACTTTCACATTAGACACTATCTTAAAGTTTAGGTGATGAAGAACAATACTAAACGAAACATTACTGTAAATGGTAAATACATAAATAAAATGGGCTTTTAACCATTAACCTTATGGAATCATCGATGAATAGGTTATTTAGAAACATCAGCCTCTCCTGCCCCAGAACCTCCTTCTGTTGTAATTAGGGTGAGATTTAATTAAGTGTTAATAGCTTGAACCACCTTCTATATAAACTACCAAAGGCTCGAGTATCACCTCAGGCAAAAATCACTTAGGACCAAATCCTTTAGAAATTAGGCGAGAATTAGCTAGTGTTAAACTAGAGTACCTGTGAAATTAGCACCAATCACTTTAAATACGATCTGCAAGACCCAAAACTTATAAAATCATTGACTCTAGGTTACCCTAAAATCTAGGATCAATCTCATTACCCAGCTGCTCTCAGGAGCACATTGAAACTCCGTATCTGATCTGGACTGCACGTCAGAAGTCCGATTAACGCAAAGTTAAACGGTTATGACCGCCTTGCTGGGCTTGACAATCATCTCGGAAATCAAATCCAGATAGTGTCCCAGTGTTATTCGCTTGAGCCCGGAGTGAAGAGTGTGAGAAAGGTGAAAATATTTAGAAATAAAATATAAATTTAAGTAATCTGGAACGTGTCGCTTGCGGATAAGTTTTAAGCAATCAGACCGTCAGAATCTAACCCAAACATACCCTGGGATCAGGGGAAATTTCATACACATGGCAGTGTACTTGTGGCCTTGATCGAGTTCGGTGGACCGTTGAACTGAAACTGGTCCGCCACGTGTGATCTGGAAACCCGATTGAAATGAAAGCGTAACTCGACCTAGATCCAATGTCTGTGAGCTTAAGTTCGACCTTTGGCTCAAAGGGGGTTTCCAGAAGTACTCCGTTGAGACGGAACAGACTCGCTTTGGTTATAACCTAAGTATACCTTATTCCTGAGTCTATTTTGGAGAGTTTTTAGCCTATATAAGGACCTTAAACTCTCTCATATCTAACCCATACGAATTTGAGAAAACTTAGGAGAGAGAAGAGAGAAAAGAGGGAGAAAGGTTGAGAGTTATGGGAGCATCTCCCTGCCACTCTACCCTGCCGCTATCCGTGCCTAACCACATCGTTCTTATTGCTTTCTCGACGTTTTTAACTTCGTTTCTAGGTAAGAAACCCTAACCCTAATCTGATCTAAGGTTATGAATATTGCATATGATGAAATAGCTAATCTATTTCATTCTATAGGTTGCCAAACTGTCGTATACGAAAGCTTAGCGAATCTATCGAGTTTATTACGCTTCTATGACGTAAGGTGCGGACTTTAGGTGTATAGGTTATGGTTTTCAACGCTTTCAATGTCAGATAATGATAGATTCATGATCCGCATGCTATTGCACATGTACAAAGTGTTGTCCGTTTCATTTTTCAGTTATACGTTAACTATGTTGAATATATTGTATTCTTCGTATTTGTAGAAAATACCGTATACGTATGAAATTTGGATTTGTGCTTAACATGTTTAATTGTCATGAATATATGCTTAATACATGTGTGACAACTCCTTAGCGAAAGGACTTGCCATAAATCACGTCACAGAAAAAATACGTTATATGCGTTAAATGTGTAGCCCAAGTGTTTGTGAAAATGTTCCAACGGATATGGAACCTGTATTCATGCATGCCATGATCACCCGTCATGGATATATGCACGTGATATACGGGGCAACTCCCTAGTGACGGGATTTGGTCTAACACTTGTGTGAACATCATTCACCATGTATAGTGATGTATGTGTTCTATGTGTTTGTGAAAATGTCTGAATGTGCTAGTTGTTACTTAAGAGTACTTGTATGAGGGTTGAGATGTGAATCTCGGCTACCTTATTTATGTGTATGATTTCCTCCATGTAAGTTTACAATATGATGTCTGTATTATCTATGGAATGAATGTGTGTGAATTCATGATTGTGTTGCACCTCTCAATATGTTCATGTGATTGTAATTATGCAATTATATCTCCATTACTGCTTGAGTATCTTATATGCTAGATGGATGAAATGGAATATTTATGTTTAAGTTGTATTCCATAAGAGCCCTGAAGGGTGATGGGGGAGGGGTGTAACGATTCCGTGCAACAGCCCTGACAGCCCTAAGCGGACAATATTGGATATTTGACTATATGAGTGAAATCTTGATCCATTACTACTTTGACTCTCTGTACTTGAATGTGATTGGGGCTATTGTATAGTCCAGGCAATCGGTAACGGGATTGAATTCGTGGCTGAGATTCATTCGCCACGTGAGATGTGTTCGATGAACCCAAGTCATACTTCGGTTGGCGATAGTGGTTGGCCACGTGAAGTGCTTATGCACTTCATGTCGTTTAACTTGTCGTGCGCTCAAGCTAGTCAAGCTCGTTAAGTAACCCGATCTGTCTAATGTATGTTCACCATGTTTGGACGCTACTGCTTGAACCTAAGGTACCGAACTTACCAGTGCAACCCCGTTAACCTTGGTGCCTCGATCCGCTAAGACTCATGAGCCGGGCAGGGTGGTATGGGACACCGTGGTCGAGCTGTCGGCCTACACTGGGGCGACGAGCCTCCCCATAGTGACCATTGAGCAACCAGTCTCGTGAGCCGATTATGGTGGTATGAGACACTATATTCGAGCTGTCGGCCTACACTACTTTAATGGGTGATGGGGGAGTGGTGCAACGATTCCGTGTAACAGCCCTGACCGTACCCAGTGTAGTGGCCTCGAGCATACTCTGAATCTACGGAGAGGCGACGAGCCTTCCCATAGTAAACAGGGTATAAACTAGGCCGTATTGATAAGGTGATGGGGGAGTGGTGCAACGATTCCCTGTAACAACCCTGACAGCCCTTGCAGCGACCTAGAACCACATCATTGTATGAGATTATCTAGGACTGGCGACCCTAGAATGGATCATTGTTTGAGAATGATATAAGGAACGTACCTTTGTTTTCCAATACTGCTGTATGAAAAGGACTAATAACAACTTGGTAATCATGCTCATCATCACACTGCATGTGCCTGGAAGATGTGTAGCACTGAGGGATGAATGCATGTCGCGGACGTAAGATGGTGTCGCATGAGGGAGTATGTTGGTGAGGGCATGTATCATGACTGCATTCCATACTTGCATTAATAAGAGTATTTAGGATTGTTTGATTGTACTGCTTTATCATTACTGCTTGACTCTTTTGATAACATGTTAACCTATGCTTTACTGTTCCATTGAGTTGATCACTCACTCCCACGTTACGTGACAGTGTTCCGGACACCCACCAAACTTTGTCTGATTGCAGATGGCGACGCTACTCCTGAGGCAGAGCCGGACTTTTGTGATGACGAGGATGCTTTCTCGTATATGTTGTTTTCTGGCGGCTTCATGTAGCCGTGTCTTGATCGACGAGATTACAGGGATGTTGACTAGATGACACTACACCTTTGGTATATTTTGAAATGTACTTGTAATTAATTAACCTGGTAACCTTATCATACTCTGGAGACTTACCATAGTTTATATATTTTATATATCTATCACAGTCTTCCGCTTGCAAATTTAACTGTCTCTGGAGTATGATATGCGATTTTGGTATAATCTCATTCATGTTTCAATGCTCTCATCATAATCATCATTATCTGTGTTGCATAAATGATGCGTTGGAACTCGGGAGCTAACCTTTGCTCGACCCCCGATTTTCATGGCGTTACACGATATCATCGATATTTGAATATCGATTAAATCGAAGGGCCCCCGATCATATTTAAAAATAACCCAAAATAACTGCTGTAAGAAATACGCGCCCACTGTCAATATCATCGATGGACCTCCGATCTTATTGATACTTGATTTCAGATCATATCGGACGGTCATCGATATATCGAAGGAATTTGAGATTTTCATTAAAAAATATGGGCGCCGAAAATCAGCCTGTCGATCTTATCGAGCCACTCTCGATGGTCTCGAGATTTGAATATCGGTGATATCGATATGTGTATTGATACATCGATAATTCGTCCAGACATATTGTGAAGTTGCTGGACATATTTAGTGCTTTTATCGATGATATCGATAGGTATATTGATATATCGACAAATCCGTCCAGATGAATATTTAGTTGTTGGACATTTTGGTCCTCTTATCGGTAATATTGTTAAGGTATCAAGGACATCGACAGTGCAGGTCGATCATATCGAGGGTGCTTCGATAGAATCGACAGGGAAAGAAAAACTTAGAGATTTTCCTATTTTGCCAAAAGTTTTCTCACCTTAAAAATCCTAAGATGTCTATCTTGTTTTAAGGGTTTTAATCACCTGGGGTTTTGGGACGCGGGATGTGAGGCTATGATTTATCCATTGCGAGCTTCCACACAACCGGTTGAGGCAGACACTCGAAATAATCTTCCTGTCGAGTTCTGCAGCCAGTCTGACTCACCAGACACGTAACTTGACAAACCAGGGCACTAGCAGGTGCACTTTCAGGTTGCCCATTAAGCCCACCACAACATATGGGTTTATAACCATTATGGTTGGGCCCAAACCTCACTTGAGAGCCCACTATATGGTCTATGAGATTGGGCTTGGTGTATGGCCTATTAGACCATACATTGCTTAGGCCTTAGACCTTACATTATATGCCTTGTAGGCTACCTTTTGGGACCTAGTTGACGTTAGATGTCTTCCTTAGAGGCCCTTATAGGTGTTTGAAGGTCCACCTTGGGCCTGGCTAGGACCGTTCTTTGTTAAGATCATGACTCTCTCTTAGCTTGTGGGTCATCCCAAAGTACTGTGCCCCCACTAGAGAATTTTTTTTCTCCTTAGGACACCTGCCTATGTGCTTAGACCTTGACCCTCCTTAGGAGGAGGATTTCATATTCCAGAGGAAGCACGCTTACATTCTTGTGACCCACATGCATCATCTGTATGAATTGATTGCATTGTGTGGTGGTCATTGAGGGATGTAGTTTCTCCCCTTATGCACATTGTGTGCCTGCAACTAGTGCATGATATGTGTGTGTGACTCATACATTGACATAACATTTCATGATGATACCGCCCTTACTTCATCAGGGCCTCGCCTCCCCATGGATATTCATGGATGGACATATGAGTGGACACCAAAAATATTACTTGAGCATACCGGGTGCATAGGATGTTCATGAGTGAAATTTCCAAAACTTCCATGGTACTATGAATCTGCTACAACGCCGTGACCGAGTGGAAATTATGAGCGCACGAGGGCCTTATACCGTTAGGCCGCGACTCCCACTGTTGTGTAGTCGATTGGATAGGGGTGTGGCCTTACCTGCCTGGTGTGAGGAGGCATTGCTAGGCTGAGTCTGACCAGCTCGTAAATGGGTCCGTTACCTTCAAGCCTTGTTGGTGATTGGCTGTCCATATGTGGTTAGTGAGGTCTCTTACGCTCGTTTGACTATGTGGGGTCTGTAGAGCGGCAGTCATTCAGTAGTGTAATGGACCCCGGTGATTTCCTTATGATTGGAAATGTACTTGATATATGGTTTGGATATGAGCACTGACATAACTTGCATCACATTAGCATTGGTTGTGTAAGCCCCTTCATGCATTGTCTTGGTATGACGTCCAATACTCATTGCATCATAATTATGATAAGCCTTGGTAAGGCTAGTGATATTCTCATTAAGCACGTTTCTTTCCTTGTACATCCTGTTATTCTATTGTGCACCTTTATCACACACTTTCACCACCCTCTAAGCTTCTATAAGCTTATGCATGATTAATGTGTGCAGGAGACTCTAGGCAGGCGTCGTAGCATCAGAGCGTGTAGCTGAGTTGAGTTGAGGACTCCAGTGTTGCTGACCTTTCTCTCTTTTCCCATTATCTTATGTATGTCCGTTCGAACCTGATGTAAGCTTGTAAAAGTTTAAATTCTTAGTGGATTTTGTGATGTATGCCCCTTATTATTCTCAGATGTACTTGCTGTAATCTTGGGTATGCTTGTATTGGAATGATTATACTGTTATAGAAATCCTCCTTGTAGGATCCCAGGATTGGAACCTATCTCAGGAGCCGAGAATGGGGTACTACGGAGGTTGTTGCGGCTAGAACCAGCCATCGAGTTCCTTGTGAGTCTGGTTACCGAGTCTGGGGCGTGACAATAGCGATGGTATGGCTAACAACATTCATGGACTTGGAAGCTTATCCATCCGTCATCTTTCTCATACTCTGATATCTGCATTATTGTCATATGCAGTGTACATGCACACATACACTTTATTAAGCTTCATAGGAAGCTTATGTGAGTTTGTTTATGCTGTAGGTGATGTTAGAGCATATCAGCTGCATTGAGCCCGACGAATGAGCTTGTTTTTTGAGTTATGATTGCATCTTGTATCTCCCTTACAATAATGTACTCAAAGATTTTATTAGTAGATATATGGTGATGATGTTGTTTTGTGACTTTGGTACACTTATAGTTATGCTCATATATATATATATATATATATATATATATATATATATATCACCTTGAAAATTCTCCTTGTTGGATGTTAGGATCGGAACATGGCGTATGAGAGCTGGGAGCTAAGAATGGGGTACTACGGAGGTTGTCAGCAACGAATTCGGTAGTCGGGAATTTAGTGAGCTCGGTTCATGAGTTTGGGGCATGACAGAAGTTGCTATCAGAGCCATAACTTGGGAAAACTTGAGCATTTCATCACATATCTACTAATAGTCATATTCTTCACCCCATGATTGTTTTGAACTTATAATGATTAGAATGCCAATCTCTGAAATTTACAATCACACCTTAGTTTTCCATTACAACTTATTCTAAATTAGCATTCTCATTTGAGAACTTAGAAACTTTGAACATAGAACTTTGGCAAGTGTGCGTTGTGTAAGGTATTGGTTGTTGAGAAATTATGAGCACAAAGTTTTCTGTTGAGGGGAGGGGGGAGGGGGGGGGGGGAAGAGCTATAAGACCTGTAAACTCATGGGAGCTTTCGTACACTTCTACTTCGGCACCGACATGTTCCTAGTGGACTAGATTGATGAATTTTGATCGCGATCTTTTTTTAGTATCGCAACATCCCAAGACTTGTACCCTAGCGATTGCGCAAGTTCTACGATTTTGACGCAACAGGGCACGCCCCATTGCGACCTCTAAATTAGAAGTTGTAGTTTTGTCACAATCCAAGGTAGGTCGTGCAAGGTATGCGTGCCCCATTTACACAAATCCCAAGGTTGTCCAATCAATCAAATCCATCAATTAATCAATCAATCAACCCATCACTTCTCTCCCCATTAGTTAAAGCAACCCATGCCTCCCATCATGCAACCCATGCCTTGCCCATGCCTAGCAATCCCTCTCTCCTTTTTTCTCTCCTCATTCTACCCCTCGAACTTCTTGTAATTCCCTCCCTATCCTAAAAGTTCTACCATAAAATCCCCTAACTCCCACTCATTTCTACCATTTGCTAGTAAGAGAGTATAAAGAGATTAAGAGAAATAAAAAGATTAGAGACTTAGGGAGAGATTAAGAGAGAAAGAGAGAAGAGAAAGAAAGAAAGATTAGGGAGATGGTTTAAGAGAAAAGAGACAGCTTGAGAGAGAATTAGGGGAGATTAAGAGGGTAAGAGAAAGAGAGAAGAGAAAAGAGAGCTTAGAGGAAATTAGTGGTGAGGGAACTCGGTGGACCGTCTGATCACCGATCCGAGCTAATCCAACCATTCATCCATCGCTGTGAGTGCTTGGGTGGATCAAAATCCTCCTTTTCTTTATATTGTTCTACTTTTGGTGGGACCCACCTTAATCATGTATGGAGTGTATGGTGGATCCCATAATGGCGGGGGACCACCCCGATGGCCATATCTCCTTCCCGTGCTTCTTCTTTCCATTTCCTTCCCTTTTTTTCAGTTCGATAGTGTTGTGGGGATCATAGGTGGGCCACACTATTGGGGAGCGTATGCCGCATACTATCATAGTGTGGACCACCTTGTGTGGCCCACCATTATATTTATTTTTCATTTAAACATATTGATTTGAGCAAGCGCATTGGATGGTGGAAATACATTAAAGTTGATTTGATCCAAAGCTCATAGGCCCACAATGACCTGGACAATCTGATGGACGGAGTGGATTTGTTTAGGTGGACCCCGCCACCCATAAAAATGAACCAAGAGAGTAGCAGGGGCAGCAGTCATGACTACTGGATGCAAACAATGTCCAGGGACGTTGTTGCCTAGCTGCATGCTCACATTTAAAGCGCCACCATGTGAGCTTCACTTATAGGCCCAACGATGATGTTTATGTTTCATCCATGCTATCCCTTCAATTCTACCTTTCATTTGGACCGTTGAGCCCAAAAAAAGGCAATCTGTATCTTAGGTGGGCCACACACAGGCATCAAGAGGCTGGGAACACTCCCTAGCGTCTTTGACCCTTTGCATGGGAGGTTTGGAGTGGGTTCCCACTTGTGGGACCTATCTCAGTGCACTTCTTAGATCCACAGCATCCATATGTTTCTCAGTTAATTCTTGCCATTGAGAGCAAATATCAGGCCGATCCGAATATCAGGCGAACCGCACTGAGGGAAACATGGGTGAGGGCGCCTATCCCTTTTTCAAGGATTGCGGTCTCACTCGTGGGTGCCACCTTGATGTTTCTTTGCCATCCACATCATTCATTCTCTCCTTCATGCCATGTAAGGCTATGGGCCCAATGTTCAGGCTGATCCGAATTTTAGGTGGGCCGCACCACAAGGAACTGTGGGGGTGGAAACCCCCTTGACTTGGAATCCCCTGGATATGGAATCCCTTAAATTTAGGATCCCTTGGACTTGGGAATCCCTGAATATTAGATCCCTTGGATTTGGGGATCTCTTGGACTTGGGATTCCTAGATTTCTGAAAATACTTGGGTATGTTTGGCACCCTAGATTAAGAATCTCTATGATCCCAAGTTAAACGCGAGGAGTATTTTTAGGGTTTGAAATTAATTAATAAATCAATTAAAAATCCCTTATTAGTGTATATATGTAATATTGACACTATGGTACGTACAGGTTTGGTGCATGACTTGCATAATATAATTCATGCATTTCATATCTTATATGTCACGGGCACTTTTATACCCTAGTGACATAAGAGTTGTAGCCTCCACGGGCATATTGTGGATGGATGGATTGGATACTGAAAATATTTGTTCTAGCATTAGGGTGTTATAGATGTCCTTGGGTGAAATTCCCTAAAGCCTTATGGTACTAATAAGATGCTTCAACATCGAGACCGAGTAGATAACATAATCGCTCGAGTGCCAAATACCAGTAGGTCGCATCTCCCACTATGTTATGGTCAGTTGAAAAGGGGTGTGACCTTATCCACCTGAGGGTAGGGGCTGTAAGCTAGGTTGAGTTTGACCAGCTCGTAAATGGGTCCGATATTAACTAGCCGGGTGAGCATTCACATACCACTAACGAGGCGGATAGTGAGGTCTTTTCCGCTCAATTGGTCATGTACGCCATGGGCGACAGCAAGTGTTGGAGTGTACTAGACCCCGATGATGTTTATAGATACCAATTGTACTGATACGTGTGACTAGTTGATGATTAGCATGTTTGTGTTGCATCCCTACCACATGACATTCAGCCATGTAGGCCTTGTATTGCATAACCTTGGTATAGCTAACACCATTCTTAGACTTGGAATCCATCCATCATCTGTCTCATACTCTGATATCTATATTATTGTCATATGCAGTGTGCATGCACACATACACTCTACTAAGCTTCGTAGAAAGTTTATGTGCATTTGTTTATGCTGCAGTTGTGCTAGGGTGTATCAAAAGCATTGAGCCCGGAGCATGAGTCGGTTCTTTGAGTTATGATTGCATCTTGTATCTCCCTTCTAGCAATGTACTCAAAGATTTTATTAGTAGATATGTGGTGATGATGTTGTTTTGTGACTTTAGTACACTTATGGTTATGCTCCTTTATATATATATATATATATATATATATATATATATATATATATATATATATATATATATATATATATATATATATATATATATATATATATATATATATATAAATCACCATGAAATCCTTCCTTGTAAGATCCTAAGATTAGAACATGGCGTATGGGAGTTGAGAGCTGAGAATGGGGTATAAGGAGGTTGTTGGCACCAAATTCGACAGCCGGGAATTTAATGAGCCCGGCTCCCGAGTTTGGGGTATGATAGATGTTGTTATCAGAGCATAACTTAGGAAAACTTGTGGATGACATCACATCTACTAATAGCCTTAGGTTAACTACTCTTCACTGCGTGATTGCTTTGAACATATAATGATTAAAATCCCAATCTCTGAAATTTACAAACACACCCTAGGTTTCCATTAAAACTAATTCTAAAATTAGTATTCCCATTTGAGAACTTAGAAACTTTGAACATAACACCTTGATAAGTGTGCCTTGTGTAAGGTATTGGTTGTTGAGAAATTTCGAGCATAAAGTTTTCTGTTGGGAGGGGAGCTATAAGACTCGTAACCTTGTGGGCCGTTTGTATGCTTCTACTTCAACACCGGTATGTTCTTACCAGACTAGATTGACGAGTTTTATTCGCGAGCCTATTTTAGTACTGTAACACACCAAGACTTGTACCCTAGCGACCGCACAGGCGCTACGATTCTGACACTGCGCGGCACACCCCATTGCAACTTATAAATTAGAAGTTAAAGTTTTGGCAAAATCCAATTTGGGTTGCACAAGGTACTTGGGCCCCACTTAAATAAATCATATGGTTGTCCAATCAATCAAATAACTCATCGATCAACCCATCACTTCTCTCCCCCCATTAGTCAAAGCAACCCATGCCTTGCCCATGCCTAATAACCCCTCTCTCCTTTTTTCTCTCCCCATTCTACCCCTCTAAGTTCTTTTAATTCCCTCCCTATCCTAAAAGTTCTACCACAAAATCCCCTAACTCCCTCTTATTTCTACCATTTGTTAGCAAGAGAGTAGAAAGAGATTAAGAGAAATAAAAAGATTAGAAAGAATTAGGAAGAGATTAAGAGAGAAATAGAGAAGAGAAAGAAAGATTAGGGAGATGGTTTAAGAGAAAAGAGAGAGCTTGAGAGAGAATTAGGAGAGATCAAGAGGGTAAGAGAAAGTGAGAAGAGAAAAGAGAGATTAGAGGAGATTAGGGGTGAGGGAACTTGATGGACCGTCCGATCGTTGATCTGAGCTAATCCAACCATTCATACATCATTGTGAGTGCATGAGAGGATCAAAACCCTCCCTTTCTTTGTATTATTCTACTTTTGGTGGGCCCATAAGGGTGAGTCTCCCCATAATCATGTATGTAGACCCCATAATGGTAGGGGACCATCCCGATGGTCGGATCTCCTTCCCGTGCCATTTCTTTCCATTTCCTTCCCTTTTAAAAAAAAAAAACTTCGATAATGTTGTGGCACCCACAAGTGGGCCACACTATTGAGGAGTGTGTCCCACATGCTATCACAGCGTGGACCACCTTATGTGGACCCCAATTTTGTTTATTTTCCATTTAAACATATTGATTTAAGCAAGCACATTAGATGGTGGAAATACATTATAGTTGATTTTATCCAAAGCTAATTGGCCCACAATGATCTGAACAATCTAATGGATGGAGTGGATTTGTTTAGGTGGACCCCACCACCCCTAAAAATGAATCGAGAGAGTAGGAGGGGGAGCAGCCATGGCTACTAGATGCAAACAACGTCCATTGATGTTGTTGCCTGGCAGCGTGCTCACCATGGAAGCGACACCATGTGGGCTTCACTTATGGGCCCCAGTTGATGTATGTTTCATCCATGCCGTCCATTCAATTCTACCTTTCATTTGGACTGTTGACCCCAATAAAAAAGGCAATCCATGTCTCAGGTGGGCCACACCACATGCATCAAGAAGCTGGGAACACCCCCTAGCGTCATTGACCCTTTGCATGGGAGGTTTGGAGTGGGTTCCACTCATGGGACCCATCTTGGTGCACTTCTTAGATCCACACCATCCATATGTTTCTCGGCTAATTCTTACCATTGAGACCAAATATCAGGCCGATTCGAATATCAGGCAGACCACACTGAGGGAAACATGGGAAGGGATGACTGTCCCTTTTTCAAGAATTGGGGTCTCACTCGTGGGGACCCACCTTGATGTTTCTTTGCCACCCACATCGTTCATTCTCTCCTTCTCGCCATGTAAGGCTATGGGCCCAAGATTCAGGCCGATCCGAATTTTAGGTGGGCCGCACCACCGGGAACTGGGATTTGGGATCCCTTTGACTCGGGAATCCCTTAAACTTGGAATCCCTTGGATTTGTGATCCCTAAGACTTAGGAATCCCTAATGTGGATCCCTTAGATTTAGGGATCTCTTGGACTTGGGATTCCTGGATTTCTAGAATCCCTTGGCTATGTTAGACACCCTAGTTTAAGAATCCCTATGATCCTAAGTTAAATGCGAGGAGTATTTGTAGGGTTTGAAATTAATTAATAACTCAATTTAAAATCCATAATTAGTGTAGGTATGTAATGTTGACACTATGGTTGTATTAAATCCGTTGAAGCATATGCTTTGCCTGAAATGATGAAATCTGAAGACTTAGATGTGCCATAAGCACAGGATCACATCTTAGTGACTAACCAACGATTTATAACCATCGATTACATATGCAATGTTCAAATGGTGCAAATCATCTTATTGATGTTGATGATAGTCTAATTATTTTGGGATATCATCAGTGGGCCACATACCCAATAAATTGATAGCCTAGTGGCACACATGTTACACATGTGGGTGTCCATACGGGTCATTGCAAGGGGACCACAACGTAGCATATGTATCTTATCCAAGTGTTACATCCAGTTACTAGATTTGTATGTGCATGCTACATGAGGAGCCGATTTAGTCTAACGTGGGCCACACCACATTAACATTTATATTTCTAGTGGGGCCTATCGTTCGAGTCCCACTCTTTATATATGATGTGCCAATTAAGGTCGATTATCACCTGATATGTCAAATAACAGGTTAGAGTACTTGTCCTGATAGAACACGATGATAACATGCTTAGTGTAATGATCTCATGCCCAGTTATATGCCTATATACATAATTTGTATGCATGTTATGGATGACGATTGTTCATAGCATATGCCCTTCAACTTGATACACTTAGGGGACTATATTTGAGAAATGGTCGTCTCGCCCCACATGATTGCGCAGTACGCGAAGATTTGGTGCATGACTTGGCTAGTATGATTCATGCATTTCACATCATATATGTCACGAGCACTTTTACACCCTCGCGACATCTGGGTTGTGACCTCCATAGGCATATCGTGGATGGATGGATTGGATGTCGGAAATATCTATTATAGCATTAGGGCACTTTGGATATCCTTAGGTGAAAATTTTTAAACCCTTGTGGTACTAGTAAGATGCTTCAACATCGAGACCCAGTGGATAACATGAACGCCTGAGTGCCAAATACCAGTATGTCGTGTCTCTTACAGTGTCGTGGTCGGTTGAAAATGAGTATGGCCTAATCCATCTGAGGGTAGAGGGTTGTAAACTAGGTTGAGTCTGACCATCTCATAAATGGATCTGTTATCGACGAGGGGTGGGCATTGACATAACACTGACGAGGCAGATGTGAGGTCTTTTCCACTCACTTGGTCATGTGCATCATGGGCGGCAACCAATGTTGGAGTGTACTAGACCCTAGTGATGTTTACAAATATATAACATCCCGAAAATTCGGGTGTCGAGCATAACTCAACACCCGAGTTTCCAGAACATCACTTATGCAACATAGATAATGATGATTAAATGTTGTCTGCATTAGTGTATTGAACATGAGTGAGATTAAGCCAAAACAGCATATCATACTCCAGAGACAGTTAAATTGCAAGCGGAAGACTGTGATAGATATATAAAATGCATAAAAACTGTGGTGAGTCTCCAGAGTGTGATAACATTACCAGGTTAATAATTTTCAAGTACATTTCTAAAATATACTAAATGTGTAAGTGTAATGTGTTCTATCTCGAGTACCATAGCCCCGTCAATACAATAACAGGTCTTCATAAACTTGTCAAAGAGCTATAAGCAGGAGAACTCCTCCCTCCACATCACAATAGTCCGGCTCTGCTTCATAAGCATTGCCATCACCTGAAACTCAACATATTTGGTTGGTGTGTACAACACCGTCCTGTAACGTGGGAGTGAGTGATCAACTCAGGGGAATAATAAAGCATAGGTTAACATGTTATCAATTCAGTCAAACAGTAATGATAAAGCAGTACAATCAAACAATTCTAACTATTCTTATTAATGCAAGTATGAAATGACATGATGTATGCCCTTACCAAACCACCCTCATGCAACATCATCTTACGTTCGCGAATGCGTCCATCCCTCAGTGCTCCACATCTACCAGGCACATGCAGTACGATGATGAGCATGATTACCGAGTAATTATTAGTTCATTTCAAATAGCAGTATTGGGAAACTAAGGTACCTCCCTTGTATCATTCCCGAACATGATCCATTCTAGGGTTGTCACTCTTAGTTAATCTCATACGACATTATGGTTTGAGAGGCATAGCGAAGGCATCACAAAGGGCTCGTCACCTGTCAGCACGGATACAGATCTCACCATATATGGCTCAATTCCGGGCCGTCAGCTCGAATACAGGTCTCACCGTACTCGGCTCAATCGCTAGCTGTCAGCTCGAATACAGATCTCACCGTACTCGACTCAACTCATGCTCTAGTTGCTGGGAAGGGCTCGTCGCCAATCACAGACCTTAGTGTATACTCAAAGACACTGCAGAGGACTTGTCGCCCGTCAGCACGAATACAGGTCTCACTGTATTCGGCTCTCGCCGTAGGTGTCAATAGCTCGAATATAGTGTCCCATACCACCATAATCGACTCACGAGTCTAGTTGCTCACTGGTCACTACGGGGTGGCACGTAACCCCAACGTAGACCGACAGCTCGACCACGGTGTCCCATACCACCATGTCCGGCTCATGAGTCTTAGCGGATCGAGGTACCATGGTTAAAAGGGATTTCACTGGTAAGTTTGGTACCCTAAGTTCAACCAGTAGCGTCCAAACATGGTAAACATACATTAGACAGATCGGGTTACTTGACGAGCTCGGCTAGCTCGAGCGCACAACAAGTTGAGTGATATGAAGCGCATAAGCACTTCGTGTGGCTAACCACTATCGCCAACCGAAGTACGACTCGGGTTCGTCAAGCACATCTCACGTGGCAAATGAATCATAGCCACGAATTCAATTCTGGTACCGATTGTCTGAACTATAATCATAGCCCCAAACACAATCAATTGCAGATAGATAAAGCAGTAATGGATCAAGATTCAAATCATATAATCAAAGTCTGGTACTGTCCGTTTAGGGCTGCCAGGGCTGTTGCACGCACTCGTTGCTCCACTCCCCCATCACCCATGACGGATCATACAACATAAATATGAATTTAAACATATGCATCACATAGATAAAATCATAAAAGCAGTTGAGCATGTTATGAAGCACAACACAAGCATGAGTTTGTACATATTCAATTCATAATCACACAACTATCCAAGGAAATCATACACATAGTTAAAAGAAGTTGAGAATCATATCTCAACACCCTTATACATTACAATTTGCTAACTACTACTCATTCAGACATTTCAATAAACACTTTTAAATACATACATCAACATACATGACATATGTTGATCACATAGGCATTAGGTCAAATCCTTTCACTAGAGAGTTGCCCCAATCATAACACGCGTACACCCACGACGGATAGTCATGGCAAGTAGGAATCCAAGTTCCATATTCATTTGAACATTTTCACAAACACTTGGGCTACACATTTCAACACATATAACGTATAGTGGCCGTGGCGTGATTCAGGGAAAATCCTTTCGTCAAAGGAGCATCGCCAATACAACAATCATATATCCATGACAATTAGTCATGGGGAGCATGAATGAGAATTCTATACTCATTCAGCCATTTTCACAAACACTTAGAATACACTATTACAACATACATGGTGTATGTTAGCAAAACATGTATTAGGGCTATCCTTTCGCCAAGCGAGTATTTTATCCATGTATAATATATTCATACAGCAAATAATCATGATAAATACATCTCTAAAATTTATACGTATACGGTATTTTCTAGAATACACAATTTCAACATACATAGTGTATATAAGCAAAACATGTATTAGGGCGAGTCCTTTCGCCAAACAAATAATTTATCCACATATAATATATTCATACAACAATTAATCATGTCAAACACATTTCCAAAATTTGTACGTATACGGTACTTTCTACAAATACCTAGAGTTTGTAGAATTCCCTATTTTTCATCTTTAATCGAAACGGAAAATAGACAGCACTTTGTACATGTGCAATTGCATGCAGATCATGAATCTATCATTATCTAACATTGAAAGCATTAAAAACCATAACCTATACACCTAAAGCCCGCACCTTTTGTCGTAGAATCGTAACGGAGTCGATGGATTTGCTAAGCTTCCATATACAGTAGTTTGGCCACCTAGAGAACGAAGTAGGTTAGTTATTTCATAACCTACAACCATCAACACTCCAAATCAGATTAGGGTTAGGGTTTCTTACCTAGAAACTGAGTCGGATTCGCCGGGAAAGCGACGAGAATGGAGTGGTTAAGCACCTAAGGCAGCAAGGAAGAAAGGCAGGAAGGATCTCCCACAACTCTCCCACTTTCTCTCTCTTTTCTCTCTCTAAAATCTCAAATTCGTATGGCTGCCATGAGAGAGGGTTTAAGGTCCTTATATAGCCTAAAAACTAACCGAGATAGACTCCAGGCCAAAGTATACTTAGGTTATAACCAAAGTGAGCTGGTTTCAGCTCAACGGAGGACTTCTGTCGGGCCTCCTTGAGCCAAAGGTCGGACTTAAGCTCACCGACACCGGAGCTACATACTATTAAGTTTTCGTTCTTGTAGGGTTCCCAGATCACGCGTGGCGGACCAGTTTTAGTTCAACGGTCAGCAGATCTCGATCGGAGATTCCGAGTACATGTAAATGTGTATGAAATTTCTCCTGATCCGAGGGTGTAATTTAGTCTGATTCTGACGGTCTGGTTGCTTAAAACTGATCCGCAAGCAACACGTGTCAGATTACTATTCAAGATATTTATTTTGTAGAGAAAACAAGTGTTTTCACACTCTCTCGCTCCGGACTCAAGCGAACAGCCGTGGGACACTGTCTGGATTTGATTTCTGAGATGGTTGTCGAGCCCAGCAAGGCGGTCCTAATTCATTAACTTCGTGTTAATCGGACTTTCGACGTGCGGTCCAGATCCGATACGGAGTTTCGAGGTGCTCCCGAGAGCAGCCGGGTAATGAGATTGATCCTAGATTTTAGGGTAACCTAGGGTCAATGATTCTGCAAGTTTTGGGTCTTACAGATCGTATTTAAAGTGGTTGGTGCTAATTTCACAGGTACTCTAGTTTAACACTGGCTAATTCTCGCCTAATTTCTAAAGGATTTAGTCCTGAGTAATTTCTGTCTGAGGTGGTACCTGGGCCTTTGTAGTTTGTATCTAAAGTGATCCAAGTTACACTACTTAGCTAGCTTAAGATAGTGTCTAGGGCGAAAGTGCTTTGAAAAATTGAAAGAGCGAGGTAGTGAAGGGTGAGATTTGTGAAGAAAATGGTTTGAAAAGGGATTTGAGGCTTTAATTGAGTGTTTGAGAAGTTAAACCGGTGTTAGGATTGACCTATCGCCTAAGGACGTCTAATTCCAGGTTGGGAAAAATCCGGGCTGTTACAATCTACCCCCCTTAAAACAAAATTTCGTCCCCGAAATTGCCAAAGGGTAATAAGGAAAGATTTTATTATTTCATTTGTCTAAGACTTATTGTTTTTAAGTCTCTATGCGCGGTAGGGTGTATATTAGCCCGGTTCATTTTAGTCTACCCCCCTTAAAACATATTTTTTTTATCCCTTGCTCATACCCTGATGGTTTGCTACAATTTATTTGTTTACTATTTGGAGTCTTGACGACAATCCCCACTTTTTAGAGTAATATAGTTGTTTTCAATGTCTGACCAACACGGAGAGACGTTTTTGGTGGGCTTGATCCCAATACATTGATCATCTACCTGACCAGGGTAGAAGGCTCATCGTATCTCTTCCAAGTCCTGGTAGATCCTGGCCTTCTGCTCGGTCAAGCAGTGAGTCCGTTGGCAGTCGCCCAGGATTGAGATTGGGTCAAGCCGTGAATGCTTTGTCGTTGTATATTTCAGTAACTTTTTAGTCCGATCAGTCTAGAAACGTAGGGAATGTCCATCATTGAAAGACTCAAATTGTCTATGTCTAATTGAACAGGCAGACTAACTTTCTAAGTCCATATGCGCAATATGTATGCCAACATGGCATGTGATTTGGGACCGAATTCCTCAATGGTTGTTGCCCATTTGGGAAATTCCTTGGGCCTAAAAGGAAAAATCTCTATTGGCTATATATTCTTACGCTTCTCAAAGACGAAGTTATAAACTTTCGGTTGTAAGTGGTAGGGCCAACACGGAGGGAAAGTTGTGTAGTGGGTCTGAGCCGGATACATAGATCTTCTGCCTCATGAGGACAGAAAATGTATCGTATCAGTTCTTAATCCTAGTTGATCCCAACCTTCTACTTGATCCGAGCATAGAGTTCATTGGTCGCCACCAGGATTGAGAATTCAATTCAAACCGCGAATACCTCGCTTATATATATTGTTTCTCTACTCCGTGTTCCTGACTGTAATAAGTCTTTGGGAAGGCAATTCTAAGGGATGTATTGATTGGACCTAACATTAAATCCAAGGGATATATAGGTTTTCTCTAATCGTGAATAGTTTCTACGTCAAACAAGCTCCCTAAGAGTTACTAAGGAAGCCTAGAGTATTAAGGGGATTCAACAACGGAACGGGGTCTCGCTCCAACCTAATCAAGCCAACTAACTAAGTCTATCATGCAATTGGCTTAGCAAAATTAATTACTCCTTTACTTAGCCTAACCAGTAGTCTAGTCTTAATTTAGGAGTAGTGGACATCCATAGGTGAGTCCAAAGTCTATGCTTATACGCTAGATGATTTCACTTCATTTCTAATACAAGGAAGACTTTTTTCACTTAGGGTCAAGGTTGTCTAATTGGAACTGAGTTGCCTGAAGTTGAATTTAACTACGCCCGAGCATTTCACACATGCTCATACCAGCTAAGAGGGTCCTAAGGTTCACATTCTTAATTTGTTGGATTTCCTACACAGTCATGTTTGTCGAAGTCTAGGAGCACCGCTCTAGGTCCCAAAACTCTAAGGGTCTATTGGTCAAACAACCATTTACTCTGAAAGCTTAAGCTATCAGAGTGTGGTGGGTTAATGTATATCAAGGGACTTTATCACTTTAACACTATTTGGCCAGTGGTCTTAAGTTATAGTAAATGGGACTGTATTACTAATCCTACCTCGGGATTGGGAGTGGCATGGTTGGTAGGAGGGTGGGTGGGGACTAAAATTAATGGTATAGGCTTTGAAAAATGAGCCTTGTGTGGGAAAGTGTAAGATGAGATTTTCATATCCCACAATGGGGAATTTCTAAGTGTAATTTGAAAGAAAATTTCGGGATATACTTTTCATTGCTTACATTCCAAACATGGCATTGGAAAACATGGGATACACCCAATTTAGGGACAATACTTTACACATACGTTTATTATTACTTATACAATTCTATCCACCTAACTCACCTAATGCAGTTTGGCTGAACGGACCCTAAAGGGAGAAAAGGTGCTGGAATTTTGGTTCTCCACAGATTTGGTTCTCATCAGGGGTTGTAGAGGCCTAACTGACAAGGAGTAAAGAAAGGAAAATGAAGAAATGGATGGGTTAGAGGGCTTGCCCGATTTTGAGCTTCAAATGGGGGGTGTGGGAGTCCAAATGAGGGAAACGGAGAGGGTAGGGAGGTAAGGGTTGCCGTGGATGGTGTATATAAAAAGGTTGTGGTCAAAAATGGGAGATGAGACGATTGGAAGGGAGTTTGGAGAGAAAAACAGCAAGTTGGAGGGCTTAGAAGGGTGAAATAAGAGGAAGGGGGGCAAAACGATGTGAAATAGGGGCCCCCTAGCAATTTCGCACACACCACACGTGCTAGGGGGTCAGGCCGACCATGACCAGACCCAACCCGACCCGTACGGCCAAGCCTGACCACGGTTTCGCCGCGGTCCGCTTTGACCGACGTGCTGCCGCCGTAGTTGGGTGATGTTCCCCAACCCCCCAAGGTGCCAAATGCACCCTGGGTCCACATGATTCCCCCCGGATTGACGCGTGTGGCCCCTCGACTCCATTTCGAGTCGTTTCGGGTCAAATCAGACGTATCTTGCAATCCGGAATGAGTTATCTGACTTAAAATATATGAATTTGGGGTAGAACGAGCTAATGAAGCCAACCAACCCCGCTATGCCGGGTTGCGAAGCCCGGAATTGATTAAAAAAACCCTCCGATTGATGGTCATTTCCCTATTTCAATTTCGTTTTACTAAAAAAAAAGTAGTTTTGGTTTGATTACTCTTCATCTGTTGGGCTTTAGGAGTTGCGCTCATCGCATAAAGGGCTTAGAATAATTAGGAGAACGGTCTGGTGAAGCCAAATAGGACACTTATTATTTTTAGCTGAAAACCTTGCGCACTAGTAGACATCACAACCTTATAGTAAGTCGCGAATTCTTAGGAGTTTTAGTTGTAGTTTGTTTCTGATTTCTTTCCCATTACTCGGTATCCCTATTTAAAGGGTTGTGAACTCATTTCTCTTCTGTCATTCATTAATCAATTTTGAATTTATTAGAATTTATTTCTACTTTCTGCTTTCTTTCCTCGTAGACTAGAGAAGTCTCTGTGAGGAGTCCAGTGAAGCTCCGGGGATTCGGAGTAGTTATCCTCATCACGTTTATCCCTTATTCTACTAATTTTTAACGGTTGGGGTGATGTGGATTGTAATCTATACTCATTAATAGACGGCCTAGGAATGTTTTAAGGTCGACCCGTGTGACCATGATTGAATACAGACTCGATTTCGACGTTCATTTTCAGTGAACTTCGCCAATTGGCGAAATTGAGATACCTATGATTGTTTCTACGTTCTGTCGCTCCCTCTTAAGTCAGAGTGCGTAAGAGTGAGTCGTGTGACCATAACCCAGGTCCGGTTTAATCCAGATCATGCTCTGATACCAACTGTAACATCCCGAAAATTCTAGGGACGAGCATAACTCAACACCCGAGTTTCCAGAACATCACTTATGCAAAATAGATAATGATGATTAAATGTTGTCTGCATTAGTGTATTGAACATGAGTGAGATTAAGCCAAAACAGCATATCATACTCCAGAGACAGTTAAATTGTAAGGGAAAGACTGTGATAGATATATAAAATGTATAAAAACTGTAGTGAGTCTCCAGAGTGTGATAACATTACCAGGTTAATAAATTTCAAGTACATTTCTAAAATATACCAAATGTGTAAGTGTAATGTCTTCTATCCCGAGTACCCCCCCCCCCCCCCCCCCGTCAATACAATAACAGGTCTTCATAAACCTGTCAAAGAGCTACAAGTAGGAGAACTCCACGTCCACATCACAATAGTCCGGCTCTGCTTCATAAGCATCGCTATCACCTGAAACTCAACAAATCTGGTTGGTGTATACAACACCGTCCCGTAACGTGGGAGTGAGTGATCAACTTAGTGGAACAATAACGCATAAGTTAAAATGTTATCAATTCAGTCAAACAGTAATGATAAAGCAGTACAATCAAACAATTCTAACTACTCTTATTTAATGCAAGTATGAAATGACATGATGTATGCCCTTGCCAAACAACCCTCATGCGACATCATCTTACGTTCGTGAATGCGTCCATCCTCAATGCTCCACATTTACCAGGCACATGCAGTGAGATGATGAGCATGATTACGGAGTAATTATTAGTTCATTTCAAATAGCAGTATTGGGAAACTAAGGTACCTCCCTTGTATCATTCCCAAACATGATCCATTCTAGGGTCGTCACTCCTAGTTAATCTCATACGACATTATGGTTTGAGAGGCATAGCGAAGGCATCACAAAGGGCTCGTCACCCGTCAACACGGATACAGATCTCACTGTATGCGGCTCAATCGCTAGCCGTCAGCTCGAATACAGGTCTCACCGTACTCGGCTCAATCGCTAGCCGTCAGCTCGAATACAGATTTCACCGTACTCGGCTCAACTCAAGCTCTAGTTGCTGGGAAGGGCTCGTCGCCAATCACAGACCTTAGAGTATACTCGAAGACACTGCGGAGGACTTGTCGCCCGTCAACACGAATACAGGTCTCACCGTATTCGGCTCTCGCCGTAGGTGTCGATAGCTCGAATATAGTGTTTCATACCACCATAATCGACTCACGAGTCTGGTTGCTCACTGGTCACTACGGGGTGGCACGTAACCCTAACGTAGGCCGACAGCTCGACCACGGTGTCCCATATGACCATGTCCGGCTCATGAGTCTTAGTGGATCGAGGTACCATGGTTAAAAGGGATTTCACTGGTAAGTTTGGTACCCTAGGTTCAAGCAGTAGTGTCCAAACATGGTGAATATACATTAGACAGATCGAGTTACTTGACGAGCTTGGCTAGCTAGAGCGCATAACAAGTTGAGCAATATGGAGCGCATAAGCACTTCGTGTGGCCAACCACTATCGCCAACCGAAGTACGACTCGGGTTCGTCGAACACATCTCACTTGGCAAATGAATCACAGCCACAAATTCAATTCTGGTACCGATTATCTGGACTATAATCATAGCCCCAAACACAATCAATTGCAGATAGATAAAGCAGTAATGGATCAAGATTCAAATCATACAATCAAAGTCCGGTATTATCCGTTTAGGGCTGCCAGGGCTGTTGCACGCACTCGTTGCTCCACTCCCCCATCACCCATGACGGATCATACAACGTAAATATGAATTTAAACATATGCATTGCATAGATAAAATCATAAAAGCAGTTGAGCATGTTATGAAGCACAACACACGCATGAGTTTGTACATATTCAATTCATAATCACACAACTATCCAAGGAAATCGTACACATAGTTAAAAGAAGTTAAGAATCATATCTCAACACCCTTATACATTACAATTTGCTAACTACTACTCATTCAGACATTTCAACAAACACTTTTAAATACATACATCAACATACATGACATATGTTAATCACATAGGCATTAGGCCAAATCCTTTCACTAGGGAGTTGCCCCAATCATAACACGCGTACACCCACGACGGATAGTCATGGCAAGTAGGAATCCAAGTTCCATATTCATTTGAACATTTTCACAAACACTTGGGCTACACATTTCAACATATATAGCATATAGTGGCCGTGGCGTGATTCAGGGAAAATCCTTTCGTTAAAGGGGTATCGCCAATACAACAATCATATATCCATGACAATTAGTCATGGCGAGCACGAATGAGAATTCTATACTCATTCAGCCATTTTCACAAACACTTATAATACACTATTACAACATACATGGTGTATGTTAGCAAAACATGTATTAGGGCTATCCTTTCGCCAAGCGAGTATTTTATCCATGTATAATATATTCATACAGCAAATAATCATGACAAATACATCTCCAAAATTTATACTATACGGTATTTTCTAGAATACACAATTTCAACATACATAGTGTATATAAGCAAAACATGTATTAGGGCGAGTGCTTTCGCCAAACAAGTAATTTATCCACATATAATATATTCATAAAACAATTAATCATGTCAAACACATTTCTCAAATTTGTACGTATACGGTACTTTCTAAAAATACCTAGAGTTTGTAGAATTCCATATTTTTCATCTTTAATCGAAACGGAAAACAGACAGCACTTTGTACATGTGCAATTGCATGCAGATCATGAATCTATCATTATCTGACATTGAAAGCATTGAAAATCATAACCTATACACCTAAAGTCTGCACCTTTTGTCCTAGAATCGTAACGGAGTCGATAGATTTGCTAAGCTTCCGTATACGGCAGTTTGGCCACCTAGAGAAGGAAGTAGGTTAGTTATTTCATAACCTACAACCATCAACACTCCAAATCAGATTAGGGTTAGGGTTTCTTACTTAGAAACGGAGTCGGATTCTTCGGGAAAGCGACGAGAATGGAGTGGTTAAGCACATAACGCAGCAAGGAAGAAAGGCAGGAAGGATCTCCCACAACTCTCCCACTTTCTCTCTCTTTTCTCTCTCTCAAATCTCAAATTCGTATGGCTGCCATGAGAGAGGGTTTAAGGTCCTTATATAGCCTAAAAACTAACCGAAATAGACTCCAGGTCAAAGTATACTTAGGTTATAACCAAAGTGAACTGGTTTCAGCTCAACGGAGGACTTTTGGCGGGCCGCCTTGAGCCAAAGGTCGGACTTAAGCTCACCGACACCGGATCTACATACTATTAAGTTTTCGTTCTTGTAGGGTTCCCAGATCATGCGTGGCGGACCAGTTTCAGTTCAACGGTCAGCGGATCTCGATCGGAGATTCCGAGTACATGTAAATGTGTATGAAATTTCTCCTAATCCGAGGGTGTAATTTGGTCTGATTCTGACAGTCTGGTTGCTTAAAACTGATCCGCAAGCAACACGTGCCAGATTACTATTCAAGATATTTATTTTGTAAAGAAAACAAGTATTTTCACACTCTCGCTCAGGACTCAAGCGAACAGCCGTGGGACACTGTCTGGATTTAATTTTCAAGATGGTTGTCAAGCCCAGTAAGGCAGTCATAATTTCTTAACTTCATGTTAATCGAACTTCCGACGTGCGGTCCAGATCCGATACGGAGTTTCGAGGTGCTCCCGAGAGGAGCCGGGTAATGAGATTGATCCTAGATTTTAAGGTAACCTAGCGTCAATGATTCTGCAAGTTTTGGGTCTTGCAGATCGTATTTAAAGTGGTTGGTGCTAATTTCACAGGTACTCTAGTTTAACACTGGCTAATTTTCACCTAATTTCCAAAGGATTTAGTCCTGAGTAATTTCTGTCTGAGGTGGTACCTGGGCCTTTGTAGTTTGTATCTAAAGTGATCCAAGTTATACTACTTAGCTAGTTTAAGATAGTGTCTAGGGCGAAAGTGCGTTGAAAAATTGAAAGAACAAGGTAGTGAAGGGTGGGATTTGTGAAGAAAATGGTTTGAAAAGGGATTTGATGCTTTAATTGAGTGTTTGAGAAGTTAAACTGGTGTTAGGATTGACCTATCGCCTAAGGACGTCTAATTCCAGGTTGGAAAAAATCCGGGCTGTTACAAATTATGAATCGTAATGATGCGTGGGACTAGTTGAGGACTAGCATGTTTTCATTGCATCCCTATCATATGACATTTGGCCACGTAGGCCTTACATTGCATAGCCTTGTTATGGCTAACAACATTCATGGACATGACAACTTAGCCGTCCATCATCTTCCGTATAATTTGATATGTATATTATGATCATATACATTGCGCACGTACACACACACTCTACTGTGCTTCATAGGAAGTTTATGCATGTTTGTTTACGATGCGGGTGATGATAGGGCGTATCGGCAGCATTGAGCCCGGAGTATAAGCCTGTTCTTTGAGTTATGATTGCATCTTGTATCTCCCTTCCGGTATTGTACTCTAAGATTTTATTGGTGGATATGTGATGATTATGTTGTTTAATGACTTTGGTACTCTTATGGTTATCCTTTATAAAAACAAAATACCCTGAAAATCCTCCTTGTAGGATTCCAAGATCGAAACTTGGAGTATGGGAGCTGGGAGCTAAGAATGGGGTATTACGGAGGCTATAGGCACCGAATTCTGTAGCCAGGAATTTAGAGAGCCCGGTTCTCGAGTTTGGAGCATGACAGTGTAGGACTGAGGTTTGTGGCGAGCCTATGGAAAACGATATAAAGTCTCTTGTGAGAGCCCTTCATTGTGTAGGATTGTAAAGGTTAGATGTTAAACTAATTTAAAACCTCTGATAGTGAAATTTGGTACACTAATGGATTGAGTGCATCCACCGAGAGCGGAGTAAGGAAACCAAACCACTATATATGCTTGTGTTTGGGATTATCATTTGCGCATTTGTTTAATTATGCTTATGTGATTGAATGTTTAATTATTTGTATTCATGATTAGATGAATGATTGGTCTTGATAGTTAGCACATCCCAGACACAATTGAACACAATCATGTTATAGACTAGTTTATTGCATATCATTCGTAGTTTATGTGATTAGACCCTCTATTGGCTTGGGAGCCTTAAAGCAAATTGTCGTGCTTATATTAATTTGCATATTAGCTGCTTAAGTAGGCAATTGTGGTTTAAAAGATGAAAATTTTAATTGGTCATAATCACCCCCCTCTAGGAAATAGCGTTCATTCCTTAACTCTGCCAAGCATCTGCATGCTTAGTCGTGGTAATCCCATGACACCACAAGTGAATTTTCAAATTCGATGAAGAATATGTCTTTATACAATATAGAGAAAAATGAATCTCGACAGGTACATGAATAGCACAAAAGTTAATAAAAAGATAGTTTATTTAAAAGCAGGTGGGCCATCGATCGCATTATAAAAAAAGAAGCAGATCAGCCAAGCGGTTCAAGTGTTCAGGCATTTTTTTTTTGCCTTTATTCCCTCGAACTCCTCGAGGAGCTGCTGCTTCAAAGCCTCAATTTGTTCTTACTTCATTTTCCAGTCAGCCCCTTTCTCAACAAGGGATGGGCAAAAGGTGAAGGAGCTGGTTGACGCGGCTGACATAAGAAGAGACTTGGTTCTCAACCTCTCTTTTTCCAATCAAGCTTCTCTTCGACCGAGCCTTTTAACTGGCAATTTATGAATCAAGGAAAGAGAAGAGATCCTCATGAACAACTAGATCCTTAGGAGTGAAGGAAGACTCTTTCTCCCTATTGTTCTTTAATAGCTCAGTGCGCTATGCCTATAGCATGCGAAGCAGAGTATGGTTGAATTAATGAATTCGTTTCCACCATAATTGGTCATTCCATGCTAATTTGTAAGCCTCATTGACTACTAGGGGATACTCCCTGGTTGCAGCCTATTGTTCCAGATATTCAACAAGTTACTCAGGTTCAAAAATGAGTTGGAAGTAGCAATTCCCAAGAAAATTCAGACACTTTGGTGTTTGAAAAAGTTCTTCTGACATATCATCTAATTCGTTCACTCCTGAGACCTCCCTGTCAAAGTGATTGATATTAAAGATCAGTGAAGATTGGCTGAAGTCGATAAGACCCCAATCAAAAACTTCCTTCAGATAGCTCTTTGCGCCATTGAGGAAGGAAGATGAATTGGAGGTGGAAACAATGGTTGCAAGATTAGGGAGCTAGAAAGTTTACTTCGATGTCAATATGAGTTCAGGACGGGGTCCAAGGCAATTTAAATAGGCAATTATGGAGCCCATGTTTGATGCAATTATGACAAGGAAGGGTTTGTGTTCTAAGAAAGTAGGAACATGCAACAGTCCTGGCTCATATTTCAGAGGATCATGCATGATACCTCAAATTCTAGATGCCATGTCATCAGTTGGTTATAAGGAATAAAAAAGGAGAAATTACCATGGCAAGAGACGATAAACGAAGGCTAGACGGTCAATTTTATTAATAAATTGTTTTAGTATAAAGGAGGAATAGTTACAATTCAAAAGAAGAAAATTATTGAATCGATGCTTCAACCTCTTTTAGTCGACCCTTCACCGTGCGCAAAGCAACCTCATGTTTGGCGATCGCTCGACGAACTTAGTCAATGGTTGCTGTTTAAGCCTTAATGGATGTGGCTAAGTCCTCGACCGTTTTCTTCTATCGATCTCGTTCAACACTGCTTTTCAGAAAGTTTATCTTCAGCGTCATCAGCTCGGCCTCAATAGCAATAATCTGTATGCTCATTTCCTCCAACTCGGTGTCAGATGTTTTCAATTCCATATGGCAGGCTAATAGTTTATCGGAAATATCTTTGGCCATAGCCATTTAGGATTTCGCTATTACATGCTTAATCTCAAAGCGACCAATGATGGTGTAGAGCTCGTATTTCTCTTTAATGTATCCTAAGAAATACCAAGGGCGATTAGTTTGGCGTAAGACTCACGTCCGAACAAGAGAATACTCATTATTGAACAATTAGCTGGGAGAGTCTATCAATCAGCTCAACCGATAAAGTCCTGGGTAATCTTGAATATGCATGGGTGCGGAGTTCTTTGAGACATTATAATTCAATTAAAAAAGAGACTCGGCCACATTGGTATCAATGGCAATAGCTTTTTAGAGGGGGGAGAGGATATCTTCAACCAGAAGTGAGTCTTCACTTGTTCAAGAGGAGCTCAAGGCATCATCCACGACCATTGGTGCTGATATGGGAATTGGGGCCGAACTAGGTGGACATATCAACCGTAGGGGTTTCCTTCACTGTCTGATCATAGATGATCACCTCATGTGCTGACATCAAATTGAAGATGTTCTTTAATGGTTTATGGAAGAGATTTTATGGTCAGAGGATGCTGTTGAACAAATGAAGGAATAGGCCGAGGGGATGATCCTCTGTTTGAGCCCTGAGGAGTAGCACTGAAGGGACACTCATTATCATCTTCTTCTTCTCGGTCAACAACAGTAGGCGGCATTTGAGGAATGTCGACCATATATGTCACGCCCCAAACTCGGGGACCGGGCTCACAAAATTCCCGATCGCCGAATCCGGCGCCGACAGCCTCCGTAGAACCCCATTCTCGGCTCCCAGCTCCCATTCACCAGGTTCCGATCCTGGGATGCTACGAGGAGGATTTCTAATATCAGTTTGAATCGTAATAAGCATAACCAAAGGCATAACCCACAAACAACAACCAAAAACTCCATCACATTTCCACTACGATCAAAAACTTTACAAGTACAATGAGCATAAAGGGAAATACAATGAGAATAGACAAGAAGCTCCAAGAGATCTGCTCTGCGCTCTCGTCTCAGCGCTGCTGCGTCCTCACGTCACCTGCATGCAACTGTTGCGCATAAGCTTTATGGAAAGCTTAGAGGGTGGTGAAAGTGTGTGCATAAGGTAGTAAAGCAAGTACACAGTATCAGAGTAAAGCGGAACATGCTGATGAATCCATGAATACCACTAGCCGTACCAAGACTATGCGATGCAAGGCATGAATGATGTCGGCCATACCAAGGCCATGCAATGCGAAATTCAACTCAAGCATACAAATCATCATCTGAGTCCACATATCAGTACAACTCAAAATCTGGGATATCACCGGGGTCTAGTACACTCTGAACCAGATTGCCGCCCCATCGCGCGCAATAAGGTAAGTGGAAGAGACCTCACTATCCGCCTGCCGATATCAGGCGCGGCTCGTCGATAGCAGACCCATTCCTCGAGCTGGTCAAACTCAGCCTAGTATTCCCCATACTCTCGGGGGGGTAAGGCCGCACCCCCTTCCAACCAACCACGACACAGTGGAGAACGCAACCGTCTGGTAATCGGTACTCGGCGCTCATGCACCCACTCGGTCTAGACGTTGGAGCAACCTCTTGGTACCATAAGGGTTTAGGGACTTTCACCCAGGGATATCTATAACACCCCATGTAGAATAAGATTTTCGGTATCCAATCCTGCCAACCACGATATGCCTGTGGAGGCTACGACCCTGATGTCGCTAGGGCGTACAGTAACCATATCACACGATGCGAATGCATGAATCACACTATCCAGTCATGTAGCAATCCTGCGCGTCTCGTGCGCTCATTGGGGCAACACCGCCTAACCGGGAGCCCCTAAACAATCTGCCCAAAGGCATATGCTATGATCAGTCACTTCTCATATCAAGCATACATATGATGCGTATGATCATGAATCATGGGACTTTACTAAACATGTTAAATGAGATAAATGTTGTTCATAAGGAGATGGGCCTAGACGACCTACGAGTATGGGCCTAATAATGGGCCCTAGGGAGAATCAGAATGCGGACATTTAACCAACATTATTCTACAATGTGGACGTCAAACCAACATTGCTCCCAAGTCATTGCCCGTCGTAAACATCATTGCATAAATCATGTTGGGATCACACATTACAATGGACTTTCGGTACATCCCATTGGGCCTTAAATACATCAAATGGGCCGTATCACATGGGCCTTACATTCATCAAATGGGCCGCAATAATGGGCCTCACCAACGGGCCTTAAGTGCATTGCAATGGGCCATAACCCATGGGCCTTACATTCATCAAATGGGCCGCAAAATGGGCCTCACCAACGGGCCTTAAGTACATTGCAATGGGCCATAACCCATGGGCCTTAGAATGCATCAAAATGGGCCTCGCAACATGGGCCTTATATATATCAAAGTGGGCCTCAACCACGCCTACAAATACATCGAATGGGCCTCATAATATGGGCCCTAAATCCACGTCAAAGTGGGCCCCAATGATCTACCATAAATACATTAAGATGGACCTCAAAACATGCCAAGGTGGGGTCCACTTGGACTTTAGATCCGTTTCATTCTTAAGCTCATGCCCAAAATGAACTTCCAAAATGGATAGACGGATAGGATGCAACACATGTGTCATGGTGGGGCCCATGAAATCCCACCATCCGGTATTACCTCATATAATATAATATATTTGTATTTGTATATATATATATATATATATATATATATATATATATACAAAAATATATACATATATATATACAATATTATATGTATATATATATATATATATATATATACACACACCACATTCACATACACCACACACACACACACGTGCACATTCACCACACGCACCCACACGCATGCACACGCACGCACCCACACACATGCACATGCATCACAGCGGCTGGACGGTGGAAAACCCAAAAATCACTGTGGGTCCCACGTGGGGTCCACCTTAACGTGTACCTCCCATCCAACCCGTTCATAAGGTCACGCAGACCTAGATGAAGGCTAAAAACAAATTTCAGCTTGACCTGAAACTCCTGTGGGCCCAAAAAGGGTATCCACGGTAGACATTTCAATTCACACTGTTTCCTTTGGTGTGGGCCATCTGAAACTCAGATAGGCCTGAGCTTTGGAGGGGTCCCACTGCTGGGAGTGGCCCACCTCGTGAACGGTGTGGATATAAGATAAACATCATGGTGGGGCCCACGGCAGGAGCCGTGGGTGCTCCCTGTCCGCCCACCGCTGGCGCAGGTGCGCAGGCAGCGCCTGCCGCATCCTGACACAGCAGCAACGCTGCTTCTTTCTTTTCTTTCTCTTTTTTTTTTATTTTTTTTCGGAGAAAATTTCATGTGGGGCCCGCTACCGGAGGATCTGCTCCGCCCATTGCATTCTTGGGCCCGGAACACATCAAATGAGTCCAAAGATCAAATTTTTTTGATGTATGGTTAAGGCATGGTGGGTCCTAGAAGTTTTGAATGGTAGAGGATACCGTTTTCTATGGTGCGGCCCGCCTTAGTATCGGATTCACGTCATTTTTCGGCTCAACGCTTAAATTGAGCCAAAGAATGAGATGGACGGCGCGGATTGAGTATATAAGTCAAGGTGGGGTCCATGCACGGGACCCACCCAAAAACTTAGAAAATAAGCTGATATTTGTGTCTTTTCTCAAACCACGTCCAGCGTCCCTGGACGCTGGACGGTTTCTGTTGTACATGCATTGAGGTGGGCCCCACTTAGGTGGGCCACCAAATGAATAGATGGTGTGGGTACAACACATTTAAAGTGGCCCCACCGGTAAATGGCTTGGATAAAGTACATATTTCATGGTGGGGTCCATCTTGGTGGGCCACACAAACACACCATCTCCACAAGAAAAGAAAAATGAAAAGGAGAGGGAGAGAGAGAGAAAAGGAGAGAGATCAGTGAGTATGGAGGGACCCTGCCACTATGGGGAGGGACCCTGCCACTATGGGCCCCTCATTCAAAAGTACTCAAGGTGGGTCCCACATAAATGGACCCTTAATCAACAAAATGAAGGAAAACAAGGATCTAATATCACCCACCGCTTGATCTTCTTGCTCCCTCGGCTTGCCGGTATCCTTGTGCTCTTCTTTGATGGTGAAGATGAGAAATGGAAGGCTAGGATGAGAGATGAGAGGGTGGAGAGGTGGGACACATTTGTGGCTTGGAAGGAAAGGGGGAGAGGCTCATACGTATGGGGTTTTTCTTTTGCTTGGGAATGGTTTTACAATTGAAGAGAGAGAGAGGGTTGTTGTAAAGGGAGAGGAGTGATGGATGGTTGATGTGGTGGTGATGGGGTGTAAGACACCTTTTTTGACTTTTTGGCAAAAGGTGTAAGAAGGCATGTGTGTTGTAAGAGCTTTTTGACTTTTGAGGCTTATTTGGGAAAAGGTGAAAGTGATGTGTACTTGACCCTTGATGGATTGATAGGTTGATGGGTTGATGGATTGATGTGACACATTGTAGAGATTCTCTTGGGTTTTACAACGCGCGGTGTTTTCCTCGCACCGAACGCTGGCTCACGTCTCTTGATCAGAGAGTCGGATCGGAGAGGGAGTCGCGGCATCGGAACCGCGGCGACGGTGCGGTCGCAAGGATACAAGTCTTGGTTTGAGTCGACTCGGGTTAACGGCATATGAATTAAGGTCGTGCGCAGATACCAGTAAGGGTCGAAGGTTGTCGAAATTCGATCGGAAAGTCCGCAGGAGTTGACGGAATGGTACGGTCTAGGACACGGGTCTTACAGCTGTTGTGCGGGCTTCTGCTGCTGTGGTGGAGGCTGCTGTGGACCTCTCTACTGCTGCTGCTGCTGTGGGGGCCTCTGCTGCTGCTGCTGAAGGCGAAGACACTCCCATATACGGTGCCCCGTCGCACCGCACCCAAAATAGGTACCGGTGAACTGCCTCGGAGGTGCTGCTGGAGGTGCTGCTGGCGCTCGGAAGGCTGGGCGACCTGTGCGCCTCTGCTGCTGCGGTCGATGCTGCTACGAGTCACCAAAAGGAGCGTGCCTCTTCCGGTCTCTGTTCTGACCGCGATCGGACTGAGAGCCGGCCCACTCGGCCTCATAAATCTGGGCCTTCCGTACCACTCCCTCAAATGTCGGATGCTCATGCCCAATGGCACGGCCCCGGAGACTGTAACGTAAACCGTTCTCGAATCGACGGGCTTTCCGCCCCTCATCATCTACTAGATATGGTGCAAATCTAGACAGTGCTACAAAACGGGCGACATACTGAGCCACTTTCATATCACCCTACACTAGGGCCTCGAACTCCAACGCTCGCTGTCGTCGGATATGATCAGGAAAGTACTGTCGGTCAAACCGAGCCACAAAATCCTCCCAGGTCCATATAAAATCGGCGCCGGCTGCTCGCGAGACTGACGTCCACTAGTGCTCAGCCTCACCATGGAGAAGAAATATGGCTAATCAGACTCGCAGCTCGGTCGTGCATCTCATCGTCTCAAATATCTTCTCCACATCAGCGCGCCATCTCTTAGCTGCCGTCGGATCTGGGTCGCCCTGGAAACGCGGGGGATCGAGTCATCGGAACTCGCGAAGAAGGGCACTGGCGCGATCCTGCTCGGCCTGCTCTGGTGAAACAACAGGGTGTCTGCCCTGCCCCTGTAGTGCGGCCGTCACAGCCTGTAACATCTGCTGCAACTGAGAAGCACTCACGGATACGGTCGAATCCGCACCGGTCTCTAGTGGAGGAACTGCACCCATAGGCTGGGTAGTATCAATCTCTGGTAGTGGAGCTGCATCCATAGGCTGGGCAGTAGGAATCTCTGGTGGTGGAGCAGGGGTCGTCGGTGGTAATGCAGGAGTCTCAGGTGGTGGTACGGGAGTCGATCGGGTCACTCTCTGACGCGCCATGTCCTACAGGAATATCGAAGGCGCCTATCAACTTGGAACTCTCGAAGGTACGAATGTTAAGGGTCGGTAATAAAGATTGTTAAGCTATCCGGACTTGGGACTTAATCATCCTAAACTCATAGCAGACATGCAATGTTGTTCTTG
Organism: Magnolia officinalis; assembly: GCA_021015155.1. NCBI lineage: Eukaryota > Viridiplantae > Streptophyta > Magnoliopsida > Magnoliales > Magnoliaceae > Magnolia > Magnolia officinalis. Next base: position 17,101,996 of record JAJHSJ010000016.1, on the reverse strand, counting down.
GTTATTCTCGAGTTATGCTCTGATACCAACTTCTGTCACGCCCCAAACTCGGGGACCGGGCTCACAAAATTTCCGATCGCCGAATCTGGTGCCGATAGCCTCCGTAGAACCCCATTCTCGGCTCCCGGTGCCCATTCGCCAGGTTTCGGTCCTGGGATGCTACGAGGAGGATTTCTAATATCAGTTTGAATCGTAATAAGCATAACTAAAGGCATAACCCACAAACAACAACCAAAAACTCCATCACATTTCCACTACGATCAAAAACTTTACAAGTACAATGAGCATAAAGGGAAATACAATGAGAATAGACAAGAAGCTCCAAGAGATCTGCTCTGCGCTCTCGTCTCAGCGCTGCTGCGTCCTCGCGTCACCTGCATGCAATTGTCGTGCATAAGCTTTATGAAAAGCTTAGAGGGTGATGAAAGTGTGTGCACAAGGTAGTAATGCAGGTACACAGTATCAGAGTAAAGCGGAACATGCTGATGAATCCATGAATACCACTAGTCGTACCAAGGCTATGCGATGCAAGGCATGAATGATGTCGGCAATACCAAGGCCATGCAATGTGAAATGCAACTCAAGCATACAAATCATCATCTGAGTCCACATATCAGTACAGCTCAAAATCAGGGATATCACCGGGGTCTAGTACACTCTGAACCAGATAGCCGCCCCATCGCGCGCAATAAGGTAAGTGGAAGAGACCTCACTATCCACCTGCCAATATCATGCGCGACTCGTCGATAGCGGACCCATTCCTCGAGCTGGTCAAACTCAGCCTAGCATTACCCCCTACTCTCGGGCGGGTAAGGCCGCACCCCCTTCCAACCAACCACGACACAGTGGAGAACGCGACCGTCTGGTAATCGGTACTCGGTGCTCATGCACCCACTCGGTTTAGAAGTTGGAGCAACCTCTTGGTACCATAAGGGTTTAGAGACTTTCACCCAGGGATATCTATAGCACCCCATGTAGAATAAGATTTTTGGTATCCAATCTGCCAAGCACAATATGCCTGTGGAGGCTACGACCCTGATGTCGCTAGGGCGTACAGTAACCATATCACACGATGCGAATGCATGAATCACACTATCCAGTCATGCAGCAATCTTGCGCGTCTCGTGCGCTCATGTGGGGCAACACCGCCTAACCGGGAGCCCCTAAACAATCTGCCCGAAGCCATATGCTATGATCAGTCACTTCTCATATCAAGCATACATATGATGCGTATGATCATGAATCATGGGACTTTACTAAACATGTTAAATGAGATAAATGATGTTCATAAGGAGATGGGCCTAGACGACCTACGAGTATGGGCCTAACAATGGGCCCTAGGGAGAATCAGAATGCAGACATTTAACCAACATTATTCTACAATGTGGACGTCAAACCAACATTGCTCCCAAGTCATTGCCCGTCGTAAACATCATTGCATAAATCATGTTGGGATCACACATTGCAATGGACTTTCGGTACATCCCATTGGGCTTTAAATACATCAAATGGGCCGTATCACATGGGCCTTACATTCATCAAATGGGCCGCAATAATGGGCCTCACCAACGGGCCTTAAGTACATTGCAATGGGCCATAACCCATGGGCCTTACATTCATCAAATGGGCCGCAAAATGGGCCTCACCAACGGGCCTTAAGTACATTGCAATGGGCCATAACCCATGGGCCTTAGAATGCATCAAAATGGGCCTCGCAACATGGGCCTTATATATATCAAAGTGGGCCTCAACCACGCCTACAAATACATCGAATGGGCCTCATAATATGGGCCCTACATCCACGTCAAAGTGGGCCCCAATGATCTACCATAAATACATTAAGATGGACCTCAAAACATGCCAAGGTGGGGTCCACTTGGACTTTAGATCCGTTTCATTCTTAAGCTCATGCCCAAAATGAACTTCCAAAATGGATAGACGGATTGGATGCAACACATGTGTCATGGTGGGGCCCATGAAATCCCACCATCCGGTATTACCTCATAATATATATATTATAATATATTATATATATATATATATATATATATATATATATATATATATATACAAAATATATCTACAATATACAACAATATATACATATATATATACAATATTATATGTATAAATATATATACAAATATATATATATATATAGACACACGTTCACATACACCACACACACACACACGTGCACATTCACCACACGCACCCACAAGCATGCACACGCACGCACCCACACACATGCACATGCATCACAGCGGCTCCACCGTCCAGCGGACGGTGGAAAACCCAAAAATCACTGTGGGTCCCACGTGGGGTCCACCTTAACGTGTAACTCCCATCCAACCCTTTCATAAGGTCACGCAGACCTAGATGAAGGCTAAAAACAAATTTCAGCTTTACCCGAAACTCCTGTGGGCCCAAAAAGGGTATCAACGGTAGACATTTCAATTCACGCTGTTTCCTTTGGTGTGGGCCATCTGAAACTCTGATAGGCCTGAGCTTTGGAGGGGTCCCACTGCTGGGAGTGGCCCACCTCGTGAACGGTGTGGATATAAGATAAACATCATGGTGGGGCCCATGACAGGAGCCGTGGGTGCTGCCTGTCCGCCCGCCGCTGGCGCAGGTGCGCAGGCAGCGCCTGCCGCACCCTTACACAGCAGCAACGCTCCTTCTTTCTTTTCTTTCTCTTTTTTTTATTTTTTTTTCAGAGAAAATTCATGTGGGGCCCGCTACCGGAGGATCTACTCCGCCCATTGCATTCTTGGGCCCGGAACACATCAAATGAGTCCAAAGATCAAATTTTTTTGATGTATGGTTAAGGCATGGTGGGTCCTAGAAGTTTTGAACGGTAGAGGATACCGTTTTCTATGGTGCAGCCCGCCTTAGTATCGGATTCACGTCATTTTTCGGCTCAACGCTTAAATTGAGCCAAAGAATGAGATGGACGGCGCGGATTGAGTATATAAGTCAAGGTGGGGTCCATGCACGGGACCCACCCAAAAGCTTAGAAAATAAGCTGATATTTGTGTCTTTTCTCAAACCACGTCCAGCGTCCCTGGACGCTGGACGGTTTCTGTTGTACATGCATTGAGGTGGGCCCCACTTAGGTGGGCCACCAAATGAATAGATGGTGTGGGTACAACACATTTAAAGTGGCCCCACCGGTAAATGGCTTGGATAAAGTACATATTTCATGGTGGGGTCCATCTTGGTGGGCCACACAAACACACCATCTCCACAAGAAAAGAAAAATGAAAAGGAGAGGGAGAGAGAGAGAAAAGGAGAGAGATCAGTGAGTATGGAGGGACCCTGCCACTATGGGCCCCTCATTCAAAAGTACATCAAGGTGGGTCCCACATAAATGGACCCTTAATCAACAAAATGAAGGAAAACAAGGATCTAATATCACCCACCGCTTGATCTTCTTGCTCCCTCGGCTTGCCGGTCTCCTTGTGCTCCTCTTTGATGGTGAAGGTGAGAAATGGAAGGCTAGGATGAGAGATGAGAGGGTGAAGAGGTGGGACACATTTGTGGCTTGGAAGGAAAGGGGGAGAGGCTCATACGTATGGGGTTTTTCTTTTGCTTGGGAATGGTTTTGCAATTGAAGAGAGAGAGAGAGGGTTGTTGTAAAGGGAGAGGAGTGATGGATGGTTGATGTGGTGGTGATGGGGTGTAAGACACCTTTTTTGACTTTTTTGGCAAAAGGTGTAAGAAGGCATGTGTGTTGTAAGAGCTTTTTGACTTTTGAGGCTTATTTGGCAAAAGGTGAAAGTGATGTGTACTTGACCCTTGATGGATTAATGGGTTGATGGATTGATGGATTGATGTGACACATCGTAGAGATTCTCTTGGGTTTTACAGCGCGCGGTGTTTTCCTCGCACCGAACGCTGGCTCACGTCTCTTGATCAGAGAGTCGGATCGGCGCGCGAGTCGCGGCATCGGAACCGCGGCGATGGTGCGGTCGCAAGGATACAAGTCTTGGTTTGAGTCGACTCGGGTTAACGGCGTATGAATCAGGGTCGTGCGCAAATACGGGTAAGGGTCGAAGGTTGTCAGAATTCGATCGAAAAGACCGCGGGAGTTGACGGAACGGTACGGTCTAGGACACGGGTCTTACAATATATTTAGATTCGGTGATAAGAGTTGTAGCTTCAGGAGAAGTGTAAGAACCTCATTACTAATCATCCCTTCAGAGTCAACAACTTGGACATCAGTAATCTCAGGAATATTAGTTGTTGGTTGGTGTTGTTGTAGTGGTTGCGCTACAACGATTTGTTTCTCTACGGCCGATAGTTCTTGAGTAACTAAAAAGAAAAACAAGGTTAGCCAAAAAACGAGGTAAAATACTAAGAGCAGTTATACGAGTGAAAATTACCTCCACCTAAATAAGAACGGACGACCTAGGTGACGAATTGTCTGTCCACAGCTTGAGGGTTTTTTATAACCATCGTCATTACTTGAGTAGAAGTAGAGAATGATGGCAGACTAGAGTGATAAGGGGTAACATATTTTCATCGAAGAGAAGATCAATATTGTTTAATCTTTCCCTATCCTACCACCATTTATTCCAACATTTATTATAGTGAGCTTCTTAGTGACATTTCAGACATTCCTCAATTTCTTTAGAATAGTCTTCAACGGATAGCCTTGGTCAATATTTACTTTTGAAGTATTTTTCAAATGAAGACACAACCTCAGCCAAGGAAGTACTTAATTGCCATCATCTCTTAGATGAGGTCAGCAGTAGCTAATTCGCCATGGTCAGTCGAGGGGGTACATCAGAGCACTTGAAGATTAAAGTAGGAGGCTTAGGAGGCGGACCAAGAAGAGTTCTTACGTCAATGATCCTCTTTGGAGCTGATGGAGATGGTCAAGTTAGTGGAGATGTGGGGGCGACATGTGCCTTCATGATAATTTTTGGCACTTTGGTTGAGGAACTGTCTTGGTCGATGAAGCTTGCAGGGAGGAGATAGTGGAAGATTTGGTCTTTGGCTTATTTGGTTTTCGGCTTGGAGTCGTGGCCAATTGGGGTGCTTCTCTTTTCTTTCCTTAAAGCTCTATAGAAGAAGAAAGTTGAGCTATAATAGCTTGAGGAGACTTATTAATCAGCTTTTTATAATGACCCTCCCACCAAGTGGTGAAAGTGTCGACTACTTAATGTTGATTTGGGTAGAAGGGAAGAACGAGAGTCAAACTGGCCAATTGAAAAGTAAAGTTGAGAAAATGATAAAGAGCAATTCGATCAGTAATCGACCGAGTTAAAGGAGGTTCATTGCAAGTCCTCTGAGAGAATGCATGAGGAATACACTTGAATGGACCAAACTGATGCGCGAACAGGTTTGGACAATATTGCTCGATTCCATCTTTGGCTTTCTTGCTAGTGTCAATCGTGCCACCATACGGGAGATCCATATAGATGAGGTAACTCTCCCAAGCAAGATGTATCTACGACACTTCTCGGTCGTCTTCATTCTCGTATCGGTCGATGAACCAAGTTGGGCCAAACTCTTCATCATTAAAGGGAATAAACAACCAACTCCATTTACCTTTATTTAGGAAAAACAACGAGGAGTCCATATAGATAGAAAATATATGGATCTCCTTGGGAGAATGGATGATGCATTCACCATACGAAGAATAAACAACATCAGAATGAAGGTGATCATTTACAAGGGAAGAAGAGAAATATTCATAGATCCACATCTGAAGAAGCCATAGTGGTGCTCCTCTAAGAACAGACCTTTGTTGGTGCTCTTGAAATTACCTTTGTACAGGTGGCTGAGTATAAAAGGTACCAGAGCGAGTTTTCGACCCTATGCAAGCACCTCGGCCAGTTGAACATACTCGTTCATGATTTGCAGAGCATTCACATAGAGTAAATGTCAACAGATCTAGATTAATAGGAAGGTTGTATGTTCTTCATCATCGATCAGGCCTCCACATTTGCAATATGTCTACATGAAGTGAGAACAGGCCTTGCCAGCCTTATTTGTAAATTGTTTGGGTTCTTTCTTAATGAAACCCGGGAAGACGACCTTAGCGAAAGGGAGAAATTGGGTTGGAGTCGCAACGTCCAAAATTGTTTAACTCATAGGGCCGCATCCGAAGAAGAATGTGTTGGTGGATGGATTCCAACACGTCGAAGCTCATGTGAGAAGAGTAGGGTAGGATGGATAATCTTGGACAAAGAGTTTGTTGCATTCATAAATGCCGGAATTCCTCCATGTCGCCTCATGTTGAGATGAAATGCGAGTAAACCAGGCATTACATTCCAACAGTGGCCTCGGCCAGGATCGAGGATTCTTCAAAGCGTTAGTGGGTTCCAGAATGGATTCAGATGGAATCAGTGAAGTCTTGCCTTGACAGGCAGGGAACAGGGGATCCATCATGCTAACTTCATTAGCATCACTCGCAGGGGAGAATGTCGGTCCCATACAATAATAGTATATGATATGTTATTTGAAGACTATTTCATTATAACATTTTTTAGAAATGGCATCTATTACGATAACCAAATCATTTTGATGAAAAGACGGGGAAGAGGACGATGAGGTAGCCATTGTCACGGTATGAAAATGAGAAAGGAATTAGGATATTCTAAGGAAGCAAGAAGCATGGGATGAAAGAATGTCAAAACGGTGCTTATATTTGCTGAGGAGATAGAGCATTTATTAGGGCATCATAAAATTCTGCTTTGTATGATAAGAGTACATGTGTCGCAATCAGTTTAGCCCTTATCTCGAAAAAAGGTGGTTAGAGCTTACGTGTAGGGATGCATCGGCCAAAGATGATTACCATGACATTGCCACGTGCATGGAAGGACTGCTACATTAATGAGGAGTCACACTTTGCTTTCACTTTTTTCCAAAGGTGAAGCGACGTGGGCAGCAATGCTCATCCCCATTGTCACTAATTCCTACGAAAGGTAATTAGAGTGAGATACGTGTGATCTGGATGGATTTACATGGTGTATTTAGAGATCTGCGGGAATATATGGAGGGGATCCTATGATAGTACAGCTGAAGCACATCTAGTCACACCACGATATTACTTAAGTGGTTGATTGAAGAACAATCGAATAAAAGCGGTTACAACAACCGTCAGAACGTGGGAAACACCTAAAAGCAAAGAAGGCTAAATAGTGTTGGATGGTTTTAGCAACCATCAGAACGTGGGAAGCATCTAGATGGCGGGGTTAAGGATATAAATAGTAAATGAATTTAACAAAAAGATTAGGTTTCATACCAAACCAATCAAACCCAATATTATCTTTCAATTACTCGTAATTTACATTCTTTAGTGTAATCACTCTACTTTTCCGCAAGTCAACTAAATTTCTTAGTGTAATCTTTTACTTTTCGCTCGCTGTTTACATTCCATAGCATAATATATAGCGTTAATCAAGTAGCTGGTAATCTTAGCGGTAATTTGGGTCTACTCTCATACATTGGATTCAGTTCTCCATTCAGGAAGGTGTCTCACATTTGTTCTCCACAACTGACTATAAGAATCCCTTTTTCATTTCTCTTTTATCTGTACTGAAAAGTCTTTTCGTAATGAAGGCAAAGGTACAACCCATCATTAGAGAACGAACCTACCTTCTGAATATTACTTGATCCTATGCACACATTGAGTGAGTGGCAGAATAGGTGGCCAATCTCATTCGATCCCAATCATATACTGTGTATCTTCCTATCTCAGTGCTTGGGTCATAGTCGTACTAGTTGAATTGAGCTGCAAATTCAACTATGGCATGACCAAATTGTTAAAAACAATAAGCAACATGATTCACTAATTTATATAAGTCAGACAGCTTACTAAATAGCACAAAATATATTGTAGCATATGCATCTAAAAATTTATAATCTACTTTTCTTTTCTTTTCTTTTCTTTCTTTTTAGGGCGTTCGCGAGACGCTAGCGGTAAGAACCAAACTCAGGCTTAGGCCATGTCAGGAGAGTGATATAGACTAGTTGGGTAAAAATTGGATATTGCATACTTCGGAATACAATGGAAAGAGCGTAGAGAATGATCAACTAGTTTCAGTTATATGTAAAGTGGGCCATGATTTTGATGGTGGCTTGCTAATGAGTTGGTAACACTATTTTTTTTTCTTTAGGAAATCTTGATGATGGGCCACCATTTAACACAATTCAAAAACAGTTTGCCCCACCATCAAGATTGTTATAGCGATAATCAGGCTAATCCACCCATCAGGTAGTCCATACCATCAAAATCACTAGATGGTAGATACTCAACGAGTCTGATGCAGTCTCAAGTCACAGTTGCCGTATAGGTCTGACGTATAGATTCCATTCGAAGTAAGAGTCGTGTAGAATTTGTCTCATTGTTTTGAGTAACTTCCAGTGTCAGATGAGTCTAGCATTTAGACAAGTCTTGTGTTGGAAAAATTAAACTTTTTAGTAGGGATTGAGACTCAACTCTTTCAATCTTTTAAAGGCTCTCTAAGTATGTGATTATTAGATTTTAACGGTTAGTTTTTTATTTCGTTATTAACATATTTTTGGCGCATCCAGACATACCAATGGATATCGCCATGTGTTGGCATTATGTTCTTAATGACAAACACAATCCTACTCTCACATCGAAAATATCTTTTACTCATATCCTTGGGTGACACATCACCTGCCATAAGCAGAATGGCATACAACAGTATGTTCGTTTGCAAAATAAGACGTATCAAGGAATGACACGTAGCATTTGTCAATGGGTTGGGCCTAGGTAGGTCTCGGCCCGAATTTTGAACTGTTTCGGGCCGACCCATCCCTATTCAAAATTTTGATTTTTTTGGGCCCCATCTCGGCCCATTGACACCCCTACACATAGCCTTAATACATATAACACATGTGACCAAAGCAATGCACTCGATAAAGCTATAAAGACCTTTCGAGATAGGGATCTTATCATAAATCTTAATATGCTCCGTAAAACCATCTCACACAGTTCTTCCAAAATGGAGATCCTCCGAGAAACAATTGATACTCTCACAGCGCTTATGAAGGTTTAAGAAGATAGATTCATACTAAAGCGGATGGGAACCAAAGATACCATGATGGATCTTTGTCCAGTGAGATGGATCCTATAAGATCCATAAATCTTTGCGGCCATGTTGACAAGGAGATCTGAAAACATTTCTAATAGGCTAGGAAGATCAAAGAACAACTGAGCATCGTGATCGATAATGATCCTGGACTAGCAAAGAAACCCAACGAGGGTTTTGCCACCTCTTGAAGCTATAAAAGGAACATGGGATGAAGTGCTTTAGGCCCACGCCAAATAGAATCAATCTACACAGCACAACTGTAACGCCCTGAAAATCGGGGGTCGAGCATAAACTCAACTCCCGAGTTCCAATGCATCACTTATGCAACAAAATGAATGATGATTGAATGTTGTCTGTATTAGTGCATTGAACATGAGTGAGATTAAGCCAAAACAGCATATCATACTCCAGAGACAGTTAAATTTGCAAGCTGAAGACTATGATAGATATATAAAATATAAAAACTATGGTAAGTCTCCAAAGTGTGATAAGCTTACCAGGTTAAAGAATTACAAGTACAATTCAAATGATACCAAATGTGCAGTGTCATCTAGTCAACATCCCTGTAACCCCGTCGATCAAGGCATGGCTCATATGAAGCCGCCCGAAAACCGCATATACGAGAAAGCATCCTCGTCGTCACAAAAGTCTGGCTCTGTAATCAGACAAAGTCTGGTGGGTGTTCGGAACACCTTCCCGTAACATGGGAGTGAGTGATCAACTCAGTGGAACAATAAAGCATAGGTCAACATGTTATCAATTCAGTCAAGCAGTAATGATAAAGCAGTTCAATCAAACAATTCTAACTACTCTCATTTAATGCAAGTATGAAATGACATGATGTATAACCTTGCCAAACCACCCTCATGCGACACCATCTTACGTTCGCGAATGCGTTCATCCCTCAGTGCTCCACATCTACCAGGTACGTGCAGTGCGATTAGGGGTGCACACGGTTTGGTTTCGATTTTGAAACTGGAACCGAATGGCAAAGGATGTAGAAGAATTGGTCCTGTCAGTTGTCGATATGAACCGTTAATGTGAAGGGGGCCACCTTTAGTTCTCATCCCTTTTGGAACCGGATCCGAACCGTGTGCACCCCTAAGTGCGATGATGAGCATGATTACCGAGTAATTATTAGTCCATTTCAAACAGCAGTATTAGGAAACTAAGGTACCTCCCTTGTATCATTCCCAAACATGATCCATTCTAGGGTCGTCACTCCTAGTTAATCTCATACGATATTATGGTTTGAGAGGCATAGCGAAGGCATCACAAAGGGCTCGTCACCCGTCAGCACGAATACAGATCTCACCGTATGCGGCTCAATTGCTGGCCGTCAGCTCGAATACAGGTCTCACCATACTCAGCTCAATCGCTGGCCGTCAGCTCGAATACAGATCTCACCGTACTCGGCTTAACTCATGCTCTAGTTGCTGTGAAGGGCTCGTCGTCATTCACAGACCTTAGAGTATACTCGAAGACACTACAGAGGGCTCGTCACCCGTCAGCACGAATATAGGTCTCACCGTATTCAGCTCTCACCGTAGGTGTCGACAGCTCGAATATAGTGTCCCATACCACCATAATCGGCTCACGAGTCTGGTTGCTCACTGGTCACTACGGGGAGGCACGTGGCCCCAGCGTAGGCCGACAGTTCGACCACGGTGTCCCATACCACCATGCCCGGCTCATGAGTCTTAGCAGATCGAGGTACCATGGTTAAAAGGGATTTCACTGGTAAGTTTGGTACCCTAGGTTCAAGCAGTAGCGTCCAAACATGGTGAACATACATTAGACAGATCGGGTTACTTGACGAGCTCGGCTAGCTCGAGCGCATAATATGTTGAACGATATGAAGCGGATAAGCACTTCGTGTGGCCAACCACTATCGCCAACCGAAGTACGACTTGGGTTCATCGGACACATCTCACGTGACAAATGAAACTCAGCCACGCATTCATTTTCGTTACCGATTGTCTGGACTATAATCATAGCCCCAATCACATTCAATTACAGATAGTTAAAGCAGTAATGAATCAAGATTCAAATCATACAACCAAAGTCTGATATTATCCGTTTAGGGATGCCAGGGCTGTTGCACGCACTCGTTGCTCCACTCCCCCATCACCCATGACGGATCATACAACGTAAATATGAATTTAAACATATGCACTACATAGATAAAATCATAAAAGCAGTTGAGCATGTTATGAAGCACAACATAAGCATGAGTTTGTACATATTCAATTCCTAATCACACAACTATCCAAGGAAAACATACACATAGTTAAAAGAAGTTGAGAATCATATCTCAACACCCTTATACATTACAATTTGCTAACTACTAATTCAGACATTTCAACAAACACTTTAAAAGACATACATCAACATACATGACATATGTTGATCACATAGGCATTAGGCCAAATCCTTTCACTAGGGAGTTGCCCCAATCATAACACGCGTACACCCACGAGGATAGTCATGGAAAGTTGGAATCCAAGTTCCATATTCATTTGAACATTTTCACAAACACTTGGGCTACCCATTTCAACATATATAGCGTATAGTAGCCGTGGCGTGATTCAGGGCAAATTCTTTCGTCAAAGGGGTATTGCCAATACAACAATCATATATCCATGACAATTAGTCATGGCGAGCACGAATGAGAATCCTATACTCATTCAGTCATTTTCACAAACACTTAGAATACACTATTTTAACATACATAATGTCTATTAGCAAAAACATGTATTAGGGCGAGTCCTTTCGCCAAATAAGTATTTTATCCATATATAATATATTAATACAACAAATAATCATGGCAAACATATTTCTAAAATTTATACGTATACGGTACTTTCTACAAATACCAAGAGTACGTAAAATTCCATATTCTTTATCTTTAATCGAAACAGAAAACAAACAGCACTTTGTACATGTGCAATTGCATGCAGATCTTGAATCTATCATTATCTGACATTGAAAGCGTTGAAAACCATAACCTATACACCTAAAGTCCGCACCTTTTATCGTAGAATCGTAACGAATTCAATAGGTTTGCTAAGCTTCCATATACGACAGTTTGGTAACCTATAGAATGAAATAAGTTAGCTATTTCATAACCTACAACTATCAAAACACCAAATAAGATTAGGGTTAGGGTTTCTTACCTAGAAACGGAGCTGGAATCGCCGGAAAAGCGATTAGAACGGAGTGGTTGAGCATGGATAGCAGCAGGGAAGAGTGGCAGGGAGATTCTCCCACTGCTTTCACACTTTCTCTCTCTTTTCTCTCTTCTCTCTCTAGGGTTTCTCTCAAATTCGTATGGCTATAATGAGAGAGGGTTTAAGGTCCTTATATAGCCTAAAAACTCACCAAAATAGACTCCAGGTCAAAGTATACTTAGGTTATAACCAAAGCGAGTCAGTTTCAGCTCAACGGAGGACTTTTGTCGAACCTCCTTGAGCCAAAGGTCGGACTTAAGCTCACCAACCTTGGATCTAGGTGGAGTTAAGTTTTCGTTTCAGTGGGATTCCCAGATCACGCGTGGTGGACCAGTTTTAGTTCAACGGTCAGCGGATCTCGATCAGAATTCCGAGTACATGGATATGTGTATGAAATTTCTCCTGATCCGAGGGTGTAATTTGGTCCGATTCTGACGGTCTGGTTGCTTAAAACTGATCCGCAAGCGACACGTGCCAGATTATTATTCAAGATACTTATTTTGTAAAGAAAATAAGTGTTTTTACACTCTCTCGCTCCGGACTCAAGCGAACAGCCGTGGGACACTGTCTGGGTTTAATTTCCGCGATGGTTGTCAAGCCTAGTGAGGCTGTCCTAATTCCTTAACCTCGTGTTATTCGGACTTCCGACGTGTGGTCCAGATCTGATACGGAGTTTCGAAATGCTCCCGAGAGCAGCCGGGTAATGAGATTGATCCTAGATTTTAGGGTAACCTAGCGCCAATGATTCTACAAGTTTTTGGTCTTGCAGATCGTATTTAAAGTGATTGGTGCTAATTTCACAGGTACTCTAGTTTAACACTAGCTAATTCTCGCCTAATTTCTAAAGGATTTAGTACTGAGTAATTTTTGTCTGAGGTGGTACCTGGACCTTTGTAGTTTGTATATAAAGTGATCCAAGTTATACTACTTAGCTAGTTTAAGTTAGTGTCTAGGATGAAAGTACTTAGAAAGATTGAAAGAACAAGGTGGTGAAAGGTGGGATTTATGAAGGAAATGGGTTAAGGAGCGATTTTAGACTGTGGGATTGAGTTCTGACAAGTTAATAAGGTGTTAGGATCGACCCATTGCCTAAGGGCGTCTAATCCCAGGTTGGCAAAAATCCGGGATGTTACAACAATGTTGCTTTCTCTTAACTTTTAGATCCTCCACTTCTATCCAACCACGCTGTAGAATGTCTAGAGTTTAGGTTAGTTTAGATCGCCATTGTTTAGTGTCATTGCTACAGTACGCTTAGTAGTATAAATATCAACGAGCTATCATTGTTAGATCCCGATCAACCGAGTCCTTACTTGGAAGATCAGACCCTGGTTACATCTTGTCGACCAATATGCCCCAATTGTTTGTCCACACATGTGATCACAGGTATTAAACTTTCGTTTATTTCTCTACTTAGTTATTCATCTGCAAATTGTACTGAGATTCAAATTATATTAATAAAATCAACATTTTATAACATTTAGTTTTAAATATTTGGTTCATCTTTGTTCTATTGAAAAATACAAAGCCTTCTATCATTAGTTAAAGAAAAGTCCTTAACATAAGGTAAAAAGAATCCATTCGGAATGACTAACCCCTCCCCTTCTAAATCACTTTATCATTATAACTGTTAGTGGTTGAGAGGGTGGCCGATCCCACGAGTACAGTCTTAATCGGTCTATCTCAACGCGGGGGCACCAACATTTAATCAAACTTGAGTCGAGTATGACTTTGGCATGGCCGCACTATCCTATTTACACACATTAGCTAAATCCATGCCCTTGTTAAGATGGTGGTCATGTGTTTGATTGAATTGTGCAAACGACTAGTAAATCAACACGTCGGGGAACCACTATATGGAAGATCAAGACAATATCCTCGCAGCTAATGCGATCGGTAGGAGGTGATCGTGAAGCACAAGGAACATTGCTACCATAAGACATAGTTCACCACACCTTAAGAAAAACTATTGCATGACACATGGCGATACGAGAGAGGCCATAATTCCTTAATAACTTATAAAAGAAGTCACAACCACTATTTTAGTTGGCAATGATACTTCTTATGAAACATGACAAAAGGCAAGTGACTGCACGCACATGGAGCCATAATTGGAGAGCGCTTATACACACGATTAGATAAGCTGGTGATCAATAAATACACATGGCATGATGTGATTAGCTAAACACATCCAAAAGAAAGATGATTACCACAAGTCATGAAAGATTATCTCAAAATGGAAACACAATCAACTAAATTGATGACTGGAGAATTTGAAGAAAATCCTTCAAACTTGTCTGTAGTTCGAAGTGTAATAAGTCACGTCTACTAATTGGCCAATCAATCAAGCAAAGATCCCAGAGGTTGATTTCAATACGCGTCTTCAGCAAACCACCTTACACATTTATCAATTCAATAAAGAATAAATGGTTTGGGCGCCACACAACTCCATTACAACATAACACTACTCTTTTTAGCTCAATGCTCCCTATCCTTCGTCTACCATGGATACTTATCATCATCGTCATTATTATCATCAATCTAACCCTACTGTAAAGCCAACACAATGATGTAATGCTAATCGAGATTGACAAGTTAAAATAAGATAATTATGCACCTTATATTTTCAACTACGTTGTCACACCTAGGAAGGTCTCTAGGTCTCAAATGGATGGCCAATGGGGCCATCTTGCCACATGCCTAAAGAGTCCGATTAATAATCTGGCCACAGAGTTCAACCAAGTAATGAACATGTCACCATTTAACTATTATGCCTTGCCATGAAGCTTAGTTGATCAATGAATAAATGGTCTTCCTACGACAACCTTACCAATAGAGTCAGGACCAAGCAATGAATGAATGTCATTCCCACAACTGTCTCACCACAAAGTGAGAACTTGAAGAGACGAATAAGATGTCACACCACTGAATTTCTCGCCATGGAGTAACGTGGTTAAGCGTCGAATGATCGATTTCCTAATCAACGACAATTTTACTATGAAGCGAAGTCGTTTGATGTCATGACGTGAAATTCGACACTCGGGTACACTGGACCTCGACACAATAACTAAGGGCGTGACTTAGAATATCTAAGATTCTTAATCACAATCATATGATATAACTATCACAATCATTGAAAAAAGATCCAAAATAAAGGAAATAGTAATAATAATAATATCCATTCTATCACTTTAAAATGTATCTAAGTTTTAGTTACATCTGAAATTGCAATTTAGACTACTGATACTGAAGTATGAATGTATGACTAAGGTCCTAGAGGGGGGTGAATAGGACTTTTCAATAAATATACTAATTTAAAAATCCTTCTTGCAAAGCTTAAACTAATCTCGGATTAAACTAAGCAAAGCAATTTAATTCTAAAGACTTCCAAGTCAATAGAGGATCCAATCTTATAGACTTCTAAAGATATATTAATCGTCTATAGCATGATGAACATGGTGAATGGAATATGCTACTTATCAATCCTAAGCATTCATCTTATCATGTATACGACATAATCATATAAGCATGAGTTAAGCAAATGCACAAATGACAATCCCAAACACAAGCATATATGGTGGTTCGGCTATGTGCCTACTCCACTCTCGGTGGACACACTCTCTCCTAAAGTGTACCAGATTTCACTATAAGAGGTTTTAAATCAGGTTTACCTCAAACCTTTACAACTTACACAAGGTATATCCTACACAAGGCAATCACTCATGCCTACACAAGGCAATCATACATACATACATAAGGTATTTGCCTAGATAAGGCAATAACACTTGCCTACACAAGGCAATAATAAATGCGTACACAAGGCATTAACACATGCCTACACAAGGCATTTACGCATGCCTACATAAGGCGATCATACATACCTACACAAGGTATTGAGTCCTACACAAGGACACTATACATATTCTTCCATCAGAGGCCTACAAAAGGTCTTAGTGAGTTTGCGAGTAAACTCTGAAACCAAATCCTACACAAGGAAGAGGTTTCAGACTCTTTAGACTCTTGTTCTTACTTATAAGTGGATGAGCCCTTCTTGATGTAGCTTGTAGGTTTCTTGATCTCTACTTTGTTGAGCTTCAATCAGCATCCTGATCCTCCCCCGATCACGATGTTTTGGTTGTTCTGATGTTTCGGCCTCACGATCGATTTCCTTGCATATGATACTCCTTTTAGGGTAAACAAGATAATGGGAGTAGGTTGAATCTCCTATAACTTGATGGCAAGTGGATTTCCTAGGAGATTCAACTGACAGATGCACTAGAGTATTATAAAGACTAAGAATATACCAATAGGTTTGGTCTCAATATTCAAGTGAAGGCTTGAGATCATGTTCTTCACTAATAGGAGCTTTGAATGATCATGAAGGTGAGGAATCACAATGAAAAGAACATGAATCTCATATGGGTAGAGTCTAGGATGGCTAGGATAAGCTTGGGATGTACTAGGGACTCAAGGATGCCTTAATCTATCATTTTTGCAAAGATCCAGATGCTCTATTTATAAGAAAAAGGTTCCAACGGATCTATACCGACTATATTTTGGTCCTATCGAGGAGTCCTTCAGTTAGACCAAACTATAGTCGGTCGTACCGAATTAATGTTTGGTTGGACCGAATTAAGTCCTCAGATTGCTAGACTCTTTTGTTCACTTTCGGTCGGACCGAGGATTTTCTTCGATTGCATTCAATCGGACCAAAATTAAGTTCAATTAGACAGAATTAACTCCAAACCTTGTTGTTCAGTTTTGTTCATTTTCGGTCAGACCGAGACTGCCTCAGTTACAGTCACTCAGACCGAATTACAGCTCGGTCGGACTGAATAAGCTTTGAAACTTGCTGGACTATTTTGAGTTGTTTCGGTCGGACCAAAGGTATCTTCGGTCGGACCGAAAGGTGCTGTTTTTCATATTCTGTTTCAGTAATTTCCAAACTTTTGAAGTCAAATTTAGTAGATGTAAAACCATAACTTTTATGGCTTCAATGATGATCTAATAGGGTTTTATTTATTTATTTATTTATTTATTTAGGATCATCTAAAGGGTATAGTTTGTTTTATTTTGAGGATAGGAGCATAGGAGCATCTTTTTAGCTTTTTAGTATTGCTTGATTCTTCTGCTCTAGTTGCATCTTCGATCTTCATTTTCCAAGGGCTCACCTGACTACTTGACATAACGGTTCACATGATTGACAAACAAGAGTGCAGGAATGAGTGCACTTACAATCTCCCCCTTTATCAATTACATGACAAAAATAAATTAACCTAAGATAATTTCATGGTCCATACCAATGGCATACCAAAAGAATTAAAAATTACATGTTAAAATTGAAAATTTACAACTCTAAGATACTAATGACATGTAGTAATTGTCCCCTTGAATGTCTTCTATGATTAACCTGCAACATAGGAAGAACTATTTGTAAGACCCGTATCTTAGTCCGTACCATTCCATAGGCTTCCGTGGTCCTCCCGGTTGAATTTTGGCAACCCTCGACCCGTAATCGACGTTTGTGCCCAATCCTAAGCCGAGTCCTGCATACCAAAATCTGCTCGACTCGAAACTTGTATCTCTGGGACCACGACGTCGGCGCGTTTCCAATGCTACGACTCACACACCGATCCGATACCGGAGGTAGAAGATGCGGGCCCATGTTCATTTCTAGGAAAACATCGCGCATTGCGAATTTCGAGGGAATCTCTACAACATGTCCCATCAATCAATCAATGTCAAGTACAAGTCAAGTACACTCCATACCCCAAGTACAACAACCCATCCCTTCCCATTCCCAAAGTCAACTCTCTCTCTCTCTCTCTCTCTCTCTATCTCTCTCTCCACCCATCCCTTTCTTACAACCCCATCACTCCACCCATCACACCTCATCCCATACCTTTTCACCCATCACTTCCTCTCTCTCTCTCTCTCTCTCTCTCTCTCTCTCTTATTCCCTCTCTTCACTCCCAAGCAACCCAAAAACATCCCACGTCCAAGCCTCCCCAAGCTCTCCCAAAACAACAAGTGTGGCCCACCCTCTCATCTCTCATCCCCACCATCAAAACCCTATCATCCACCGTCAAAATTTGATCATAGGAGCTAAGGAGGCTAAGGGAGCAAGAAGAAGGCCAATAGGTGGGTGATCTACCGTTGATTTGCATTTGAGGGCCCACTTATAGGTGGGACCTATTTTGATGTATAAGTTATAATCATGGAGGGCCCATAGTGACGGGGTTCCTCCTCCTCTCTCTCTCTCTCTCTCCCTCTTTTTATGATGATGTAGTGGCCGTGTGGCCCACCTGGATGGAACCCATCATGAGCTATGTATTTTATCCATGTCGTCCATATGTTGGACCCACCTACTGGACTGTCCATAGCGGTAGACCCGCTGACCTGACCACCTGGACAGGTCCAGATGAAGGGAAAATTCAAATATCATCTTGATGCCATTGTGGGTTCCACACATGTAAGACCCACCCCATAAAATCCACGCCATCGAGCAGCTATTTAGCTGTTAGATTAAGGACTGCTTAGAATGTGTAAACGGTCCTGTGGGCGTAGACGAGGCATGCATTGAATCCATACTGTCCAGCCACTTGAAGAGATCGTTTTATTGCATTTGAGGGACCCACCCTGCACGTGTGGGGTGGGCCCACCCTGCTAGATGTATTCTAATCCAGCCATTTGTCTGGACACTAGATCCCTGGACGTTGGCAGTCCTCACTCCCCCTCACACACGCACACATATACATATATGTATATTATATATGATGATATATATTATTATATAATATAACATTTTATATTATTATAATATGATATAATATTTTATATTATAAATATCATGGTGGTCTGACATGCCAGGTACAGCCCCACCATGATGTCGTATTGCATCTCTATCGTCCATCGGTGCATGAACGTGGGGCCACCGTAACGTGTGGGTTTTGCCACATCATCTAGTACGCTGGATGGGTGGGACCCACCATAGATGTATGCATTATATCCATCCGTACATCTGGACGGTGGCAACATAGGCCACCACTGATGGATGTGCTGCATCCAGCCGTCCATCCATTTGATGAACTCGTCTCAAGGCTTGAGACTAAAAATAAGATAGATCGAGTTAGCAGGTGGACCACACCACAGCAGCAGTGGGTCTAGATCAAATGATATTTCTTTTTCCTCTTTAGCTAAGTCTTGTGACCTTATGAACAGATTGGGTGAAAAATAAATGTTGTGATGGCCCTGTCTGGTTTAAATAGTGAAAAACATTACCTCCACTGCCATCTGTGGTACGGTCCAGCTGATCTTTTGATATGAATCATTTTTTATATATATAGTACTCTAAAATGATCCTTAATAACAGATGATTGGTGTAGTGGTGCGGCCCACTTGGTTCAGCCCATTTGATAGGCTCAACTGGTTCGGCCCATTTGATTTAGCCCATTCAACCCGGCCTATTCGACTCGGCCCATTCGACTCAGCATATTTGATTTGGCCCATTCGACTCGGCATATTTGATTCGGCCCATTCGACTCGACCCATTCGACTCAGCCTATTCGACTCGGCCCATCGATTTTGTAACAGCCCATGCCCACACTATATGATATTGTCCGCTCTGGGCACAGCCAGCACAGTTTTGTTCTCGGGGTTTACCCCAAAAGGCCACATACAGTATAGGGTAACAACTTTACATATAACCACCACAACTTCAGACGGCACTTCCGATGTGGGACAAAGTTTCAACTTCACTGTGTACACAGTAGCCTGCCAGCACAGTAACCTGCCAGCCATCTTGGGGCCCACCCACATGTGTGCCTGCCCACGTGTGCCCGCCCACATGTGGCCACAGTGACGAGGAGTCACAATATCCCCCACCGAGGGCAGAGCCATCCTCGGCTCTAATACTATTTGTAACAGCCCACGCCCACACTGTATGATATTGTCCGCTCTGGGTACAGTCCGCACGATTTTGTTCTTGGGGTTTTTCCTAAAAGGCCTCATACAGTATAGGGTAACAACTCTACATATAATCACCACAACTTCAGATGACACTTCCGATGTGGGACAAAGTTTCACCTTTACTGTGTGCATAGTAGCATACTAGCACAGTAGCCTGCCAGCCACACAGTAGCCTACTAGCACAGTAGCCTGCCAGCCACACAGTAGCATACCAGCCATCTTAGGGCCCGCCCATGTGTGCCCTCCCACATGTGGCCACAGTGACAGGGCATCACAATATCCCCCACCGAGGGCAGAGTCATCCTCGGCTCTGATACCATTTGTAATAGCCCACACCCACACTGTATGATATTGTCCGCTCTGAGCACAGCCCGCACGGTTTTGTTCTCAAAATTTTCCCCAAAAGGCCTCATACAGTATAGGGTAACAACTCTACATATAACCACCACAACTTCAGACGACACTTCCGATGTGGGATAAAGTTTCACCTTCACTGTATGCACAGTAGCCTGCCAGCCACACAGTAGCCTGCCTGCCATCTTAGGGCCCGCCCATGTATGCCTGCCCACATGTGGCCACAGTGACGGGGCGTCACAGATTTGGCCCATTTGAATCGACCCATTTGACTCGGCCCATTGATTTGACCCATTTGATTTGGCCCGTTCGATTCAGCCCACTTGATTCGGCCCGTTTGATGTAATTGAGGCCCATGATGATGTATATTAGGCCCTCGTGTTAGGCCATGGGCCCCTATCCGATTAGCCCGATGAGCACCATTCCTTGGGAGCAATGTTGGTTAAAGGTCTACATTGATGGGCAATGATGGTTGGACATCCACATTGTGACCTTCCCTTTGGCCTTGTTAAGCCCATCTTCATCATTCTCTAGTGGGTTAACCCAAACGTTTGGGCCCCATTGATTTTAATTGATCCATTATCGGTCATCCATCTATGGACCCCGCATTGCATCGAGATCGATTATCGATGCCGATTGCTGATACCGGTTACCGTTGCCGATTATGAGTTTACGACAGCATAACATCATGATACATGCCCATACGCATCATCTTTATGTTTGTTATGAGATGTGATTGGCCATTTCATATGCCATAGTGCAGGTGGTTTATGGGACTCCCTAATAGGCAGGGTTATCCCACACGAGCGCACGGTATGCGCATGATTGATACATGATTGGACTGCGTGACTCATGCACTTTGCATTTGTGTGACTGTGATTACTGTATGCCCTAGCGACATTAGGGCCATAGCCTCCATAGACACATCGTGGATGGCCGGATTTGATACCGGAAATACTTTTTCTAGCATCACGGCGCCATAGATGTCCCTCGATGAAAATCCCTAAATCCGATGGTACCAGAGGATGACTCCAACGTCGAGACCGAGTGGATACATGAGCGCGCGAGGGCCGTATACCAGTAGTTCGTGTGACCTTACCCACCTGAGTGAGGAGGCAATTTCTAGGTTGAGTTTGACCAGCTTGAGAATAGGTCCGCTATCGACGAGTCTGGCTCGATATTGGCAAGTGGATAGTGAGGTTTCTTCCACACACTCAGTTGTGCGTTCGGATAGGGGCGACAAGCTGGTGTAGAGCGTACTAGACTTCGATGATTAACCCAAAATGAGAACTATACTGATATTTGATTAGCTATATTGATATGTGGATTTGGATGAGGATTGACATGCTTGAGTTACATCTCACATCGCATGGTCTTGATATGGTCGATAACATTCATATCTTGCACCACATAACCATAGTACGGCTGATTGCATTCATGTACCCATCAGCATGATTCCACATTACTCTGGCATTGCATTCTGAGCACGTTCATACTACGCACACACTTAGACCACCCTCTAAGCTTTCTATAAGCTTATGCATGATTGATGCGTACAGGTGACGCCAGAATGCAGCCATAACCTCACCGTAGTTGGAGTGTGCAGTCGAGCTTCTGGAGTTTCTGTTATTTTCATTATCTTGTATTTTCCTTTCATACACATTGTTCTCAAAGTTTTTTATCATAGTAGATTTTGTGATGGTGTTCTTGTGGTTATTGTTCGTGGGTTATGCTTATGGTTATGCTCATTATGAATCAAATCCTGTTTGAAATCCTCCTTGTAGGATCTCAGGATCGGAACCTGGTGTATAAGTGCCAGGAGCCGAGAATGGGGTACTACGGAGGTTGTCGGCGCTGTATTCGACGATCAAGAATTTTATGAGCCCGGTTTCCGAGTTCGGGGCGTGACACTATCCCTACAGATAATGGGTTGTTCTGGTGGGAGATTCATCTCCCCCTTTTTGTAAGTATTTGACAAAGGGTTAGTCCATTATAGATAGATGAATAAAAACATGGATGTTCCAATTAACTAGGACAAAGATGTGAAAATATGAACATGTTATGTATAGTAGTTGAGAGACTTAGGAACTGTAATCATAATATAACTGAGCAAAAGAGTATCATTAGATTAATGTAAAGCCTGAGAGTCAACAAAATGTTAGGCTTAAATGTTTGTTTAACTTTGAAACACTGAGTTGGGTATAATTAGATAATGAACAGTATCTCCCAATTGCAAAAAGTGTTAGGACTGATGTAAAAAAAAAAAAAATGTTTAAAATGTAATAACCAGATCATATCAACAAATAGCAAGAAACTAGAAAAGCCAGTTGGCCTAATTGCCACAGAATCATCCTTACTGCAAGACAAGTGAGCCGTAATCTGCTGCACAGTCCGCTGGAGGGAGTGAATGGCCTCTCCCATGGTCTGAACCATCCTCTCCAGTCATGACAGTTGCTCATTAATCTGCATCTAATGCTCTCTAATGGTGAATAGAATGTCATCTGAAGAAGTCGTAGGAGCAGGAGGTGGGGATTATAGGGCAGTAACGCCTTTAGCTGGGTTAGGAGCATCTTCCCAAGGTTCTTCATCTTCATCCTGTTCCGGCGATCCATGCCCAGAGGAAAGTTTCATCTTCCTAAGGCTGTTGATTGTGAATTTGGGTGCAGTGAGCATTTTTCCCTTTTCCCCTTTAATGTCGAACTAGTTGGCTAGACGATAGAGCAACCAACCAAATGGAATTACCAAGGTATTTGACTCAAAAGTAGAGACAATTTGATGAAAAATTATGGTTTGAAGACACATGGGCTCCCCTTTTCCAAGTTTATAGAGAATCTCAACCATAATGGGGTGAGCTCAGTGTAATTACCAGAACGGGGATAAACATTTGAAACAAAGAGGAGGTGAAGGATTCGGTAGTCATTTGACATTTCTGAAGCCCTAAGAGCATTGCCTGTGCTCCATTCAACATTCCGACCATTACAAAGAAACCGAGTCCAAACAATCCTTTTAACCGCCTGTAACGCCCTGAAAATTGGGGGACGAGTATAAACTCAACTCCCGAGTTGCAACGCATCACTTATGCAACATATATGCTGATGATTGAATGTTGTCTGTATTAGTACATGAAACAGGGCTGGAATGGAGTGATTTGTGATCTACACCCGTCGCTTGATGGTCTAGAAGTGTTTTGGGGTCGATTCGTACGATCCCGGTTGTGTACAGACTCCAACAACACGACCAATTTCAGTGAACCTCACCGATCGGCAAAATCAGGATACCTATGACTGTCTGTACATTTTTCTCGCACCCACTTAAGTCAAAAGGCGACAGCGTATGTCGTGTGACCATAAGCCAGGTCCGGTTTAATCCCAATCATGCTCTGATACCATCTTGTAACACCCTAAAAATCGGGGGTCGAGTATAAATTCAACTCCCGAGTTCCAACGCATCACTTATGCAACATATATGTTGATGATTGAATGTTTTCTGTATTAGTATATGAAACATGAATGAGATTAAGCCAAAACAACATATCATACTCCAGAGACGATTAGTTTAAACAAACGGAAGACCGTGATAGATATATAATATATATAAACTGTGGTAAGTCTCCAGAGTGTGGTAATATTACCAGGTTAGATAATTACATGTAAATTTCCAAATTATACCAAAGGTGTAATGTCATCTAGTCAACATCCCAGAAAGCCCCGTCGATTAGGACATGGCTCACAGGAACCCACCTGAAAACTGCATAAAGGAGAAGTCCTCCTCATCATCATAAAAGTTCGGCTCCACTTCACAGCATCACCATCATCTAAAACTCAAACAAGGTCTGGTTGGTGTGTACAACATCGTCCCATAATGTGGGAGTGAGTGATCAACTCAGTGGAACAATAAAGCATAGGTTAACATGTTATCAATTCAGTCAAGCAATAATGATAAAGCAGTACAATCAAACATTCCTAAATAATCTTGTTAATGCAAGTATAAAATGCAGTCATGATGCATGCCCTCACCAACATACTCCCTCATGCGACACCATCTTACGTCCACAGCATGCGTTCATCCCTCAGTGCTCCACATCTTTCAGGCACATGCAGTGCGATGATGAGCATGATTACCGAGTTGTTATTAGTCCTTTTCATACGATAGTATTGGGAAACTAAGGTACCTCCCTTATATCATTCCCAAACAATGATCCATTCTAGGGTCGTCAATCCTAGATAATCTCATACGATGATGCAGTTCTAGGTCGCTGCAAGGGCTGTCAGGGCTGTTACACGGAATCGTTGCACCACTCCCCCATCACCTTATCAATGTAGGCCTAGTTTATACTCTGTTTACTACGGGAAGGCTCGTCGCCTCTCCGCAGATTCAGAATATGCTAGAGGTCACTACACCGGGTACAGTCAAGGCTGTCAGGGCTGTTACACTGGATCGTTACACCACTCCCCCATCACCCATCAAAGCAGTGTAGGCCAATAGCTCAAATACAGTGTCCCATACCACCATATTCGGCTCACGAGTCTAGGTTGCTCACTGGTCACTACGGGGAAGCACATTGCCCCAGCGTAGGCCGACAGCTCAACCACGGTGTCCCATACCACTATGCCCGGCTCATGAGTCTTAGCGGATCGAGGTACCAAGGTTAAAGGGGTTGCACTGGTAAGTTTGGTACCTTAGGTTTAAGCAGTGGCGTCCAAACATAGTGAACATACATTAGATAGATCGGGTTGCTTGACGAGCTCGGCTAGCTCGAACGCACGACAAGTTGGGCGACATGAAGTACATAAGCCCTTCGCGTGGCCAACCATTATCGCCAACCTAAGTACGACTCGGGTTCATCGAACACATCTCACGTGCCGAATGAATCTTAGCCACGAATTCAATCCCGTTACCGATTGCCTGAACTATACAATAGCCCCAATTACATTCAAGTACAGAGAGTCAAAGCAGTAATGGATCAAGATTACACTCATACAGTCAAATATCCAATATTGCCCACTTAGGGCTGCTAGGGCTGTTGCACGGAATCGTTACACCACTCCCCCATCACCCTTCACAGCCTTTATGGAATACCACTTAAACATGAATTTAAACATATGCATTACATAGATAAAATCGTACAATCAGTTGAGCATATTGTGAAGTACAACATAAGCATGAATTTGTACATATTCAATTCCTAATCACGCAGATATCTAAAGAAATCATACACATAGTTAAAGGAGTTGAGAATCATATCTCAACACCCTTATACATTACAAGTTACTAACTACTACTCATTTAGACATTTCAACAAACACTTTAGACTACATGCATCAACATACATGACATATGTTGATCACATAGGTATTAGGCCAAATCCTTTCACTAGGGAGTTGCCCCAATTATAACACGCGTGCACCCATGACGGATAGTCATGGCAAGTAGGAATCCAAGTTCCATATTCATTCAGTCATTTCCACAAACACTTGGGCTACACATTTTAACATATATAGCGTATAGTGGCCGTGGCATGATTTAGGGCAAGTCCTTTCGCTAGGGAGTTGTCGCATACATATAAGCATATAGTCACGATAGATAATCATGTTAAGCACAAATCCGTATTTCATACGTATACGGTATTTTCTACAAATACGAGGAATACAGTATATTCAACATAGTTAACGTATACCCGAAAAATAAAACGGACAACACTTTATACATGTGCAATAGCATCCAGATCATGAATCTATCATTATCTGACATTGAAAGCGTTGAAAACCATAACCTATACGTACTTTTGTCAGTAAACTTGAACGGAAACCAGTTTGAACCCAACGCCTTTGTCTACGACACAACGACAACCTGAATCATGAAACATGTCAGCTATTCCATCACCTACACTCTTGGAAACTCTAAAATAGCTTAGAGTTAGGTTTTCTTACCTACGAATGAAGCCGGAATCGCCGGAAAGGCGGTTAGATCGTGATGATTAATCACGTAGGATAGCAGGGTAGAGCATTAGGAGGAATCTCTCACTTCTCTCACACTTTCTCTCTCTTTTCTCTCTTCTCTCTCCTAGGTTTTTTTCAAATTCGGATGGGATGAGAGAGTGAGGGTTTAAGGTCCTTATATAGGCCCAAAACTCACCAAATTAGACCCAAGGCCAAGGTATACCTAGGTTATGTCCAAATACGGACAATTCTGTCTCAACGGAGCACTTCTGGAAGCCCCCCTCGAGGCAAAGGTTGGACTTAAGCTCATAGACATTGGATATAGGTCAAGTTACGTTTTCGGTCCGATCAAATTTACAGATGGCCCATGGCGGACCAGTTTCAGTTCAACGGTCACTGAGACTCAATCAGGGCCACAAGTACATTGCCATGTGTATGAAATTTCTCTTGATCCAAGGGTGTATTTGGGTCAGATTCCGACGGTCTGATTGCTTATATTTGGCCCGCAAGCGACAAGTCTCAGATTACTTAAAATTGAACTTTATTTCTAATTAATTTCACATTTTTCACACCGGGCCCAAGCAAATAGCAGTGAGACAATATCTAGATTTGATTTCCGAGATGGTTGTCAAGCCTAGCAAAGTGGTCATAATCGTTTAGCTTCGCGTTAATCGGACTTTCGACGTGCGGTCCAGGTCCGATACAGAGTTTCGTGATGCTCCCGAGAGCAGCCGGGTAATGAGATTGATCCTAGATTTTTGGGTAATGTAGCGTTGATGATTCTACAAGTTTTTAGTCTTGCAGATTGTATTTAAAGTGGTTCGAGGTAATTTTATTGATTGTTTAGTTCAGTACTTAACCAAATTCCGCCCTAATTATGACAGAATATTGTCCTAGGGAAATTCTATGCCCCTTTCTGCATTTATAGTAAGTACATTATTTTAATTATTTTTTTATTTATTCATCATCAAGTCTACTTCATCTTTAACAAATTTCATTACTTTTCGGATTGTAGAAAAATTCTAAAAATTCTAGAAGCGGCAGCTGTCCAAACTAATGATTTTTAGATAGTTGTCAGAACGACCTATATTTAACTATATTAAAATTTTTATTATATTTTAATATTATTTTTATATGAAACTAAACTTATTAAGCTTCAATCTGATTTTTGAATCACCTAATTCGGAGTTATAACGAGGGAGATATGACTTTTTGAAGTTAGATCAAAATTTCAGAAAATGTGGCCGAAAACGGGCCAGCCAATGAACTGCGGCCCGCCTTGGCCCGCATTTTGGCGAGGCCTCGCTAACTTGGCGATGCCCTCACCGGTCGCTGACTTGTTTGGGGGTGATTTTGCCATTCAATATTTAAAACGGAGGTATTTTAGAAACTGGGATGAGTTATTCGACGTGCAATATATGTTTTTGGGGTAGGAGAAGCTGATCTATCCAAATAGCCTACTTATTTTGTGAGATTCCAAAAGGTTAATGGTTAAAAACCCCTTTTATTTATTTATTTACTTACTATTCATAGTAATTTTTAAGTCAAGTATTGATCAACATCACCTAAACTTTAAGATTAGTGTCTAATATGAAAGTTCTTGGAAAAGTTTGAAGAATAAGGTGGTGAAAGGTGAGATTTTGAAGGAAATGGTTTAAAAAGGGATTTGAAATTTTTGAATTGAGTGTTTGAGAAGTTAATCAGGTGTTAGGATCGACCCATTGCCTAAGCACGTCTATCACCAGGTTGGGAAAAATCCGAGATGTTACAATCTACCCCCCTTAAAAGTAATTTCGTCCCTGAAATTTCCTAAGAGGAATAAATAACGATTTAATTATTTCGTTTGCCTAAGTTTTATTTATTTCAAGTTTATAAGCATGGTAGGGCATATACTTTCTATATTATTCTGGTTCACTTTAATCTACTCCCCTTAAAAACTTATTTCTTTATCTCATGCTTATACCCCAATGGTTTGCAACAATGGATTTCTTTCCCTATTTGGAGTCTTGACGATGATTCTCATCTGTTGAGAGTAAGATAGCTGTTTTCAATGTTTGACCAACACGGAGAAATGGTTATAGTGGGCTTGATCCCGATACATCGATCATCTACCTGACAAGGGTAGAAGGCTCATTGTATTCCTTCCTAGTCCTGGTAGATCCTAGTCTTCTGCTCGGTCAAAGCAATGAGTCCATTGGTAGTCGCACAGGATTGAGAATTGGGTCAAGCCGCGAATGTTTTGCAGTTGTATATTTCAGTAACTCCGTAGTCCGATCACTCTAAAAACTTAGGGAATGTCCATCATTGAAAGGCTCAAATTTACTATTTCTAAGGTTGCCCTTTAGGTCTTAGTCTAGGAGAGTCCTCATCTTAATTCATGTCTATGGTAGTAGTTGAACTCGTACTCATTATTAGGCCCTTTCTTTAATACGAATTAGTTTAATACTTGAGCCCTAATTAATTTCCTTCGATAACTTCATTACTGACATTCTCAGGGAGATTTAGATCATATTTAATGACCTATCCCTACATATAGTCTGGATCAATTCCATTTGATCCTGGGCCAGTGGGGTAGGGGCCAACCACGCTTTCGCTGCGCCTATGAGTGGGTAGACCTGCTTACCTACTTATCTCGACCGGATCCATAATCTTTCTACCCCCCTTAAAAATAATTTTCACTCTCAAGGCTCAAGGATCTGTCCTGATCCGTATGTCGGAACAAGGTGTAATTTAGGACCTATACTTGACACGAAATGGGATACGATCTCCCAATACATTGGTCTTCCTTCCATCGATGATGTGTACTATGACATTAATACCTATGTTTACAGAAAGAAGTTAAAAATGATGGGTGTTGCAGTTGATTTCAGGGATAAGTGTGAGTTTGTGGTAAGATGCCTAACTATACCAGGGAAGGACCTTTGCCACGGTCTCGACTTACTTTCTTTAATCATATCTAGTTGAATACTGTAAGATAATCTACACACTCTTAGTACATAAAGAATCTAGACAAATAGGTTAATGGACAGCCTATCCTTCTAAGTCCATAGGCATAATATGCATGCCAAAATGGTCTGTGGTTCGAGACCTAATCCCTAACTCTCTGTTGCCCATTTGAGAAATTTTTTAGGCCCGAGCAAAGTATCCCTATTGGCTATATGTTCTTACACTCAAAGATGAAGTTATAAACTTTTGGTTGTAAGTGGTTCGGCCAACACGGAAGGAAAGTTGTGTAGTTGGTCTGAGCCGGATATATAGACATTCTGCCTTGTGAAGACAGAAAATCGTCGTATCAGTTCTTAATCCTAGTTGATCCCGACCTTCTGCTTGATCAGAGCATAGAGTTCATTGGTAACTACCAGGATTGAGAATTCAATTCAAACCGCGAATACCTCGCTTACATATAGTTATCTATTCCGTGTTCCCAATTGTAGTACGTCTTTGGGAAGGCAATTCAAAGGGGTGTATTGATTTGACCTAACATCAAATCCAAAGGATATATACGTTTTCTATGAGCGTGATTAGTTTCTACATCAAACAACCTTCCTAAGAGTTATTAGAGGAGCCTGTGAGTACAAAGGGGATTCAACGAAGGAATGGGGTCTCACTCCAACCTAATCAAGTCAACTAACTAAATTTATCTTTTAATTGTCTTAACATAATCGGTGTTTTACATACCTCAGTATAACCAACCAATAGTTGTAATCCAAAGTCTATGCTTATATGTTAGGTGATTTCATACCCTTTCTAATATAAGAAATTGTTTATCACTTAGGGTCAAGCGTTCTCTGATTGGAATTGAGTTGCCTGCACTTGAATTTAACTATGCTCGAGCACTACACAAATGCTCATACTAGCTAAGAAGGTCCTAAGGTTCACATTATTAATTTGTTGGATTTCCTATACTGCCAGATGTGTTTGCAAAATCTAGGAGTACCAACTCTAGGTCCAAAACTCTATGTGCCTATTTGGCCAGTGGCATGTTTGGTAGGAGGGTGGGAGGGGATTAAAATTAATTTTGTAGGCTTTGGAAAATGAGCCTTGTGTTGGAGAGTGTGAGATGGGATTTTTAAACACTATGATGTGTAATTTGAAGAGAGATCCTAGGATTTACTTTTAATTGCATACATTCCAAACATGGTATTGGAAAACATAGGATACACCCAATCTTGGGACCATACCTTATACATTTATTATTACTTTTACAATTCTATACACCATAATCCCACTGAATGCAGTTGGCCGAACGGGCCCTAAACGTCCCAAAATTTGTAGGTTGTGAAAGTTATGGGATACAAAAATGTGGATCGTTGTGCCCATATAGTTGTGAAATGGTGAGGCCAAGAGGAGTAAGAGATGGGTTTAGAGGAGTAATGGTGGAGGGGTGGAAGGAGTTCACAATTGTCAAGTACAACTCCAACTTGCCAAACATTATACACATTCCATCAACATGAAAACACAAAGATCCTAACGCACTAACAAACAATACGAGACAACAGCATTGATGACTAGGCATCTGAGTCTGGCGAAGGAGGAGGGGCACCTTTTCTCTTTCCCATGAGAGAAAGAAAGGTGGAGATCAAAAATATGGCCGTAGTGAACTCAAAGAAGGCCATGAAAAATGAAGATAAGAGGGAAATAGGGGCTGAAACTTTTGATTCTCCACGGATTTGAGCCTCAACAGGGATTGTAAAGGCCCAAAAGACAGGGTTTGAAGAAAGGAAATGAAGAGATGGGATGGGTTAAGAGTTTACACGATTTTGAGCTTCAAATGAGGGGGTGTAAGAGCTCAAATGAGAGAAAACGAAAAGGGTAGAGGGTAGGTGTTGCTGTAAACGATGGAGGGGTGTGGGTTTTAACAGAAAATGGCGGAATGGGCGATTTGAGGGGAGGTTTGAAAGAGAAAACCGAATGTTTGAAGGAAAAGGAGAGCTTGGAGGGGGATTTTGAGAAGGAAGTAGGTGTTTGGGGTGGTTTTAAGCCACGGCCCACACATCAGGGGGTCACCCTAGGCCCCAAAGACCGTCGGCCCGAGTGGCCCGCCCAGCCGAGCTCGCTGACCGGCGAGGCCACGCCAACCCGGCGAGGGCCTCGCCACCCTCTGGAGAAACTGGCGAGGGCTCGCCCAAGGGGAGAGGTCCTCCTGCCCCCTGGGTCCTAAAAAGATGTGGGGCCCACTCTGGGTCCCTCTGGATTTGCATAGGTAGGCCCCCGACTCCGTTTTGAACTGTTTCGGGTCATTTCAGGTGGTTTCTGATGCACAGCTATATCTGTACATTCCTAAGGGCTGGAATGGAGTGATTTGTGATCTACACCCGTCGCTTGATGGTCTAGAAGTGTTTTAGGATCGATTCGTGTGATCCCGGTTGCGTACAGACTCCAACAACCCGACCAATTTCAGTGAACCTCGTCGATCGGCAAATCAGGCTACCATGACTGTTTCTACGTTTTTCTCGCACCCACCTAAGTCGAAAGGTGACAGTTTACGTCGTGTGACCATAACCCAGGTCTGGTTTAATTCAAATCATGCTCTGATACCATCTTGTAACGCCCTAAAAATTGAAGGTCGAGTATAAACTCAACTCCTGAGTTCCAACGCATCACTTATGCAACATATATGCTGATGATTGAATGTTGTCTGTATTAGTACATGAAACATGAATGAGATTAAGCCAAAACAGCATATCATACTCCGGAGACGATTAGTTTAAACAAGCGGAAGACTGTGATAGATATATAAAATATATAAACTGTGGTAAGTCTCCAGAGTGTGATAATGTTACTAGGTTAGATAATTACAGGTAAAATTTCAAATTATACCAGAAGTGTAATGTCATCTAGTGAACATCCCAGAAAGCCCCGTCGATCAGGACACGACTCACAGGAACCGGCCTGAAAACTGCATAAAGGAGAAATCCTCCTCATCATTATAAAAGTCCAGCTCCGCTTCGCAGCATCGCCATCATCTGAAACTCAAACAAAGTCTGTTTGGTGTGTACAACATCGTCCCATAACATGGGAGTGAGTGATCAACTCAGTGGAACAATAAAGCATAGGTTAACATGTTATCAATTCAATCAAGCAGTAATGATAAAGTAGTACAATCAAACATTCCTAAATAATTTTGTTAATGCAAGTATGAAATGCAGTCATGATGCATGCCCTCACCAACGTACTCCCTCATGCGACACCATCTTACGTCCGCGGCATGCATTCATCCCTCAGTGCGCCACATCTTCCAGGCACATGCAGTGTGATGATGAGCATGATTACCGAGTTGTTATTAGTCCTTTTCATACAACAGTATTGGGAAACTAAGGTACCTCCCTTATATCATTCCCAAACAATGATCCATTCTAGGGTCGTCAATCCTAGATAATCTCATACGATGATGCGGTTCTAGGTCGCTGCGAGTGCTGTCAGGGCAGTTACACAGAATCGTTGCACCATTCCCCAATCACCTTATCAATACAGCCTAGTTTATACTCTGTTTACTAAGGGAAGGCTCGTCGCCTCTCCTCAGATTTAGAATATGCTCGAGGTCACTACACCGGGTACGGTCAGGGCTGACAGGGCTGTTACACTGAATCGTTACACCACTCCCCAATCACCCATCAAACCAGTGTAGGCCGACAGATCGAATACAGTGTCCCATACCACCATATTCGGCTCACGAGTCTGGGCTGCTCACTGGTCACTACGGGGAGGCACATTGCCCCAGCGTAGGCCGACAGCTAGACGACGGTGTCCCATACCACCATGCCCGGCACATGAGTCTTAGCGAATCGAGGTACCAAGGTTAACGGGGTTGCACTGGTAAGTTCGGTACCTTAGGTTCAAGCAGTGGCATCCAAACATGGTGAACATACATTAGACAGATCGGGTTACTTGACGAGTTCGGCTAGCTTGAGCGCACGACAAGTTGGGCGGCATGAAGTGCATAAGCCCTTCGCGTGGCCGACCACTATCGCCAACCTAAGTACGACTCGGGTTCGTCGAACACATCTCATGTGCCGAATGAATCTCAGCCACGAATTCAATCCCGTTACCGATTGCCTGGACTATACAATAGCCCCAATCACATTCAAGTATAGAGAGTCAAAGCAATAATGGATCAAGATTACACTCATACAGTCAAATATCCAATATTCCCCGCTTAGGGCAGCCAGGGCTGTTGCACGGAATCGTTACACCACTCCCCATCACCCTTCACGCCCTTTATGGAATACCACTTAAAAATGAATTTAAACATATGCATTACATAGATAAAATCGTACAATCAGTTGAGCATGTTATGAAGTACAACATAAGCATAAGTTTGTACATATTCAATTCCTAATCACACAGATATCTAAAGAAATCATACGCATAGTTAAAGGAGTTGAGAATCATATCTCAACACCCTTATACATTACAAGTTACCAACTACTACTCATTTAGACATTTCAACAAACACTTTAGACTACATACATCAACATACATGGCATATGTTGATCACATAGGTATTAGGCCAAATTCTTTCACTAGGGAGTTACCCCAATTATAACACGCGTGCACCCACGACGGATAGTCATGGCAAGCAGGAATCCAAGTTCCATATTCATTCAGTCAGTCATTTCCACAAACACTTGGGCTACACATTTTAACATATATAGCGTATAGTAGTCGTGGCGTGATTTAGGGCAAGTCCTTTCGCTAGGGAGTTGTCACATACATACAACATATGGTCATAACAGATAATCATGTTAAGCACAAATCTGTATTTCATACGTATACGGTATTTTCTACAAATACGAGGAATATAGTATATTCAACATAGTTAACGTATAACCGAAAAATGAAACGGACTACACTTTGTACATGTACAATACCATCCGGATCATGAATCTATCATTATCTGACATTGAAAGCGTTGAAAACCATAACCTATACGTCTAAAGTCCACACCTTTTGTCGGTAAACATGAACAGAAACCAGTTTGAACCCAACGCCTTTATCTACGGCACAACGACAACCCGAATCATGAAACAGGTCAGCTATTCCATCACCTACACTCTTGGAAACTCTAAAACAGCTTAGGGTTAGGATTTCTTACCTACGAATGAAGCCGGAATCGCCTGAAAAGCAGTTAGATCGTGATGATTAATCACGTAGGATAGCAGGGTAGAGCATCAGGAAGAATCTCTCAATTCTCTCACACTTTCTATCTCTCTTTTCTCTCATCTCTCTCCTAGGTTTTTCTCAAATTCGTATGGGATGAGAGAGTGAGGGTTTAAGGTCCTTATATAGGCCCAAAACTCACCAAATTTGACCCAGGGCCAAGGTATACCTAGGTTATGTCCAAATACGGACAGTTCCGTCTCAACGGAGCACTTCTGGAAGCCCCCCTTGAGCAAAGGTTGGACTTAAGCTCACAAACATTGGATTTAGGTCGAGTTACATTTTCGGACCGATCAGATTTACAGATCGCCTATGGCGGACCAGTTTCAGTTAAAAGGTCACTGAGACTTAATCAGGGCCACAAGTACACTGCCATGTGTATGAAATTTCTCTTGATCCGAGGGTGTATTTGGGTCAGATTTTGACGGTCTGATTGCTTATATTTGACCCGCAAGCGACAAGTCTCAGATTACTTAAAATTGAACTTTATTTCTAATTAATTTCACGTTTCTCACACTCTTCACTCCTGGCTCAAGCGGATAGCACTGAGACAATATCTGGATTTAATTTCCGAGATGGTTGTCAAGCCCAGCAAGGCGGTCATAATCGTTTAGCTTCGTGTTAATCGAACTTTCGACGTGCGGTCCATGTCCGATACAGAGTTTCGTGATACTCCCGAGAGCAGTCGGGTAATGAGATTGATCCTAGATTTTTGGATAATGTAGCGTCGATGATTCTACAAGTTTTGGGTCTTGTAGATCGTATTTAAAGTAGTTCGAGCTAATTCTATTGATTGTTTAGTTCAGTACTTAACCAAATTCTGCCCTAATTATGACAGAATACGGTCCTACGGAACCCTTTCTGGCATTTATAGTTAGTATATTATTTTACTTATTTTTCTAGTAGTTCACAATCAAGTCTAATTCATCTCTACCAAATTTCACTAGGTTTCGGGTTGTAGAAAAATTCTAAAAATTCTAGAAGTGGCAGCTGTCCAAACTAATAATTTTCGAACAGTTGTCACAATGACCTATATTTAACTATATTAAAATTTTTATTATATTTTTATATTATTTTTATATGAAACTAAACTTATTAAGCTTCAATCTGGCTTTTGAATCACCTAATTCAGAGTTATAACGAGGGAGATATGGCTTTTTGAAGTCGGACCAAAATTGTAGAAAATGTGGCCGAAAACGGGCCAGTTGATGAACTGCGGCCCGCCCTGGCCCACATTTTGGCGAGGCCTCGCCAACTCGGCGATGCCCTCACCGGTCGCTGACCTGTTTGGGGGTGATTTCACCGTTCGATATTTAAAACAGAGGTATTTTACAAACCGGGATGAGTTATTCGACGTGCAATATATGTTTTTAGGGTAGGAGAAGCTGATATATCCAAATAGCCTACTTATTTCATGAGATTTCAAAAGGTTAATGGTTAAAAACCCCTTTTATTTATTTATTTAATATTCATAGTAATTTTTAAGTTAAGTATTGATCAACATCACTTAAACTTTAAGATTAGTGTCTAATATGAAAGTTCTTGGAAGTGTTTGAAGAATAAGGTGGTGAAAGGTGAGATTTTGAAGGAAATGTGAGATTTTGAAGGAAATGGTTTAAAAAGGGGATCGACCCATTGCCTAAGGACGTCTATCACTAGGTTGGGAAAAATCTGGGATGTTACATCGCCGGTGTCATATTGAGTTCAACGGGTTGTTCCCGACAAATAGGCACCTTAAATCGAGAAAAAATCCTAGAAGGTGTGACATGGAAGACTTTGCCTCGATATTTAACTTATAGGACAAGAGTTTCATGATCCTATGGTTGAGTGCAATGAGATAAGAATGATTTAGCAAGGTTGACATCGACTTCTCCTCCAAAGGATAAAATTGGGTCCCAACCACGGCGATGAAGAATATCAGAGACATTGTAGTCTTCAAGACACGAGGAATCAATATTCTTTTCATAAATAACTTTTCTTGTGGCAAATCGATCTGCAATAGGGCTTGGAGGAGGAGGCAACACATTAGGGATACACGTGGGGCGAGGATTTTGGCAAACGATACATCCCCTTTTGGGAGCGCACATTTTGTACTTGGTGCCCGATGAATCTCCTCTATCATGCTTCCTTTTTTTTTTTTTTTTAACGACCCACTCTAGGAGGAGAGAAATCTGGATTTTCCATGATAGAGGATGAGAGTGAAATTATAAGGACTGGACAAAAATAAGAACATACCCAACAAGGAATAGGAAAAGAAAGGAGGTAAATACCAAGAGAAATACCTTGGACACGGTTGAATTCGGTGGGAAACCCTTCAGTCGACGTTTGGGGGAAAAAAAAAGAAAATAGGGCAAATGAATCTATTTGGAGTGTGGGTTTAAAAAGTCTCGGCCGCACGATTTCGGTCGCACCAAAGATCCTTAAATCACAAAAAATTTCTACCAAGAATTTCCCAACAATGTACAAGTATATTTTTGACGATAGTATTTTGTACATCCAAAAGACACAAAAATAGACATTAAATTAGAATATACATATATTAAAAAAGAATATGAGGCAACATCTCCTCAAATATAACAATTAAAAACTCATGGGCACAAAATATGTTACATTGCACATATTCTGTCACGCCCCAGACTTGGTGACCAGACTCACAAGGAACCCGATAGCCGGTTCCGGCCACAACAGCCTCCGTAGTACCCCATTCTCGCTCCTGGCATAGGTTCCGATCCTGGGATCCTACAAGAAGGATTTTCATAACATAAATCTAATCCAATAAAGCATACCCAAGATCATAACATAGTAACCACAACAAGTAACCATAGGAACGCATTACACAATCCACTAGGAATTAAAACTTTATACAGGTACAAAGGCTCAAAGGGAAATACATAAGCTGGAAAGAAGGAAAAACTGCAACAAGTCCTCAGCACGCTCCAACAAGCTCCTCAGCTATTACGACGACCTACGATCTACTGCACGCATAATCATGCATAAACTGATAGAAAGCTTAGAGGGTGGTGTAGGTGTATGATACCAGTGCTGAGAAAGAAATATAGAGAATGCGGCATGAACCATGAACGATACCAATGCCAATAGCCATACCAAGGCTAAGCTATGCAATACATGAGTACTGGGCGCCATCCCAAGGTGATCCAACATAAGGCTTACGTAGCCAATGCCAATGCAATGCAGGTACATTCCAGTCCTCATATCAAGTCCACACATCATATACAGTTCCACTATAGGGAAACCATCGGGGTCAAATACACTGCCAACCAACTGCCGCTCTCCTTGCCACACAGTCTAACGAGCGTAAGAGACCTCACTACCCACCTGTGGACAACCAATCACCAGGAAGGCTCGACGGTAGTAAACAGATTCACAAGCTGGTCAAACTCAGCCTAGCTATTTCCCCCTCACATAGGCTGGTAAGGCCACACCCCATCTCAACTGACCATGCTACAGTGGGAGGCGCGACCTAAAGGTATATGGCACTCGGGCGCTCATAATTCCACTTAGTCTCAGTGTTGAGGTGTCTCTTGGTACCATTAAGGTTTAGGGGCTTTCACCCAAGGACATCCTACGTGCCCTAAATGCTCAAGTGACATTTCAGTGTCCAATACGGCCATCCACGACATACCAGTGGAGGCATCGACCCTGATGAAGCAAGGGCGAATAATATCCATGTAATGTGATGCCAGATGCATGAATCATGCATACCAATCATGCACTAGCTCCAAGCATCCAATGTGCTCAAGAGGGGAACTCTATTCCTCTGGGAAGCCATCATATCTGCCTAATGGCTCAACCATGACCATACACAATGCCAATCTAAGCATGCAATGATGTATATGAGTCATGAAGATGAATCAAGATGCGTCATGTGAGATGTACGATGTAGTAAACTTCTCCTATACAAGAAGGGACCAAATCCAGGTACTTAGATAATTTTCCTAAGGAATCAACCTCTAGTGGGGGTCCAATAGTCTGGGGCAGCCCACAAGACTAAGGAGAACAATGATATGGTCCTAAATAGATGAAACGGGCCTAGGAATGATTTATGGTGGACCTTTAACCACCCATAGAAACCCATGGGCCTACCTTCAGCCACCAATGTGGACATCCAACCACAAGGCCCACACAACATTAGAAAAAAGAAATGGGCAGCCATAATTATACCACATGCACTCATGTTGGGCTTCAAAAGGCAGCTCAAGTCCTATCCAAAACATGGGTAGAAGGGAAACACACATACTCCAACCCATATATACCACTATGGGCCCATAGGGAAAGGTTAGAGCCCAACATAAAGGCCACTAATTCCATATATTGTGGTGGGCCTAGTGGGTAGCCCATTGCTCAAACCACATGGGCAAATGTCATGTTCTTAGTTAAGTAAGTTAGGTCTACAACTCGGCCCAAGTATAAAGTTGATTTGGTGAGCAACCAAGGGCCCAACTACTTTGTAATCCGGCCCATTAACCCAACACAATAGTATGGTAAAAATGGCGCAAGAGTCCAATGGGCCTGTTTAGAAAGTTCTAGCCCATTTGGGCCTAAAGAGTCCAACAACTAGTTACATTCATGGACTCAAATAAACCCAACTATGGTGGGCCTGAAAAGTTCACTAATTAAGCCCAAGATTTGAGGGTTTAAGAATGTTTTATCCCCAGCAAGGTTCTCACAATATGGTGGGCCCTCACACCTTAAAATCTCAGCCCAAAAGAAATGTAAAGTTACAATATGTTGCAGGAATTTCTATTCTACTAGTTTCTGTGCCTGCTAGAGCCCAATAAGATGATCATCTGATTTGCACAAGGACTCAGGGTGGTCCAGCACTAAATACAGGGGCCCCACCATATTGGGAGCACACCAAAATCATCAGGAAAAGGTGGGCCACACTGCTAGACTAAAGGTACAACAATAGTCCACATGGGGCATCCTAATGGGTTGGACACCCAGACTTATGCAATGGCTAAAGGTGGGCCCCACCTTGGGTACTCCACACTAAGGTAGGCCATACACAAGTGGGCCACACAATGGATGGCCATTGGGATAAAACACACATCATGGTGGGCCACAAAGTTGGGTGGACGGCCAGCCCATGCTCGACATCCCTACCACAGGCGTCCAACCAGGTGGGCCAGTCCAGCCCTCGGCATAAATTCTACAGTGGCCCTGATACTTGGTAGGTGGGTCCCAACATGGGTGGGCCACCTCCAGATAAAATTTGAGAGTTTTCTGAGCATGGAAACTATTTTTATGAATTAAGAGAAAACAATATGTCCAGAAATCTGGTTGTTGCAGAAATTATAACTCTCCCTATGTTTGGGACAACATGGAGTGGGCCTGGACTCACCCAAACCATTGGAAATTTGGGGGAAAGGTGGTCCTACATCTGGTCAACAATTGGGGTCCACTGGGGTGGCCCACTTCTTCCGAAAATTCAGGTAAACAAGATGATTTCTGCCATACTACATTACTGAATTGTCCAGAAAATTCTAGACAGTTAGCAATCTTTGGCCCAACCCATGGGCCTCAATCATAGGAGGTAGGGTATAGGCCCCAACCCACATCAAAGTGGGGTCCACACACTACAAATCCCCTAAAGAAATTTAGGGGAAAAGATCTTGAAATGGGTCTAATCATTAACCTAAAACACCTACTCTAACTGGGATGAAATCTGGACAGCAACATATGTTGTCCATATTTTGGCCCATGGATAAAAATCAAAGGGCCTATGACCCTGATTTAACTTGTGAGTCCACCTTGACATGCCAGCAAAATTCCAGGCCCTTAGTTTCATTCAAACCTCCATAAAAAGGGAGGTTTGGTGATCACCCAAACCATGCATGCATGGTTGGGCCTAGACGTCCATTCAGGTGGGC
Organism: Magnolia officinalis; assembly: GCA_021015155.1. NCBI lineage: Eukaryota > Viridiplantae > Streptophyta > Magnoliopsida > Magnoliales > Magnoliaceae > Magnolia > Magnolia officinalis. Next base: position 17,061,383 of record JAJHSJ010000016.1, on the reverse strand, counting down.
TTGGACGTCCACCCTACTTGAGGCCTGAGAGGTTGTTGACCTTCATTGGTGGGCCTCACCTCATCAGTAAACATGAAAGAAAATTACAAAGAAATGAGAAGGATAAAGAGTGAGATTTGGCCATAGGTGGGTGGTCCCGCCACTAATGGACCACCCAGACACCATCCACACCATTACTATCCTTATGAACTTCATGCATGGAAAATTACATGGAAAATAAAGTATTGGATGGTGGGGATTCCTCTCCCCACATGCATCCGAGGCCTATATGGCCCTTGATGTATAAGAAATGGGAATAAGAAGAAGCCTCATGGTGGGTCCATGGAGAATGGCCTACCATGGCTAGAATTATGCAAGATCTAGGCCATTAGCCCTACCTAGGAGCCATGTAAGGCCTCCACCATGGATTAGTGGGCCCTACATGCTTTCATGCATGAAACAAAAGAGAAAGGAAGAAGGGAGAAAGAAGAAGAAGAGAAGGAACCAAGGAGAGAACCCACTTGTAGAGATGACCACCAAAACTCCACCACTATGTTCTAGGCTTGAAGGAGAAGAGGTTTGAAGGTGGTAGATGAATTTTTGGTGTTTGGATTGAGGAGGAGAGAAGGAAGAAGGGGTTGAAAATGGAGAAAGGGGGTGGGGACATTTTCTCTCTTGCTATGGGAAGAAGGGAGAATGAGAAATGAGAGGAAGAGAGAGGGAGACAGAGTGTATAAGGGAGTAATCATGACTCTTGCTAGAAAAGAGAGCAAGAGCATGATGAGATTTCTAGAGGGTGCTACCCAATGCACATGATGGCTCTCTAGTTAGCTAGCTAGGTAGGGTAGGTTAGTAGGATTAGGTAAAGTGTATGCTAGGGTAGGGTGTAGATTTCTAGGAATGAGAGCCTAGGTGGGGCCCACCATGGGAAAACGTGTGGGCCCCATGCACATGGGTCCCATGCAATGATGAATGGCCGATAATTGTTGGGGTAATAATATGAGATGTACACATCGAATTTGAACATGAGACGCGGCGTTGGAACCGCGGAGCCGATACAGTCATAATGGCATAGGTTCCGAGTCGATCCGAGTCGGGTCTATGTGACCGAACTTGAGGATGACAACAAACGCTATCCAATGTCACGGGTCACCAGGATTCAACCGGTAGGACCGTAAGACCTAAAAGAATGAAATGCAAACTCGGGTAGGGTCTCACAGCTCTCCCCACCAACAAAGAAATTTCGTCCTCAAAATTGCTAAAACCAGAATGACAACATTCATAAACATCATGATATATATCGATAAGCACAAGAGAAGGCAATACATAAAATAATACAATAATCAAGCATCAAACAAATGGGGATAGCGCTCTCGAATCTCGGCTTCGCGCTCCCAAGACACCTCAGCCTCCAAATGATGACCCCACTGCACCTTCACTAGGGGAATGACCTTGATCCAGAGAACCTGCTCCTTCTGATCAAGAATATGAATAGGCTGCTCAATGTAGGAAGCATCCTCACAGACCTCAGGGGATGTCAATCAATCACAGGGATAATGTCCGACCCACACTTCTGCAACGTACATACACGGAACACATCGTGGATCCCGGACAACTCTGAAGGTAAGGCAAGCCTATAGGCTGCAACGCCCACGCCTTAGTAATCTCAAAAGGCCGAATAAATCTCGGGGCAAGCTTGCCCTTCACTCCAAACCGAACCACACCGTTCATGTGCGAGACCTTGAGATATACAATGTCCCCGACTGTAAACTTGAGGGGTCGACGTCGACGATCAGTAAAAATCTTCTTCCAGCTCTGAGCTATGCGCATCCTCTACCTAATAATATCCACAACCTCTGATGTCTACTGCATAAGCTCGGGACCTAGGAGACAACGCTCTCCAACCTCGGTCCAACAGCTAGGAGATCTGCTTGGTCTACCATATAGTGCCTCAAAAGGAGTCATACCGATAGTAACCTGATAATTATTGTTGTACGCAAACTCGGCAAGGCGCAAATGCTCATCCCAACTACCCTCAAAGTCAATCACACAGGTTCTGAGCATATCCTCAAGCATTTGGTTGACCCTTTCGGTCTGCTCATCCGTCTGCAGATGATAAGTGATGCTGAGATGTAAAGTAGCCCCCATCGCCTACTAAAAGCTCCTCCCAAATTGAGACGTAAATCTGGGGTCTCGGTGAGAAACGATCAAAACCATAATGTCGTGCGGTCTCACTATCTCCTCGATGAAGATCATCGCCAACCAATCTAAAGTCCAGGATGCACGCATCAAAATGAAGTGTGCCAACTTCGTCAGTTGATCGACGACAACCCAGATGGCATCGTGACCGCGCTGAGTCCTCGGTAAACCCATGATGAAATCCGTCAATACATGCTCCCATTTTCAAACTAGAACGCTCAATGGCTGCAAAGGACCAAGGTCTCTCTGGTGATCAGCCTTGGCATGCTGGCAAGTGTCACATTCGGCCACAAAGCTAGCAATCTGGCACTTTATCCCTAATCAAAAGTACTGTCTCCTCATATCTCTGTACATCTTGGTGTAGCCCAGGTGGATGGTCAGTCTCGATCGGTGTGCCTCAGTAGTCAGATCACGACGCAACTCTAGCACGTCCGGGAAACACAATCAGCCTCTAAAGTGAAGTCCACCATCGGAACCAATCTGTCAGTTTGACTGCTTTAAGGATACAACCTCTGCTCGGTATCCCTGAAGTAACTCGTCCGTCTGCTGAGCCTCGATCACCCTAGACACCAGAGAGGGTTGAATCGACAAGCTAGAAAGCTGAACAATGGAAGAATGCAGACCGAACTCAAAGTCGAACTCTGATACATCCTTGAGTATTTACCACTCACGAACCATCATTTGTGCCACCAGGCCTTGTGGCTGACGGCTAAGCGTGTCCGCCACCACGTTTGCCTTGCCCGAGTGGTACTGAAGGTCAAAGTTATAATCCTTTAATAATTCCATCCATCGCCTCTGTCGCATTTTCAACTATGACTACAAATATAGATACTTCAGGCTCTTATGGTTCGAAAAGAGCTCGAACCTAACCCCATAGAGATAATGCCTTCACACCTTTAGTGCGAGACAACAACAATTAGCTCCAGATCATGAGTGGGGTAGTTCATCTTATGGACCTTAAGCTAGCGCGAGGCATACGCCGCAGGCTTCCCGTGCTGCATCAGAACAACACCTAAACCAACTCTGGAGGCATCGGTAAAAACAACAAAACCATCACTCCCATTAAGAAGAGTGAGGACAAGAGTAGACATGAGGCGGTCCTTCAACTCCATAAATGACTCCTCACAGGTGTCACTCCAGACGAACTCGACGCCCTTCTCCGTCAACCGGGTCAGTGGTGATGTAATGCAGGAGAAACCCTCGATGAATCATCGATAGTAACTCGCTAGACCAAGGAAGCTACAGATCTCGGACACATTCGTGGGCTGGCCCCACTGACGCACTGCATCAATCTTCGAGGGGTCTACAGCGACACCCTCCCTCGTCACCATGTGACCGAGGAACTTCACCTCCTCCTGCCAGAACTCACACTTCTCTAGCTTCGCATATAGCTGGTGGGCACGGAGGGTCTCGAGCATAATCTGCAAGTGCTCCTCATAGTCCTCCTGGGTCCTCGAATACATTAGAATATCATCAATGAACACCACAACAAACTGGTCGAGGTAAGGCCGGAAGACCTCGTTCATCAACTGTATGAACACGGCGAGCGCATTGGTTAGCCCAAATGACATGACCAGAAACTCAAAGTGACCGTAGCGCGTCCAGAAAGTTGTCTTCTCGGACCCAAATCTGATGGTAACCAAAGAGAAAGTTAATCTTGGAAAACAACTGAGCACCCTGCAGCTAGTCAAACAAATCATCAATCCTAGGAAGCGGGTATCTGTTCTTAATAGTGACCTTGTTGAGCTCACGATAATCAACACAGAGCCTCAACGAGCCATCCTTCTTCTTCACGAACAATATCGGGGCTCCTCATGGTAAAATGCTGGGACGAATAAAACCCAACTCTCGAAGCTCATCCAACTGCTCCTGCAGTTCCCACAACTCCATCGGTGCCATATGATAGGGGCCTTCAAGAGAGGCGCAGTACTGGGCACCAAATCAATCTGAAACTCTATCTGTCGATGCGGCGGCAAACCCGGGATCTCCTAGAATACATTCGGGAACTCGCAAACTACTGATAGCTGTTTAATATACCATGGTACAGACTACTTAACAATACAAGCCAACAAACTAGATAACGACTCTCCTCTAGGCTCGGCAACGAACTGAAATATCTGTAAGCTAGGAATATGAAACGTGACTGTCCTCATGGCATAGTCCAAGATGACATGATACTCGGTAAGACAATCCATATCTATGATAACATCAAACTCAGCCATCGGCAGCACAAATAAATCGGCAGGTAAGAACATCTCACCAACTAAAATCGGGCGAAAAGAACAACGACGGCTCAAAACTGTGGACTTCCCCAAGGGAGTCAAAATAGCTAAAGCCTCAGGCGCGAACTCTGACGAAAGACCAGTTGATCGGTAGAACTCCTCAGCCACGAATGAATGGGATTCTCCAGAATCAAATAAAACATCAGCAACACAAGCAGAGATAAGAAAAATACCCTCAACTACTCCTTTAGAAGATGACTGTGGGTCCTGCTGGGCTACGCAAAATTGGCCCTATGCCGGCAAGGGAAGCAAGCCTGAAGAATGTGGATCATGACCCTCCACCTGCTATGCGACAATATATACTCGACCCATGGACTGTGGGGGAGGTATATGTCCTCTCGGATGTTGTCTCTGCTGCTGCTGCGGCCGTTGTGGGGGCCTACCCTGCTGCCTTTGTTGCTGGGGAGGAGGCCTATAAACAAGAGTCTGATGCTTGGGTCGCTGCTGCTGATATTGTGAAGGATGAGGTGAGGGCAACTGCGGTGGCCTCTGCTACTGTAGGGGATGAGGACACTCACGCCTACAATGCCCAGACTGTTCTCATCCGTAACATACACCAGTAAAAGGCCGGGAAGGAGCTATTGGCTGTGACGAGGACGAAGCTGGCTACGCTGCAGGCTACTTGAACACAAAACAACCTCGATGTCGTTGGTGCTGGTACTAATGGGAGCTACCGGAGGGTGCCTTCCTTTTTCACTCTCCACTGGAACTCTGCTCTCTAGTCCTCTAGGACAAGGCCCAGTCCTCCTCATAAACCAAGGCCCTATGTACGACCTCATCAAATGTCGTCAACAAATGTCCCACAACGAGACTGCGAAGGGCGGGACGCAAGCCGCTCACAAAATGTTTAGCCTTCTGCTTCTTGTTGTCGATGAGGTAAGAGGCAAAATAAGACAGTGCAACATATCGGGCCTCATATTGAGACACCGTCATCTCACCCTGCACCAGGGGATCGAACTCTAGGGCCCACTGCTCACGGATATGCTATGGGAAGAACTTCTAGTCAAAGCGGACCACTAACTACTCCCAAATCCAAACAAAATCTAGTTCAGCCACCCTCGAAACCAACGACCACCAATGACGGGCCTTGCCCTGAAGAAGGAAGACGGCTAATGGAACTCTCTTCTCACTGGTGCACTGCATGGTGTCGAAAATCTTCTCCACCTCAGTGCACCATAACTCTGCTGCAGACGGGTCGGGTTCACCTGTAAACCATGGGGGATCATGCTGCCTAAAGTCTCAGAGCAGTGCACTCGTTCGCAACTGCTGAGACTACTCAGGGGTCTCAGGAACTGATTGACGGGTCTGAAGAACAACAGTGATGGCCTACATCATCTTCTGGAAATGCTCGACCCTAACCAGAACCATGAGATAGGCGGGGGTGACACTAGCCTCTGACGGAGGCACAGGTACGTAGGAGCCTCTGAAACTAGAACAACAGACTCGGGTAGGGGAACAGGTGCCACTGGGGGTGGAATCACAACCTCAGGAACTGGGTCCTCAACGGGTAGAGCAGGATGCACTCGGGTCAATCGGGTCGCTGGAGCAGAATGAGAACAACGGCCATGAGCACCATGGCCACGGGCGCCTCTCTTAGGCAGCATCGCCTACACAAGAACAAAGGTGATGGACTCCTTGAGATTAGAATCCTTAAAGGCTCAAACGGAAACAAGGGAAACAAAGGTCTCACCGAAGATCCTTAAATCATAAAAAAATTCTACCAAGAATTTCCCAACGATGTACAAGTATATTTTTAAAGATAGTATTTTGCACATCCAAAAGACACAAAATGGACATTAAATTTGAATATACATATATTCAAAAAGAATATAAGGCAACATCTCCTCAAATATAGCAATTAAAAACTCATGGGCACAAAATATGCCTCATGGGCACAAAATATGCTACACGCACATATTCTATCACACCCCAGACTCGGTGACCGGACTCACAAGGAACCCGATAGCCGGTTCCAACCACAACAGCCTCCATAGTACCCCATTCTCGGCTCCTAACACAGATTCCGATCATGGGATCCTACAAGGAGGATTTTCATAGCATAATTCTAATCCAATTGAGCATACCCAAGATCATAACATAGTAACCACAGAAAGTAACCATAGAAACACATTACACAATCCACTAGGAATTAAAACTTTATACAAGTACATAGGCTCAAAGGGAAATACATAAGTTGGAAAGAAAGAAAAACTGTAACAAGTCCTTAGCACGCTCCTATAAGCTCCTCAGCTACTGCGACAAGCTAGGATCTCTTGCACGAATCAATCATGCATAAACTTATAGAAAGCTTAGAGGGTGTTGTAGGTGTGTGATACCAGTGCTGAGAAAGAAATATAGAGAATGCGACATGAACAATGAAGATACCAATGCCACTAGCCATACCAAGGCTAAGCTATGCAATACATGAGTATTGGGCGTCATCCTAAGGCGATGCAACATAAGGCTTACGTAGCCAATGCCAGTGCAATGCAGGTACATGCAAGTCCTCATATCAAGTCTACACATCCTATACAGTTTCGCTATATTGAAACCATCGGGGTCAAACACACTGTCAGCCCACTGCCGCTCTCCTACCCACATAGTCCAATGAACGTAAGTGACCTCACTACCCGCCTGTGGACAGCCAACCACCAGCAAGGATCGACGGTAGCGGACCCATTCATGAGCTGGTCAAACTCAGCCTAGCTATTGCCCACTCACTCAGGCGGGTAAGGCCACACCCCATCTCAACCGACCACGATGCAGTGGGAGACGCGGCCTAAAGGTATAAAGCACTCTAGCGCTCATGATTCCAATCGGTCTTGGCATTGAGGCATCTCCTGGTACCATGAAGGTTTAGGGCTTTCACCCAATGACACCCTACATCCCCTAAATGCTCAAGTGACATTTTCGGTGTCCAATATGGCCATCCACGACATACCAGTGGAGGCATCGGCCCTGATGAAACAAGGGCGAATAATATCCATGTAATGTGATGTCAAATATATGAATCATGCATACCAATCATGTACCAGCTCTAAGCATCCAACGTGCTCAAGAGGGGAACTCCATCCCTCTGGGAAGCCATCATATCTGCCCAATAGCTCAACTATGACCATACACAATGCCAATCCATGCATGTAATGATGCATATGAGTCATGAAGATGAATCAAGATGCGTCATGTGGCAATATACGATTTAGTACACTCCTCCTGTCCAATAAGGGACCAAGTCGAGGTACTTACACAATTTCCCTAAGGAATCATCCTCCAGTAGGGGCCCAATAGTTTGGGGCAGCCCACAAGACTAAGGAGAACAATGATATGAGCCTAAATAGATGAAACGAGCCTATCAAGGGTCTATGGTGGGCCTTTAACCACCCATAGAAACCCATGGGCCAACCTTAGGGCCACCAATGTGGACATCCAACTACAATTAGTCCCTAAGGGGTAGCCCATCTCTAATTGAGCACGGATCAAGGCCCAAGGCCCACACAATATTAGAAATAAGAAATGGGCAGCCATAATTAACCACATACACTCATGTTAGTGTAACATCCCAGATTTTTGTCAAACTGGGATTAGACGTCCTTAGGCAATGGGTCGATCCTAACACCTTATCAACTTGTTAAAACTCAGTCCCAAAGGCTAAAATCGCTTGTGAACCCATTTCTTTCACAAATCCCATCCTTCACCACCTTGCTCTTTAATCTTCCTAAGTACTTTCATCCTAGACACTAACTTAAACTAGCTAAGTAGTATAACTTGGATCACTTTATATATAAACTACAAAGGCCCAAGTACCACCTCCAGATAGAAATCACCCAGGACTAAATCCTTTAGAAATTAGGCGAGGATTAGCCAGTGTGAAACTAGAGTACCTGTGAAATTAGCACCAATCACTTTAAATACGATCTGCAAGACCCAAAACTTGTAGAATCATTGATGCTAGGGTACCCTAAAATGTAGGATCAATCTCATTACCCGGCTGCTCTCGGGAGAATCTCGAAACTCCGTATCAGATTTGGACCGCACGTCGGAAGTCCGATTAACACGAAGTTAAGGATTTAGGACTGCCTCGCTGGGCTTAACAACCATCTCGGAAATCAAATCCAGATAGTGTCCTAGCGCTATTCGCTTGAGCTCGAAGTGAAGAGTGTGAGAAATGTGAAATTAATTCAAAATAAAATATCTTGAATAGTAATCTGGCACCTCTCGCTTGCGGATCAGTTTTAAGCAACAAGACCGTCAGAATCAGACCATATTACACCCTCGGATCAGGAAAAATTTCATACACATTTACGTGTACTCGGAAGCTCCGATCGAGATCCGCTGACCGTTGGACTGAAACTGGTCCGCCACGCTTGATCTGGAATCCTGACCGAAACAAAAACTTAATAGAATGTAGATCCAGCGTTAGCGAGCTTAAGTCCGACCTTTGGCTCAAGGAGGCCCGCCAGAAGTCCTCCGTTGAGCTGAAACTGACCTATTTTGGTCATAACCTAAGTAAACTTTGACCTGAAGTCTATTTCGGTGAGTTTTTAGACTATATAAGGACCTTAAACCCTCTCTCATTGCAGCCATACGAATTTGAGAGAAACCCTAGAGAGAGAAGAGAGAAAAGAGAGAGAAAGTGTGGGAGTTGTGAGAGATCCTTCCTGCCACTCTTCCCTGCCGCTCCACGAGCTCCACCGCTCCGTTCTCATCGCTTTCCCGGCGATTCCAGCCCCGTTTTTAGGTAAGAAACCCTAACTCTAATCTGATTTGGGGCTTGGGTGGTTGTAGGTTATGAAATAGCTAACCTATTTCGTTCTATAGGTTGCCAAACTGCCGAGTACGGAAGCTTATCAAACCTATCGACTCCGTTATGATTCTACGACAAAAGGTGCGGACTTTAGGTGTATAGGTTATGATTTTCAACGCTTTCGATGTCAGATAATGATAGATTCATGATCTGCATACAATTGCACATGTACAAAGTGCTTTCTATTTTCTGTTTCGATTAAAGATGTAGATTATGAAATTTTACATATTCTAGGTATTCGTAGAAAATACCGTATACGTATAAATTTTGGAAATGTGTTTGACATGATTATTTGTTGTATGCATATACGATATATGGATAAAATACTTATTTGGCGAAAGGATTCGCCCAAATACATGTTTTACTAATGTACACTATGTATGTAGAAATACTGTATTGTAGAAAGTACCGTATACATATATATTTTAGAGATGCGGTAGCCATGGTTATTTGTTGTATAAATATATTATATATACATAAAATACTTGCTTGCTGAAAGGATAACCCTAATACATGTTTTGCTAACATACACTATGTATGTTGTAATAGTGTATTCTAAGTGTTTGTGAAAATGGCTGAATGATTATAGAATTCTCATTTGTGCTCGCCATGACTAATTGTCATGAATATATGATTGTTGTATTGGCGATACCCCTTTGACGAAAGGATTTGCCCTAAATCACGCCACGGCCAATATACACTATATATGTTGAAATGTGTAGCCCAAGTGTTTGTGAAAATGTTCAAATGAATATGGAACTTGGATTCCTACTTTCCATGACTATCCGTCGTGGGTGTACGCGTGTTATGATTGGGGCAACTCCCTAGTGAAAGGATTTGGCCTAATGCCTATGTGATCAGCATATGTCATGTATGTTGATGTATGTATTTTAAAGTGTTTATTGAAATGTGTGAATGGGTAGTAATTAGTAAATTGTAATGTTTAAGGGTGTTGAGATATGATTCTCAACTTCTTTAACTATGTGTATGATTTCCTTAGATAACTGTGTGATTAGGAATTGAATATGTACAAACTCATGCTGGTGTTGTGCTTCATAACATGCTCAATTGATTGTATAATTTTATCTATGTGATGCATATGTTTAAATTCATGTTACGTTGTATGATCCGTCATAAGTGATGGGGGAGTGGAGCAACGAATGTGTGCAACAGCCCTGGCAGCCTTAAACGGATAATACCATACTTGATTGTATGATTTGAATCTTGATCCATTACTGCTTTATCTATCTGCAATTGATTGTGTTTGAGGCTATGATTATAGTTCAGACAATCGGTACCAGAAGTGAATTCGTGGCTGTGATTCATTTGCCACGTGGGATGTGTTCGACGAAATCGAGTCGTACTTCGGTTGGCGATAGTGGTTGGCCATGCCAAGTGCTTATGCACTTCATGTCGTTCAACTTGTTGTGCGCTCGAGCTAGCCGAGCTCATCAAGTAACCCGATCTGTCTTATGTATGTTCTCCATGTTTCGACGCCTCTGCTTGAACCTAGGGTACCAAACTTACCAGTGGAATCCTGTTAACCATGGTACCTCGATCCGCTAAGACTCATGAGCCGAGCATAGTGGTATGGGACACTGTGGTCGAGCAGTCGGCCTACACTGGGGCCACGTGCCTCCCCATAGTGACCAGTGAGCAAGCAGACTCGTGAGCCGATTATGGTGGTATGGGACACTATATTCGTGCTGTCGGCCAACGCTGGCACAGCCTGGCTGTGGTCCCCAGTCAGGTTACATCCGAGTTCCATTCTCAATAAGCGGACTGGTCGGGCTTCGAAAATAGACTGTCAGTTGGTAGGGTGTCAGTGGAGTGACCTTGAGCATACTTTAAATCTGCGGTGAGGCGATGAGCCTTCCCGTAGTAACAGAGTATAAACTAGGCCTGTTTCTATATAGTGATGAATCGTTAAAGAGGCGATGGGGGAGTGGTGTAACCTTTGTGCGTAACAGCCCTGGCCGCCTTTGTAGTGACCTAGAAAACACACCATCGTCTGAGATTAACTAGGACTGACGACCCTAGAATGGATCATGTTTGGGAATGATACAAGGGAGGTACCTTAGTTTCCCAATCCTGCTATTTGAAATGGAGAAATAATAATTCGGTAATCATGCTCATCATGCATTGCATGTGCCTGGAAGATGTGGAGCACTGAGGGATGAAAGCATGCCGCGAACGTGAGATGGTGTCACACGAGGGAGGGTGTGGTGAGGGCATACATCATGACTGCATTCATACTTGCATTAATAAGAGTAGTTAGAATTATTTGATTTTACTGCTTTATCATTACTACTTGACTGAATTGATAACATGTTAACCTATGCTTTATTGTTCCACTAAGTTGATCACTCACTCCCACGTTACGGGACGGTGTTCCAAACACCCACCAGATTTGTTGAGTTTCAGGTGATGGCGATGCTTATAAAGCAGAGCCGGACTACTATGATGTGGAGGAGGAGTTCTCCTACATGTAACTTTTTGACAGGTCAATGAAGACCTGGTATTGTATTGACGGGGCTATGGTACTTGGGATAGAAGACATTACACTTCCTCACATGTGGTATATTTTAGAACTATACTTGTAATTATTTAACCTGGTAACATCATCACACTCTGGAGACCCACCACTGTTTTTATATTGTATATATATCTATCACAGTCTTCCACTTGCAATTTAACTGTCTCTGGAGTATGATATGTTGTTTTGGCTTAATCTCACTCATGTTCAATGCACTAATATCGACAACATTCAATCATCATTATCTATGTTGCATAAGTGATGTTCCGAAAACTCGAGAGTTCAGTTATGCTCGACCCTCGATTTTTCGGGATGTTACAGTTGGTATCAGAGCTTGATTTGGATTAAACAGGACCTGGGTTATGGTCACCCGACGCACTCTGACGAACTCTGACTTAGGAGGGAGTGACGGAACTTAGAAACTGACGTAGGATTTTTCAATTTCCCCGAGCAACGAAACCGACCGAAATTGACAACTGAGATTGGGCCCGTACACACTCATGATCACACGAAACGATTCTGAATCACTTCTTGGTCGTCAGTCGACGAGTTTGAGTTGTTCCCTAGAAATGAATGTTCTTAGGTTGTGGGTCAACCACAACACCAAAGCCTAAAATCCCTTTTTATCCAATTTCTTTAAAATCTCTCCTTGCACCACTTTATTCTTTAATTTTTTTTAAATCCTTTCATACTAGACATAAATCCTAACGTATAAATGATGAAGAATAATACTTAAATAAAAATTTACTATAAATAGTAAATATATGTAAAACTTAGACTTTTGACCATTCAAATTGTTGAATCTAACCAAACAAATGGGTTAGTTGGATGGATGAGCTCCTCCTACCCCAAAATCATATGCTATATGTCACATAAAATCATTTCGGTTTGTATTTTGGCCCTGATACGGCTCAAAATGGAGTCGGGGGCCAAATGGAGCACTTTTGGAGGGAACCAGGGTGGGCCCCATACTTTTTTGGAGCCTAGGGGACTGGAGGAACACGTCCCTGGTGCCCCCCTTTAAAAAATATAAAAATTTTTGGCGAGGCCTCGCCGCTTTTTTTGTTGGGCCAGGCCGACCGTCCGGGCCGATGGTGTTTGAGGGCTAGGGGAACTCCCTGGTATAGGGGCCGTGGCTTAAAACCTCCCCAAACTAGTACTTCCTTCACAAAGTGACCCTCCAAGCTCTCTTTTCTCTTTCAAACTTCTGATTTTTGGCAAAAATCGCCCCTCCAATCACCCATTCCGTCATTTTCTATCACAACCCATTCACCTCCATCGTTCATAACAACATCTACCCTCTACCCTTTCCATTTTTCCTCATTTGAGCTCCCACACCCCCCATTTGGAGCTCAAAACGTGTAACTTCTCTACCCAACCCTTCTCTCCATTTTCCTTTACAAATCTCTCTTCTTTGGGCCTCTACAACCACTGTTGAGACCCAAGTTCGTGGAGAACCAAAAACTCCAGCCCTCTTTTCCCTTTTTCCTTCACTTCCCATGGCCTTATTTGAGTTGAATACGGCCTTTTCCTCCATTTTCACTGTCTTCTTCACAACCCCCGAATGTTGGAATGTTTAAGGCCCTTTCGACCAACTGCATTAGGTGAGTTTAAGGTGGATAGAATTGTATAAGTAACAATAAATGTACGTGTAGGGTATGGTTCCTATATTGGTGTATCCCATGTTTGGAGTGTGTGCAATTAAAAGCAAATTCCGAAATTCCCTTTCCAAGTACACTTAGAAATTCATTACCTTGGGATTTGGAAATCCCATCTCACACTTTCTGACACAAGGCTCATTTTCCAAAGCCTATACCATTAATTTTAATTCCCTCCCACCCTCCTACCAATCATGCCATTCCCAATCCCCAAGGTAGGATGAGTAATGCAGTCCCATTTAATACAACTTAAGACCACTAGCCAAATAGTGTTGAAGTGATAAAGTCCCTTGATATACATTAACCCACCGCACTCTGATAGCTTAGGCTTTTGGAGTAAATGGTTGTTTAACATATAGCCCCTTGGAGTTTTGGACCTAGAGCAGTGCTCCTAGATTTCGACAAACCTGACCGTATAGGAAATCCAACCAATTAATAATGTGAACCTTAGGATCCTCTTAGCAGGTATTAGCATATGTGAAATGCTCGGGCGTAGTTAAATTCAACTACAGGCAACTCAGTTCCAATTAGACAACTTTGACCCTAAGTGATAAAACCCTTCCTTGTATTAAAAACAAAGTGAAATCATCTAGTGTAGAGGCATAGACTTTGGATCACAACTAGTGGATTACCGCTACTCATACGTTGCGACTAGACTACTAGTTAGGCTAAGAAAGGTAAAGGACTAATTAATTATGTTGAGCCAATTGAATAATAGACTTAGTTATTCGGCTTAGCCGACTCAGACCCACTACACAACTTTCTTTCCATGTTGGCCTGACCATTTGCAACTAAAAGTTGATAACTTTGTCCTTGAGAAGTGTTAGGAGTATATAGCCGATAGAGACTTTGTCTTTTAGGCCTAAGGAATTGCCCAAATGGGCAACTGACAGTTAGGAATTAGGTCCCAAATTGCATGCCATGTCGGCATACATATTGTGCTTATGAATGTAGAAAGATAGCATGCCTATTAAGCTAGACATGATTAAATAGGATAAGTCTGGACCGCGACCAAACTCCTTGGTAGGATTAGGCATCTTGCCACAGACTCACACCTGTCCCTGAAATCAACCACAGACTCACACCTGTCCCTGAAATCAACCACGATACCGTCACCTTTAACTCCTTTCTATGACCATAGGTACCAATGTCATAGTACACCTCATCGATGGAAGGAAGACCATTGTAATAAGGGATTGTTTTCCATTTCGTGTCAATGATAGGTCATAAATTATACCTTGTTCCGATATATGGAGCAGGACATAAATCTTGAGCCTTGAGGGTAAAAATAAAATTTTAAGGGGGGTAGAACATTATGAGCCCAATCTAGTTAGGTCACCTATTGCATCTCTTTGATCTGGGTGGCGCAGCGGAAGCGTGGCGGACCCTACCCCACTGGCCTAGGATCGAAACGGTGCTCGTTGAATACGAACATTATAGAAGCCCTAGCCTGTCCTACTATGAGAAACCGTTTTAGGATGATCTAGTAAGATTTGATTCACCATTTCCTTTAACATAGATAATAACGTAGACTCTCTTAGACTAAGATCTAAAGGGCAACCTTAGAAGTAGACAATTTGAGTCATTCAATGATGGACATTCCCTACGTTTCTAGAGTGATCGGACTACGAAGTTACTAAAATATACAACTGCAAAGCATTCGCGGCTTGACCCAATTCTCAATCTTGGGTGACTACCGATGGACTCTCTGCTGACGAGCAGACGACCATGATCCACCAGGATTCGGAAGGGATACGATGAGCTTCCTACCCTGGCCTGGTAGATGATCGATGTATCAGGATCGAGCCCACTATTACCGTCTCTCCGTGTTGGTCAAACAATGAAAACAGTTATCTTACTCTAAATTGCTAGGAATTGTCGTCAAGACTCCAAATAGGTACAGAAATAAATTGTAGCAAACCATCAGGGTATGAGAAATGGATAAAGAAATAAGTTTTAAGGGGGGTAGACTAAAATGAACCACGCTAATATATACCCTACCACGCATAGAGACTTGAATCAATAAGTCTTAGGCAAATGAACTAATAGAATCCTTACTTATTACCTTCAGCCAATTTCGGGGACAAAATTTTGTTTTAAGGGGGGTAGATTGTAACATCCCGAATTTTTGCTAAACTGGGATTAGATGTCCTTAGGAAATGGGTCGATCCTAACACCTTATCAACTTGTCAAAACTCAGTCCCAAAGGCTAAAATCGCTTGTGAACCCATTTCTTTCACAAATCCCATCCTTCACCACCTTGCTCTCAATCTTTCTAAGTACTTTCATCCTAGACACTAACTTAAACTAGCTAAGTAGTATAACTTGGATCACTTTATATACAAACTACAAAGGCCCAGGTACCACCTCAGACAGAAATCACCCAGGACTAAATCCTTTAGAAATTAGGTGAGGATTAGCCAGTGTGAAACTAGAGTGCCTGTGAAATTAGCACCAATCGCTTTAAATACCATCTGCAAGACCCAAAACTTGTAGAATCATTGACGCTAGGGTACCCTAAAATTTAAGATCAATCTCATTACCCGGCTGCTCTTGGGAGCATCTCGAAACACCGTATCGGATCTGGACCGCACGTCGGAAGTCCGATTAACACGAAGTTAAGGACTTAGGACCGCCTCGCTGGGCTTGACAACCATCTCGGAAATCAAATCCAGATAGTGTCCCAGCGCTATTCGCTTGAGCTAGGAGTGAAGAGTGTGAGAAATGTGAAATTAATTCAAAATAAAATATCTTGAATAGTAATTTGGCACCTCTCGCTTGCGGATCAGTTTTAAGCAACCAGACCGTCAGAATCAGACCAAATTACACCCTCGGATCAGGAGAAATTTCATACACATTTACATGTACTCGGAAGCTCCGATCGAGATCCGCTGACCGTTGGACTGAAACTGGTCCGCCACGCGTGATCTGGAATCCCGACCGAAACGAAAACTTAATAGAACGTAGATCCAGCGTTAGTGAGCTTAAGTCCGACCTTTGGCTCAAGGAGGCCCGCCAGAAGTCTTCCGTTGAGCTGAAACTGACCTGTTTTGGTCATAACCTAAGTATACTTTGACCTGAAGTCTATTTCGGTGAGTTTTTAGACTATATAAGGACTTTAAACCCTCTTTCATTGCAGCCATACGAATTTGAGAGAAACCCTAGAGAGAAGAGAGAAAAGAGAGAAAATGTGGGAGTTGTGAGAGATCCTTCCTTCCACTCTTCCCTGCCGCTCCATGAGCTCCACCGCTCCGTTCTCATCGCTTTCCCGGTGATTCCAGCCCCGTTTTTAGGTAAGAAACCCTAACCCTAATCTGATTTGGGGCTTGGGTGGTTGTAGGTTATAAAATAGCTAACCTATTTCGTTCTATAGGTTGCCAAACTGCCAAATACGGAAGCTTAGCAAACCTATCGACTCCGTTACGATTCTACGACAAAAGGTGTGGACTTTAGGTGTACAGGTTATGGTTTTCAACACTTTTAATGTCAAATAATGATAGATTCATGATCTGCATGCAATTGCATATGTACAAAGTGCTTTCTGTTTTCTGTTTCGATTAAAGATGTAGATTATGGAATTTTACATATTCTAGGTATTTGTAGAAAATACCGTATATGTATAAATTTTGGAAATGTGTTTGACATGATTATTTGTTGTATGAATATACGATATATGGATAAAATACTTATTTGGCGAAAGGATTCGCCCAAATACATGTTTTACTAATATACACTATGTATGTAGAAATACTGTATTGTAGAAAGTACCGTATACATATATATTTTAGAGATGTGGTAGCCATGATTATTTGTTGTATAAATATATTATATATGGGTAAAATACTTGCTTGGCGAAAGGATAGCCCTAATACATGTTTTGCTAACATACACTACGTATGTTGTAATAGTGTATTCTAAGTGTTTGTGAAAATGGCTGAATGAGTATAAAATTCTCATTCATGCTCGCCATGACTAATTGTCGTGAATATATGATTGTTGTATTGGCGATACCCCTTTGACGAAAGGATTTGCCCTAAATCACGCCACGTCCAATATACACTATATATGTTGAAATGTGTAGCCCAAGTGTTTGTGAAATTGTTCAAATGAATATGGAACTTGGATTCCTACTTTCCGTGACTATCTGTCGTGGGTGTACGTGTGTTATGATTGGGGCAACTCCCTAGTGAAAGGATTTGGCCTAATGCCTATGTGATCAACATATGTCATGTATGTTGATATATGTATTTTAAAGTGTTTATTGAAATGTGTGAATGGGTAGTAATTAGTAAATTGTAATGTTTAAGGGTGTTGAGATATGATTCTCAACTTCTTTAACTATGTGTATGATTTCCTTAGATAACTGTGTGATTAGGAATTGAATATGTACAAACTCATGCTGGTGTTGTGCTTCATAACATGCTCAATTGATTGTATGATTTTATCTATGTGATGCATATGTTTAAATTCCTGTTACGTTGTATGATCCGTCATAAGTGATGGGGGAGTGGAGCAACGAATGTGTGCAACAGCCCTAGCAGCCTTAAACGGATAATACCATACTTGATTGTATGATTTGAATCTTGATCCATTACTGCTTTATCTATCTGCAATTGATTGTGTTTGAGGCTATGATTATACTCCAGACAATCGGTACTAGAAGTGAATTCGTGGCTGTGATTCATTTGCCACGTGGGATGTGTTCGACGAACTCGAGTCGTACTTCGGTTGGCAATAGTGGTTGGCCACGTGAAGTGCTTATGCACTTCATGTCATTCAACTTGTTGTGCGCTCGAGCTAGCCGAGCTCGTCAAGTAACCTGATCTGTCTTATGTATGTTCACCATGTTTAGACGCCTCTGCTTGAACCTAGGGTACCAAACTTACCAGTGGAATCCTGTTAACCATGGTACCTCGATCCGCTAAGACTCATGAGCCAGGCATGGTGGTATGGGACACCGTGGTCGACCTGTCGGCCTACGCTGGGGCTACGTGCCTCCCCGTAGTGACCAGTGAACAAGCGGACTCGTGAGCCCATTATGGTGGTATGAGACACTATATTCGTGCTGTCGACCTACGCTGGCACAGCCTGGCTGTGGTCCCCAGTCAGGTTGCATCCGGGTTCCATTCTCAATAAACGGACTGGTCGGGCTTCGGAAATAGACTGCCAGTTGGTAGGGTGTCAGTGGAGTGACCTCAAGCATACTCTAAACCTGCGGTGAGGTGATGAGCCTTCCCGTAGTAACAGAGTATAAACTAGGCCTGTTTCTCTATAGTGATGAATCATTAAAGAGGTGATGGGGAAGTGATGTAACCTTTGTGCGTAACAGCCCTGACAGCCTTTGTAGTGACCTGGAAAACACACCATCGTCTGAGATTAACTAGGACTGACGACCCTAGAATGGATCATGTTTGGGAATGATACAAGGGAGGTACCTTAGTTTCCCAATCCTGCTGTTTGAAATGGACTAATAATAACTCGGCAATCATGCTCATCATGCATTGCATGTGCCTGGAAGATGTGGAGCACTGAGGGATGAAAGCATGCCGCGAACGTGAGATGGTGTCGCACGAGGGAGGGTGTGGTGAGGGCATACATCATGACTGCATTCATACTTGCATTAATAAGAGTAGTTAGAATTATTTGATTTTACTGCTTTATCATCACTGCTTGACTGAATTGATAACATGTTAACCTATGCTTTATTGTTCCACTGAGTTGATCACTCACTCCCACGTTACGGGACGGTGTTCCAAACACCCACCAGATTTGTTGAGTTTCAGGTGATGGCGATGCTTATGAAGTAGGGCCGGACTACTATGATGTGGAGGAGGAGTTTTCCTACATGTAACTTTCTGACAGGTCAATGAAGACCTGGTATTGTATTGACGGGGCTATGGTACTTGGGATAGAAGACATTACACTTCCTCACATGTGGTATATTTTAGAACTATACTTGTAATTATTTAACCTGGTAACATCATCACACTCCGGAGACTCACCACTGTTTTTATATTGTATATATATCTATCACAGTCTTCCGCATGCAATTTAACTGTCTCTGGAGTATGATATGCTGTTTTGGCTTAATCTCACTCATGTTCAATGCACTAATATCGACAACATTCAATCATCATTATCTATGTTGCATAAGTGATGTTCCGAAAACTCGAGAGTTGAGTTATGCTCGACCCTCGATTTTTCGGGATGTTACAGTTAGGCTTTAAAAGGAGGCCCAAGGCCTATCCAAAACATGGGTCCAAGGGAAACACACATAGCCCAACCCATATATATCACTATCGGCCCATAGGAAATGTTAGGGCCCAACATAAAGGCCACTAATTCCATATATTGTGGTGGGCCGAGTGGGCAGCCCATTGCTCAAACCACATGGGCAAATGTCATGTTCTTAGTCAACTAAGTTGGGGCTATAACCCAACCCAAGTATAAAGTTGATTTGGTGAGCAACCAAGGGCCCAACTACTTGTGTAATTTGGCCCATTAACCCAACACGATAGTATGGTAAAACTGGCCCAAGAGTCCAATGGGCCCATCTAAAAAGTTCCAGCCCATTTGGGCCTAAAGAGTCCAATGACTAGTTACATTCATGGACTCAAATAAACCCAACTATGGTTGGCCTGAAAAATGCACTAATTAAGCCTAAGATTTGGGGGTTTAAGACAAGTTTTATTCCACAAAGGTTCTCACAATATGGTGGGCCCCCACACCTTAAAATTTTAGTCCAAAAGAAATGTAAAATTACAATATGTTGCTAGAATTTCTATTCTACCAATTTCTGGGCCTGCTGGAGCCCAATAAGATGATTATCTGATTTGCATGAGAAGTCAGGGTGGTCCAGTACTAAATATAGGGGCCCCACCACATTGGGAGCACACCAAAATCATTAGGAAAAGGTGGGCCACACTGCTGGACTAAAGGTCTAGCAGCAGTCCACATGGGACATCCTGTATGGGCCTGGGCATCCCAATAGCTAAAGGTGGGTCCTACCTTGGGTACTCCACACTAAGGTGGGCCATACACAAGTAGGCCACACAATGGATGGCCATTGATGTAAAACACACATCATGGTGGGCCACAAAGTTGGGTGGACAGCCAGCCCATGCTGGACTTCCCTACCACGGGCGTCCAGCCAGGTGGGCCGGTCTAGCCCTTGGCATAAATTCTACAGTGGCTCGTTGGGCCTGATACTTGGTAGGTGGGTCCCAACATGGGTGGGCCACCTCCACATAAAATTTAAGAGTTTTCTGAGCATGGAAACTATTTTTATGAATTAAGAGAAAATAATCTGTCCAGAAATCTGGTTGTTGCAGGAATTATAACTGTCCCTATGTTTGGTCCACATGGAGTGGGCCGGGACTCACCCAAACCCTTGGAAATTTGGAGAAAAGGTGGTCTTACATTTGGTCAACAAGTGGGGTCCACTAGGGTGGCCCACTTCTTCCAGAAATTCAGGTGAACAAGATGATTTCTGCCATACTGCATTGTTGAACTGTCCAGAAATTTTTGGACAGTTAGCCATCTTTGGCCCAACCCATGGGCCTCAATCATGGGAGGTAGGGTGTGGGCTCCATCCCACATCAAAGTGGGGTCCACATACTACAAATCTCCTAAAGAAATTTGGGGAAAAAGAATATGAAAATGGGTCTAATCATTAACCCAAAACACCTACTCTAATTGGGATGAAATCTGGACAGCAACATATGCTGTCCATATTTTGGCCCATGCATAAAAATCAAAGGGTCCATGGCCCTGATTTAACTTGTGGGGTCCACCTTGACATGCCAACAAAATTTTAGGCCCTTGGTTTCATTCAAACCTCCATAAAAAGGGAGGTTTGGAGATCACCCAAACCATGCATACATGGTTCGGCCTAGACATCCATTCAAGTGGGCTTGGACGTCCACCCTACTTGAGGCTTGGGAGGTTGTTGACATTCATTGGTGGTTCTCACCTCATCAGCAAAGATGAAAGGAAATTACAGAGAAATGAGAAGGAGAAAGAGTGAGATTCGGCCATAGGTGGGTGGTCCCGCCACTAATGGACCACCCACACACCATCCACACCATTACTATCCTTATGAACTTCATGCATGGCGAATTACATAGAAAATAAAGTGCTAGATAGTGGGGATTCCTCTCCCCACATGCATACAAGGCCTATATGGCCCTTAATGTACAAGAAATGGGAAGAAGAAGAAGTCTCATGGCCATGGAGAATGGCCCACCATGGCTAGAATAATGTAAGATCTAGGGCACTAGCCCTACCTAGGAGCCATGTAGGGCCTCCACCATGGATTGGTGGGCCCAACATGCTTCTATGCATGAAGCAAAAGAGAAAGGAAGAAGGGAGGAAGAAGAAGAAGAAGAGAATGAACCAAGGAGAGCGCCCACTTGTAGAGATGGCCACCAAAACTCCACCACTATGTTTTAGGCTTGAAGGAGAAGAAGTTTGAAGGTGGGAGATGGATTTTTGGTGGTTGGAATGAGGAGGGGAGAAGGAAGAAGGGGCTGAAAATGACAAAAGGGGGTGGGGACATTTTCTCTCTCGCTAAGGGAAGAAGGGAGAATGAGAAATGAGAGGAAGAGAGAGGGAGAGAGAGTGTATGAGGGAGTAATCATGACTCTTGCTAGAAAAGAGAACAAGAGCATGATGAGATTTCTAGGGGGTCCTACCTAATGCACATGATGACTCTCTACCTAGCTAGATAGGTAGGGTTGGTCTGTAGGATTATGTAGGGTGTAGGCTAGGGTAGGGTGTAGGTTTCTAGGAATGAGAGCCTAGGTGGGGCCCACGATGTGCAAACATGTGGGCCCCATGCACATGGGTCCCACGCAATGATGAATGGCCAATAATTGTCGAGGCAATAACATGATATGTACACGTCAGATTTGAACATGAGACGCAGCATTGGAACCGCGGTGCCGATGCGGTCACAATGGCATAGGTTTCGAGTCGATCCGAGTCAGGTCTACATGACCAAACTTGAGGATGACCGCAAATTCTATCCATAAGTCGCACATCACCGGGATTAGACCAGTCGGACCGCGAGACCTAAAGGAATGAAATGCATACTCGGGTAGGGTCTTACATATTTCAATAGATTTTTGAAGATCTCCAAATCTATTGTCATCCAATGGTTTTGTTAGAGTATCGGTAAGTTGTCGCTCGGTAGGCACATGATCCAACACAATAATCTTGTCTTCGACAAGTTCTCGTATGAAGTGGTGTCGGATGTCGATATGTTTTGTTCTTGAATGTTGAACTAGATTTTTGGAAATATTATGGCACTTGTGTTATCACAAAAAGGTTTCATTATGGATTGTTCAATCCATATTCCAGCAACATTTGCTTCATACAAAGAAGCTATGCACAACAACTACTAGCAGTGATGTATTCGACCTCAGCAATAGATAATGTTATAGAATTTTATTTCTTACTTTGCCATGATACAAGACAGTTGCTGATATAAAAAAAAAAAAAAAACCTCCACTGGTTGATTTGCGATCATCTATGTTATCGGCCCAATCGGTATCGACATACCTGATAATGATAGTAGATGTGTCAAACGGGTACCACAAGTCGAAATCGGTAGTCCCAAACACATACCTTATAATTCTTTTAACTGTGGATAAATGGGATTCTGTAGGATTGGTTTGAAATTGTGTGTAAGAACCAATGATAAATGCGATGTCTGGCTGACTCGAAGTTAAGTATAGTAAGCTACCTATCAAGCTGCGATACAAGTGTTGATCCACACTCTTGCATTTGCATCCTTGGAAAGTTTGACTGTGCTGCTCATGGGGGTATGATGAGTACGTCCAGATTAAGTCCAAATCTTTTAACTTGATCTTTTACATATTTAGACTGACATACAAATATCCCATTGTGCGTTTGTTTCACTTATAACCCCCAAAAGAAATTTACCTCACCAATCATGCTCATCTCAAATTCAGATTTCATTAATTCAGCAAAATTATGATCAACATCTTCACAAGTGGATCCAAATACTATGTCATCCACATAAATCTAGGCAATGAGTAAGGTATTTCCTGTCTTTTGCGTAAATAGTGTTTTATCAACACTCCCCCTACAAAAATGATGGTTTAGTAAAAAGTGCATCAAACGCCCATACCATGCTCGGGGTGCTTATTTAAGACCATAAAGCAATTTGCTCAATCGATATACATGTTGAGGATATTTTGGATCTAGAAATCCCTTTGGTTGTTCTACATATACTTATTCCTTAAGTACACCGTTGAGAAAGGAGCTTTTGACGTCCATTTGAAATAGTTTGAATTATAAAGCGCATGCAATAGACAGAAGAATTCTTATTGACTCAAGGCGCGCTACTGGGGAAAATGTTTCATCAAAATCAATGCCCTCAATTTGTGAATATCCTTGCGCCACAAGTCTTGCCTTATTCCTTACAACATTCCCAAATTCATCAGACTTGTTCTTGAAGATCCATTTGGTTCCGATGATATTTGTTTCAAGTGGTCTGGGAACTAGCTGCCACACCTCATTTCTCTTAAATTATTGTAGCTCATCTTGCATAGCAGCAATCCAATATTCATCTTGGAGTGCTTCTACGACATTCTTGGGCTCAATCTTAGAGGTGAAGCAGAGATAACTGTTAATACCCTCAAGATGACGTTGAGTTCTCACACCATCATTAGGATCTCCAATGATTTGATTTAGGGGATGATCCTTGATGAATGGCATGTTACTTAATGGTTGAGGTTCAAGAGGAGATGTGGATTTATTATCAGATTTACCTATAATGCATGAGTCCACATCATCCTCTATATCAATCGAAGGACTAGATTCGTTATGAGGTTGATCATCAACAACCACATTAACAGTTTCTTGAATAGTAAGCATCCTCAAATTGTATACTCTATAAGCATGACTATTTAAGGAATATCCTAGAAAAATCCCATTGTCACTTTTAGAGTCAAATTTACCTCTTGTTATTCTCTGTCTTTAAGGATGTAACATTTGCTACCAAAGACACGAAAGTACTTTACAATAGGTTGTTTTCCACACCATAATTCATATAGAGTTTTATTTAATCCTGCTCGAAGGTATACTCTATTAATTATATAGCAAGCAGTGTTGACAGCTTCAGCCCAAAAACTTTTAACCATATTTTTTCTATTTAGCATGACCGAACCCATTTCCTGCAACACCCGGTTTTTTCTTTCAACCACTCCATTTTGTTGTGGTGTTTTTGGGGCTGAGAATTCATGTCAGATTCCGTTTTCATTGCAGTACTTTTGGAATCGATCATTCTCAAATTCCCCACCATGATCACTTCGTATACATTTTATACAATAACCTTTTTCAATTTGGAGTCATTTAGCCATCTTTTGAAATTCTTCAAAGGCATCGGATTTTTCCTAAAGAAAAGCGACCCAAGTGAATCTGGAGTAATCATCCACTACTACCAGAAAGTATCTCTTTCTGCTATGACTCTCAACTTTGGTGGGACCTAATAAATCCATGTGAAATAAGTCAAGTGGTTTGGAAGTTGTGTTGGTGGTTGTCTTTTTATGTCCCACTTTAATTTATTTTCCTTTGAGACAATCACCACATACAATTTTTTTTTCTTTCTTCCCTATCTTAGGGAGTCCTCTCACCAATTTTTGAGAGCTTAGCTTAGCTAAGTTCCGGTAGTAATCATGTGGAAGTCTTTGGTGTCATAACTTGGACTCATCATTTAGAGCCATGTGGCATCTTATAGACTAATCATTCTCCCTACTACTTTCAATTACATAGCAGTTGTCACTGGTGCGAAGACCTTTCATTATAAATTTTCCGGTAAGATCTGAGATCTTGCACACATCTTTGGAGAATGTGACCAAGTGTTATTTGTCATAGATTTGTGAGATACTGAGGAGATTATGTTTTAACCCTTCTACACAAAAAAAAACATCTTCAATCTTAGGTAATCCAAGGCCAACTATTGTTCCTTGTCCAATTATCTTACCAGAGCTCCCATCTCCAAATGTAACTGACCCACCATCAAATTCTGAATAATTACAAAAATGGTTTTGGTCACCTATCATGTGTCTCGAGCAACCGCTATTAAGATACCACTCAGAACTATTACCCACTTTAAGAGCGGTATGAATTACAAGGCATTTGTTCTGATTTTTTATAACCCATTAGGTGACAATTTTCTTTGGGGATGATGTTTTGTTTTTACTATGGACCTGTTTGGATTTTTCGGGCAACTGAACCAAATTCCCTTATTTCATCGATTCATTGGTTTTTCGATTCAGTTGAGCCACTTGATTAATCAACTCCTCCATCCTTTTTGTCATCTTGGGAGGAGTAGGATATTTTCTTCCTTCATTTGGTGTGTATTTTGAAGGACACTTTGCTTTTTGCATTGTTCTTCTGGTTGGTTTGAATTTACCAGAAAAGTTCAACCCGGAAGTGGAGTGAGACCTACCAAATGTAAGACATTCAAACTTGTAATGTCCCGAGTCTCCACATGAATAACAGATAGGAGTGTTTCTTGTGTTGCTTCCAGATGCAACATTTTTCTTAATCACAGGTGTTGTAAGAAAGGAGTTTGTTTTGCAATTTTCATATCCCAAGCCTCTCCTATCCTTTTGGTTTCTTTCCATTTCTTATCCTTCTGGTTTCTTTCCATTCCTAGAAGTCTTTCTAGTTTTCATTGCTTTGGGTGAACCTGTGACTAAGTTCAATAGATTGTTTTGATTTTTCAACATCTAATCTTAGTTTATGATTTTCGTTTTTCAAATGTATATTTTCATATTCTAAATGTTCAATTTGTTTGTTTAATTTTTGTGTTTCGGATGTAAGAGATGATGTTGTCCTTTCAAGCTTGTCATTATCCGTATGATATTGCTGAAGATCATTTATTAAGCGAGTATTTATTCCTAATGTTTCATCCAAATCTTTTTGCAATTGTTTGTTCTTATTTTCAGCAATACCAAGTTTTTTAAGGACACTGATGCTATGGATGTAAAGTTGATCATAAGCATCGATCATGTATGTTTTCTTGCTCTTCTTCTACTTTCTCATCATTCGAGGAAGGCGCCTCTTTGGTTTGTTGCTCACTTATTTCCTCATTGTCCTTTGGATTAGGAATGATAGTGGTGGTGAAGGCCATAATTTTAACTTCAGTTAGGATCTCCCTCTAGGTTGTTAAACCTTTAAAGTGGAACCTACTCTGATACCAAATGAAATTACGGTTTAGACCGCTGATACTGAAGTATGAATGTATGACTAAGGTCCTGGAGGGGGGTGAATAGGACTTTTCAATAAATATACCAATTTAAAAATCTTTTTTGCGAAGATTAAACTAATCTCGGATTAAACTAAGCAAAGCAATCTAACTCTAAAGACTTCCAAGTCAATAGAGGATCCAATCTTATAGACATCTAAAGATATATCAATCATCTAACTAGTCTATAACTTGGTGAACATGATGAATGGAATATGCTACTTATCAATCCTAAGCATTCTTCTTATCATGTATACAACATAATCATATAAGCATGAGTTAAGCAAATGCACAAATGATAATCACAAACACAAGCATGTATAGTGGTTCGGCTATGTGCCTACTCCACTCTCGGCGAACGCACTCTCTCTTAGAGTGCACCGGTTTTACTATGAGAGGTTTTAAATCAGGTTTACCTCAAACCTTTACAACCTACAAAGGTATAGCCTACATAAGGCAATCACTCATGCCTACACAAGGCAATCATACATACTTACACAAGGCAATAACACTTACTAACACAAGGCATTAACACTTGCCTACACAAGGCACTCGATCAAGCCTACACAAGGCTATCACACATACGTACATAAGGTATTGAGTCCTACACAAGGACGCTATATGTATTCTCCCGTCGAAGGCCTACAAAAGGTCTTAGCAAGTTTGCGAGCAAACTCTGAAACCAAATCCTATACAAGGAAGATGTTTCAGACTCTTTGGACTCTTGTACTTACTTATAAGTGGATGATACCTTCTTGATGTAGTTGGTAGGTTGATTGATATATGCTTTGTCGAGCTTCAATTAGCTTCCTGATGCTCCCCCGATCACGATGTTGTGGTTGTTCTAAAGTTTCAGCTTCACGATCTATTTCCTTGTATATGATACTCCTTTTAGGGTAAACAAGATAATGGGAGTGGGTTAAATCTCATATAACTTGATGTCAAGTGGATTTCCTAGGGGATTCAACTGATGGATGCATTAGAGTATTATAGAGACTAAGAATATACCATTAGGTTTGGTCTCAATACTCTAGTGAAGGCTTGAGATCATGTTCTTCACTAATAGGAGCTTTGAATGCTCATGAAGGTGAGGAATCACAATGAAAAGAACATAAATCTCATATAGGTAGAGTTTAGGATGGCTAGGGTAAGCTTAGGATGCACTAGGGACTCTAAGATGCCTTAATCCATCATTTTTAGAAAGATCCAGATGCTCTATTTATAAGAAAAAGGTTCTAACAGATCTATAACGACTATATTTCGGTCCTACCAAGGAGTCCTTTGGTCGGACCGAACTATCATCGGTCGGACTGAATTAATGTTCGGTTGGACCGAATGTAAGACCCGTATCCTAGTCCGTACTGTTCCGAAGGCTTCCGCGATCTTTCCGGTCGAATTTCGGCAATCCTCGACCTAAAGCCAACGTTGCGCATGATCCTAAGACGAGACTTGTATGCCAAAGTCGGCTCGACCCAAAACCCATACCTTGGCGACCGCGCCGTCGCCGCAGTTCCAATGCCGCGACTCATGCACCGACCCGATACCCAGGCTAGAAGATATCGGCTTGCGTTCAGTTCGAGAAAAAACGCCGCGCGTTGCAATCCCTAGAAAATCCATCACATCAATCACTTCACTTGTCAAAGTACACACATTAATCTATCCCATCCCTAAGTACAAAAGCAACCCTTAAAAGTCAACTTTATCCCTTACCCAAGTACACCCATCCATCCCTCTCTTCCATCACTCCTCTCCCATCACCCCTCTCTCCCTCTCATTTTCTCTCTCCTTTTTCAAACAACACCTCATGAGAGCACACAACGTCCATGGCTCCATGAGAGGAGCTAGTGTGGCCCACCTTTCTATCTCTCATATCCACCCTTTGAAACCAATCTCAATCGTTGAAATTCTTTACTTAGAGCTCTAAGACCTATTGGAGGAAGGAGGAGTCGATTTAGTGGTGGGTGCTCTCTCTCTCTCTCTCTCTCTCTCTCTCTCTCTCTCTCTCTCTCTCTCTTTCATTTTTTTATATGCGATGATGTGGTCGTGTGGCCCACCCGAATGTACCCCACTGAATGTAAGTCTTACCCACACATCCATCCATTTGGTGGCCCATCTGAGTAAGGCCCACCCTAATTTGTGTTGTACCCAAAGCTGTCCAGCGTCCTGGACGCTGGGCGTTGCTGGGATGAAAATAAAATATCAGCTTGATTTGAAACTTGGGGAGGGTCACTCATATAGGCCCCATTGTGATGTATGAATTCAATCTACACCGTCCCTCTCATTTCCCAACTCATTTTAGGCGTTGAGCCGAAAAACAAGGCCAATCTGATTACATCGTGGGCCATTTCATGTAAAACAGTTATTTCTACCATTAAAATTTCCTTTGATATTTTTATATGTCAAAATACCTTGAATATTGGGCTCATTTAGTCTGTCATGAGCTGTAGGATCCAATGATTGGGAAGGATCCTTCTGATGTGGGCCCCACCTAGGAAAAACCTCAGTAATGCAATAAAAAAAAAAAATACGGCAGCAGACGCTGCTGCCGCTAGAGGACGTACAGCCGCAGCGTCCTGCTGCATTGTGGTACACGGGCTGGGACGGTGGGCTCCACGTGTAGGCCCTACCGTAATGTGTTTTTCACATCAACACCGTACATTTTGATGGTGCCCTTAGGGCTGTGATCCTTCGAAAATATCAGCCATATAAGGTTCTCAGGTGGTCCACATCGCAGGGGACTGGGATTGCACGTCTGCCGTTGAAACCCTTCCGAGAGTTCACAGAAGTTTTAGATCATTGCGAATTTGTTTCTTTTTCCTCTTTTCATGGGTCCCTGTGACCGTAACAACATGTTAGATTGAAAATAAAATTACGGTGGGCCCCACGTGGGACCCACCAAACTCAGGATCTTATCAACCGTCCACCCATTCATAGATGGGACGGGCAAGAGCCCCGATTAGCCACTTTGATATACATGTTTACATCCTGGATCTGGATTACTGGACGATGTCCTTTTCAAAAAAAAAAAAAAAAGGCTTTATATATTACATAATATAATATACGTATTATGTGTACAAGGGATGGTGGATCCCACGTGGGAAACCACCTTGCTGTAGCGTATATTATATAATATAATATACATATTATATTATTATATTATGTATATAAGAAATGGTGGGCACCACGTGGGAAAACACCTTGCTGTATTATTATATATATTATTATATGATAGATAATATGGTGGGTCTGGTGTGCAGGATACGGCCCCACATGATGCGTGTGTTGTATCCTTACCGTCCATCTGAGCGTGGACGTGGGGCCACCGTGATACGTGGGTTTTGCCACACCCGTCCAGTGGGACCCACTATAGATGTATGCGTTTTACCCATCCGTCCATCTGGCCGGTGGCAGCAGAGGCCCACCACTGATGGATGTGCTGCATCTAGCCGTCCATCCATTTGACTAGCCTATCTCAAGGCTTGAAACTAAAAATAAAACAGATCTTAATCAAGGGGACCACACTACAGACAACAGTGGTGTTGAACGTCTACCATTAGGACCCCATTTTGGGTCACAGAAGTTTTGTATTAATATGATATTTGTTTCTTGCCCCTGTCCAGGTCTTTGTGACCTTCTGAACT
This sequence comes from Magnolia officinalis, assembly GCA_021015155.1. NCBI lineage: Eukaryota > Viridiplantae > Streptophyta > Magnoliopsida > Magnoliales > Magnoliaceae > Magnolia > Magnolia officinalis. Next base: position 17,031,005 of record JAJHSJ010000016.1, on the reverse strand, counting down.
GACCGGATGGGAAATAAATGCTATGGTGGGCCTTCTAAATTTCTTTACCGTGGGAATCATTATTACCACTACTATTTGTGGTATGGTCCAGATGATCTTTTAATCTGATTCATTGTTAGGATAATGCTCTAAAATGATCTCTAGCTATAAATGAATAGTGTGGTTGGTTTGGGCCCATTCAACTCAGCCCATTTGACTCGGCCCATTTGACTTGGACCATTTGATTTGACTCATTTAATTCGACCCATATTGATGTTTATGCGACACAGATATGAGGCCCATTATGACGTATTTGTGGCCGTTGTTGAGGCCCATTTTGATTTATATGAGGCATATCATAATTTATTTCGACCTATGTGGCAGGGCCCACCTGCCTTGTATCTGAGACACATAAGATGGGGCCCACCTGTTTGAATCGCAGGCCCATGGGTTGAGGCCCATTGTGATATATTTGGGACCCATGGGTAGAGGCCCATTGAGATGTATTTAGGGCCTACGAGTTGAGTCCAATTAAGATATATTTGAGGCCCACTTGATTGTATTAGGCCCATGTGTAGGGCCCACCTATTGTGTGTTTGAAGCCCATGTGTTGTGGCCCATTGTGATGTGTTCGAGGCCCATATGTGAGGCCCATTGTGATATATATGTTCCTTGTGTGAGGCTGTGGGCCCACTGCACATTTGGCTTTATGTGGGCTACTCCTTGGGAACAATGTTGGTTAAATGACCACATTGATGGCAATGATGGTTGAATGCCCACATTGTGACCTTCCCTTAAGCCTGGTTAGGCCCATTCTCATCATCCTCTTGTGGGTTACCCCAAACGATTGGGCCTCATTATATTGTTTGATCCCTCATCGGTTGTCCATCTATGGACCCAGCCTTGTTATGTGTTGGTTGTCGGTGCCGATTATCGATGCAGATTATCGGTGCCGATTGTCGCTGCAAATTATCTGTTCCGATCGTGGCCGATTATCGATTGACGTGGCCGATTGCTGATTCTGCTTGTCGCGGCCGATTGACCGATTACCGATCGAGGCCGATTATCGTGACCGATTACCGATCGAGGCCGATTATTGTGACCGACTACCAATCGTGGCCGATTATCAATTGACGTGGCCGATTGCCGATTCTTCTTGTCATGGCCGATTGACCGACTACCGATCGAGGCCGATTATCATGACTGATTACCGATCGTGACCGATTGTCGATTGATGTGACCGATTGTCGATTCTGTTTGTCGTGGCCGATTGACCGATTATCGATCGAGGTCGATTATCGTGGCCGATTGTCGATTCTGATTATAGTGGTTAATTGCCGATTCCGATTGTCGAGGCCCAATGTGATGTATATGCGGCCCGTTGTGATGTGTATTCAACCCGTGTTTAAGGCCCAATGTGGTGTATATGAGGCCCATTGTGATGCATTTGAAGGCTAGGCGATGGAACCCACTGTGATGTATTTGTGGCCTATGGGCAAGGCCCATTGGGATATGCATTAGGCCCATGATGCATGACCCATTTGATATATTTGAGACCCATGTGTGGGGCCCACATGTCATGTATTTGAGGCCCATGAGCAGGGCCCACCTATTGTGTATAGGTGGCCTGTAAGTAAGGACCACTATGTTGAATATTAGGCCTTTGTGTGAGGCCGTGGGCCCATTGCATGTTAGGCTCTATGTGGGCCATTCCTTAGGGGCAATGTTGGTTAAATGTCCACATTATCGATGCCAATTGTCGGTGTCGGTTATTAATACCGATTATGAGTAGGTGATAGCATAGCATCATGATACATGCCTATACGCATCATCTGCATGTTTGTTGTGAGGTGTGGTTGATCATTGCATATGTCATTGAGCGTGTTGTTATGAGACTCCCTGATAGGCGGAGGTCATCTCACATGAGTGCATGGTATGCGCAGGATTGATGCATGCCTGGATTGTATGATTCATGCATCTTGCATTATGATTATTGTATGCCCTAGCGACATCAGGGTCGTAGCCTCCACAGGCATATCGTGGATGGCCAGACGAGACACCGAAAATATTTGGTTCTAGCATACGGGCGCCATAGATGTCCCTGGGTGAAAATTCCTAAACCTCCGTGGCCAGGAGATGACTCCAACGTCGAGACCGAGTGGATATATGAGCACATGAGGGCCGAATACCAGGAGACCGCGTCTCCTACTGTGTCGTGGTCGGTTGGAAAGGAGTGGTGGCCTTACTCGCCCGAGAGCAGGGGGCATTACTAGGCTGAGTTTGACCAGCTCGGAAATGGGTTCGCTATCGACGTGCCGGATAGGTATTGGCTGACTATTGGCCAGGCGGATAGTGAGGTTTCTTACGCTCACTTGGACTGTGCTGCTTGGAGAGAGACAGTGCCATTTGGAGTGTATTAAACCCCGGTGATGATCCCATAGATGAACTGTACTGATATGTGGACTTATTGAGTAGGAGTTGCATGCTCATTCATTCATTCATTCCTTCACTATCCACTCGGGCTGGTGGTGCGCAACTAATTGTTGTGTGCCTTCGTTATGGCAAGGATTTCGGTTGGGGCGCACGACTAATCTGAGATCAGGAGTTTACCACACGGAGTCTAACTATCCAAATTTAGGTATGGGACTGGTTTGGATAGAAGGCCCTTGTGATGGACCCCATAGCCTGCGATACTACGTACTATCATCCCGACTTCACACTCCAGCATGGTCATTCCATTCGCACCGCATAGTGCATTACATCTACTGCATATGGCATTCCGGGTTACTATGTTTATGCATTTATACAGTCTAGATACGACTGACGGTATTCATGCACTCATCAGGAATTGCATACTGCATCGCATCCTTCACATCTGATGTTTGGCTCTTTATGACTCCTCATTTGCATAGATGTTCTATAATGCGTATTCTGATATTGATTGACTCATGGACTTGTCTGTATTTTTGCTTACTCTGTTATCGTATGATTTATGACCTTGTTAATAATGTTGTTTACTCGGATAATTCATGTTATTGTCAGTATTTCTGCTTATTTCTGATATTGTATGATTTATGGGCTTGTTAGTATTCCCGCTTACTCTGATTACTCTGATATTGCTTACTTGGCACTTACCTTGTGCACACACTTACACCACCCTCTAAGTTTTCTATAAGCTTATGCACGATAGATGCGTGCAGGTGATGTTAGGTTGCAGCAGTGTCGAGCTTGGAGCGTGCAGCGGTCCTCTGGAGCTTGATTTTTGGTTTATGTATTTCTCTTTCAGCATTGTGCTCAAATGATTATATTAGTGGATATGTGATGATGTTGTTGCCTTTGTGAATTGGGTAATCTTGTGGTTATGCTTATTTTGAGTTAAATGTACATTGGAAAAAAAAAACCCTCCTCGTAGGATCCCAGGATCGGAATCTGGCGTATGGACTCTAGGAGCCGAGAATGGGGTACTACGGAGGCTGTCAGCATCAGATTCGGTGATAGGGATTCCAGTGAATCCGATTTCCGATTTGGGGCGTGACACCAAATTAAGTCCTCAGGTTGCTACTAGACTCTTTTGTTCACTTTCGGTCGGACCGAGTATTTTCTTCGGTTGCATTTGGTTGGACCGAATTAACTCCCACTACGTGAAAAATGGAAAAAAAAATGACGGATTTAGAGACGGTTCTGTACCGTCTCTAAAATTGCTTGGCTTAAAGACGCTTTAGAGACGGTCGTAAACTGTCTCTAAACTTTTAGATGACCCTTGACCGTCCTTAATATTGTCTTAATTTAAACGTCCATAAATCATTTAAGACGATCAAAAACCGTCGTTAACTGAGGATAAAAGACGACCATTGACCGTCTGTAATAAGAGACGGTCTCTGACCGTCTTATATGCAGCCATTTGAGACGGTCAAAGACCGTCCGTATTAGAGACGGTCATTGGCCGTCTCTTACTGGCAATTTGAGACTGTCAAGGACCGTCTCAATTAGAGACGGTCATTGGCCGTCTTTTCCTGTAATGTGAGACGGTCAAAAATAGTCTGTATTAGAGACGGTCCTTAGCTCTCCATTTGAGACTGTCAAAGACCGTCTCTATTAGAGACGGTCCTTAGTCGTCTTATAGTGGTCATTTGAGACTGTCAAAGACCGTCTCTATTAGAGACGGTCCTAAACCGTCTCTAATGCTCAGGTAAAAAATTAAGATAAAAAAAAATTATGAATTTTGAAAAAAAAAAAAAAAGAGTTTAAAAGCTTAGAAAAATAATTAACAATGTTTAAGAAAAAATTTAGATTTTGAAAAAAAAATGTAATTTTATAAAAAACTAGATTTTTTTTTTTAAAAAAAAAAAATTGTAATTTTAAAAAAATTTCGATAAAAAAATGATATTTTTTTTTTTTTTAAAAAAAAATTGTAAGAACTTGAATAATATTGAACTAATTTTGAAAAAAAAAAAAATATAACAAGATTTCGATAAAAAAAATGTTATTTTGAAAATTTAAAAATTAAACAAAATTGTGAAAAAATTGATAAATTGTAAAAAATATATATATATATTTAAAAGAAAACTAGATTTTGTATTTTGACAAGAAAAATTGAAAAGTTATATAATAAAAGTGAGATTTTAAAAATGATATTTTGAAAAAAAAATTTTAAAAATGGAACAAAATTGTGAAAAAATTGATAAATTGTAAAAAAAAAAAAAAAATTAAAAAGAAAGCTAGATTTTGTATTTTGACAAGAAAAAGTGAATAGTTAGATAACAAAAGTGAGATTTTGACGATGTGTTGTATATCCTTGTCGCTCCTATGTTTCTTTAACCCATTTTTGGGGTGGGTATAAAAAATTGTGTAGATTTAAATCTTAAGTGGACCACACCACTGGAAAGAATGATAATATAGTACCTCACAATTAAAAATTATAAAGAGCCCATCGTAAGGTTTTAGTAATGTTTATTTGCAATCCAACCTGTTGATAATGTAAAGAAGATCTAGACGAAGGTATACTACAAAGATCAAATTGATGCAAAACTTTTGTGGCCTTCAAAAGGTTTTTAATAGGTATTCATCATTGTTTTGATTGGTATGGCCCACCTGAGATTATTGAGTTCTTATGATTTGAAATCACATCCTAAAATATGATGGAAAAATATATGGACGGTGTCGATATATATAAAATATATTAAGGTGGGCCCTACATGGTTAGAGTAACACTCATGAAGGAGTTACCTAAATAGTGAAATGGTACTATAAGGTTACCTCGTGGGAACTTCCCATAAGGTTAATTTGTGTGTGCCCCACCATGATGTGTGTAGAACATCAACACCATGCATTTGATGTGTCCCCTTTAAGTCCAAAAATCAGTCGTATACGAAACTTAGGTGGGCCATAGCATCTAAAACTATGTGAAGACTTCTCTAAAACATATAAAAGCATTTGGTGAGGCCCACATGAGTTTTGGATGTGTATGAAACTTGGTCTAACTCCTCATCCAAGTGGGACACACATAATGAATGGGTTGGATCTATGAAGCATATCTAGGTGGGCCCAATAAATGATTATGAATGTTTTAATGGGAGGGTAACCCTCTCAACTATATATAGTATGTGGTGTGGCCCACCCAAGTCGTGGATCGACTTTATTTTTAAGCTCTAAAACGTACCTCCCCATAGGATCTTATTAGAGATTGACGATGCTTAAGGGGCTCCATGGGGCCCATTTTAATATATTTGTTTTATCTAAGCCGTCCATAAATTTTGAAATATTATTTCAGTGCATGAGCTCAAAAAGTGGAAAATATTAAAAATCTAAGTGGACCACACCATAAGAAATAATGAAAAATAAATTTATAACATTAGTATGTGGTGTGGTCCACCTACAGCTTCGATTTGACTCATTTTTTAGATCAACCCTAAAAATGAGCCATTAAAATTAATGGACGGAGTGGATAATTAACAAACACAATGGTAAGCCCCACAAGCCCTAAAATAATGAAAATTCGGGATCAACCCACACTGTTCATCCATTTTTCGAGATCATTTTAGAGAACTATCTAAAAAATGATTCATATCAAAAGATTAATTAAATAAACCACACCACAAATAAGGGGAACAAATTGGCTACTCCCCCTGACACCATCCAATGGCTTGTGGTTGGTGCTATATGGGCCCCACCATGATGTATGTGTTTAATCCATGTCGTCCATCTATTTTGATAAAAAAATAATATTTTGAAAAAAAAATATTAAAAATTAAACAAATTTGTGAAAAAAATTGATAAATTGTAAAAAAAATATATTTTTTTAAAAAGAAAATTAGATTTTGTATTTTAACAAGAAAAATTAAAAAGTTACATTACAAGATTTCGATAAAAAAATGATATTTTGAAAAAGAAAATTTAAAAAATTAAACAAAATTATGAAAATTTTGACAAATTGAAAAAAAATATATTTTTTTGAAAAAGAAAACTAGATTTTGCATTTTGACAAGAAAATTTGAAAAGTTATAGATAACAAAAGTGAGATTTTAAAAATGATATTTAAAAAAAAAAAAGAAATTTTCAGAAATTAAAAAAATTGTGAAAAATTTGACAAATTGTAAAAAAATATATATTTCAAAAAAGAAAACTAGATTTTGTATTTTGACAAGAAAAATTGAAAAGTTAGATAACATAAGTGAGATTTCGATTTTAAAAAATGATATTTTGAAAAATAAAATTTTAAAAATTAAACAAAATTGTGAAAAAATTGTCAAATTGTAAAAAAATATATTTTTAAAAAAAGAAAACTAGATTTTGTATTCTGATAAGAAAAATTGGAAAGTACTTAGATAACAAAAGATAGATTTTGAGGTCCACTGTTACTTATTTATTTTATCCACTCCATTCATCTATGTTAACAGATAATTTGAGGTCTAAATAACAAAAAGGAAGCATATCTAAAGCTCAAGTGGACCACACCACAGGAAATAGTGTGATTGAACCTCTGCCATTGAAAATTTCTTGGAGGCCATAGAAGTTTTGGATCAAGCTGATGTTTGTGTTTTCTATTCATTCGTATATTTTTAATATTATGAACAACCTTTAACTATTTTTGGACAATCTGATTAATCCAGATTGAAGAGTGAATAATTTCAGATGTTTAAATCAAAATTCACTCAAATTGTTGATCAGTCTTGTTTGCCCAATATCTTTTTTATATGTAACATGATTGAGGTTAGTAACTAGTCAAATTGAGGGTAATGATCAGTAAAATAAAGTGAATGGACCAGACATGTAAAACGGGTCAAATATTCTAGTCAAAATTGTGACCCAACTCATTGACACCCTGAAACTCTAAGAATTAATGTAAGTTTTGTAGGGCTCATCATGATGTGTGTCGAATATCAACACTGTGCATTTAATAGAAGTTTTGGATTAAGCTGATGTTTGTGTTTTCCCTTCATTCATATATTTTTGATATTATGAACATGTTGGATGACAAACATTATTACTGTGGGCCCACCATATTGTATGGCCCTACGACCATTTTTTTAAAAAACTTTTGAACCGGTTGGATTTCAAATAAACATTACGATGGGCCTTAGGATAGTTTCAATGGTGGGAATCACCCTCCTGTTGTTTTCTATGGTAAGGTCTATTACAGATTTTTATCTGTCTCATTCTTTGGCTCGTGACTTAAAATGATATCTCAAAATGGATGGACGGTGTGGATATAATAAATACATCATAAGTTTTTATATTTTTTAAATATTATATATATGGAAAAGGTTCTATTCGTCGAGCTCATGGGAACTCCCCGTGAGGTCAAGCTGTGTGGGCCCCATCATGACGTGTGTCGAAAATCAACACCGTGCATTTGATGGGTCCATTTAAATTATGGGATATCCCAAAAATCAGCCGTATACAGAACTCTGGTGGGCTATACCATCTAAAATCATGTCTCTACGTGAAAAATGAAAAAAAAGGACAAATTTAGAGACGGTTCTGGACCGTCTCTAAAATTGCTTGGTTTAAAGACGCTTTAGAGACGGCCGTAAACCGTCTCTAAAATTTTAGACGGCCCCTGACTGTCCTTAATATTGTCTTACAAATTTCAACGTCTACAAATCATTTAAGACGGTCGTTGACCGTCTTATATGGGTCATCTGAGACGGTCATAGGCCGTCTACATTAGAGACGGTCCTTGACCATCTTATATGCGGTCATTAGAGACGGTCATTGGCCGTCTTTTACTTACAATTTGAGACTGTCAATGTAACGACCTGAAAATTTTCGTACATTGGGCCGAGTATCACCTCGATCAGAAATCACACAGGATTAAATCCTTTAGAAATTTAACAAAGTTAACTAAGTACTAAACTCGGTAAATCATGAAATCCGTTGGGATCGCTTTAAATACGATCTGCAAGACCCAAAACTTGCAGAATTGGTGACTCTAGGTTATCCTAAAGTCTAGAGCCAAACTCATTACCCGTCTGCTCTCGGGACTGAAACGAAACTTCGTATGAGGTCTAGATCGCACATCGGGAGTCCGATTAACACGAAGCTAAGGAACCAGGACCGCCCCACTGGGCTTGACAATCATCTCAAAAATCAGATGATTCCGATGTCCCACGGCCATTATTTTCACTCCGGAGCGAGGGAGTGTGAAAAACACTATTTCCATCCAAGAGAAAATATCTGGAATAGTGATCTGGCACCTTTCGGTTGCGCGTCAGTATTAAGCAACCTGACCGTCGAAATCAGACCAAATTACACCCTCGGATTAAGAAAAATTTCAGGAACATTTACATGTACTCAGAAATTCTGATCGTGGCCCACGGACCGTTGAACTGAAAGTGGTCCGCCACGTGCGATCTGGGAATCCGATCGAGCCGAAAACGTAATCCCACGTAGATCCTCTGAGGGTGAGCTTAAGTCTGACGTTTGGCTCGAAGAGGGCTACCAGAACACCCCTTTTGAGCTTGGAAAGTGGCGAACTGCCTATATATGCAGCCACCCTTGAACCTAAGTCTATTTTGGTTATGTTCTAGGCTATAAAAGGGGCTTAGAACAGCCCCTCTCACAGCCATACGAATTTGGGTCCAAACCCTAAGAGAGAAAGAGAGAAAGGAGAGAGAAACTTGTGGAGATCGAGGCCGATCTTCCTCCTGCTGCTTCCACTTCTCCCACGGCCTACACCGCTCTATTCCAAGAGATTTCCCGGCGGTTTCCACCCCATTTGAAGGTAAGAAATCCTAACCCTAGGTCTGATTTGAGCCTGATTAGTGATAAGTTAAGGAAAGACTAATTGAATGCGCTCTTTAGGCTAAGAAACTCCTGTATACGGAAGCACCAACCCTCTTGCTGATTCATTGGAATTCTAAGGGCTGAGGTGAGGACTTTAAGCGTATAAGTTACGGTTTTCAACGCTTTCAATGTCAGATAATGATAGATTCATGATCTGCATGCAAATGCACATGTACAAAGTGCTTTCCGTTTCCTGTTTCGATTAGCGATAAAGAATATGGAATTTTACATACTCTTGATATACGTAGAAATACCGTATACGTATTTTTGTTGAGAAAATGTTTAACATGTTTATTTAATGTTTGATTATATCATGTGTGGATAAAATGCTAGTTTGGCGAAAGGGATCGCAAAAATACATATTCATGTGTAAATGTCATATATGTGGAAATTGTGTATTCCAGAAATTCCGCATACGTGCGGATTTTGGAAATATAATTGTGATGATTATTTGCCGTATGATTATAATATACACGAGAAAAATACTCTCGAGGCTTAGGGACAGCCCGATTACAAACTTGCCTAACATACGTCATGTATGTTGGAAAAGTGTATTCTAAGTGTTTGTATAAGTGCAGGTATGTGTACATGTGTATGTACTAGTGCCTTAGATAGGCGCTGATATGAGTTTTCCAACTCCCTTAGAGACATGTAGGATCCCCTCCATGCGGTGGTTCACCGCAACCACTTGATTGTATTGCACACACAATTGTATCCCTATGGGGATAGTGCTTTGTTACATGCATTAAAACATGCTTTGCAACCTGCTTGACTTCATGTTTTACTTCATGCTTTATAACATGCCTACTAACATGATTGTATTGCTTGTTTATCATGCTTTATTTCACCTGCTAACGATGAAAACTGTTTGAGTTTGGGACTATGAATGTAGTCCAAACACTCGGTACCAGACTTGTGATTGTGGCTGAGATTCATGTCGCCACAAAGGACGGGTCCGGCGAACCCGAGTCGTACTTCGGTTGGCGATAGTGGTTGGCCACGCGGAGTGCTTTTGCGCTCCATATCGCTCAACTTGTGGTGCGCTTGAGCTAGTCAGGCTCGCCAATTAAACCGAAGTGTAGTTGTGTGTTCACCTTGTTTGGTCGCTACTGCTTGAACCTAGGGTACCAAACTTACCAGTGGCGATTCCCGTTTAACCATGGTACCTAGATCCGCTAAGACGCATGAGCCGGGCATGGTGGTATGGGACACCGTGGTCGAGCTGTCGGCCTATGCTGGGGCCATGTGCCTCCCCGTAGTGACCATTGCGCAACTATCTCGTGAGCCGAATACGGTGGTATGGGACACTGTATTCGAGCTGTCGATACTTCGGCGAGAGCCGAGTACAGTGAGATCTGTGCTCGTGCTGACGGGCGACGAGTCCTCCGTGGTATCATCGAGTGTACTCTAAGTATCTGTGATTGGCCACGAGCCTTTCACAGCAACTAGAGTGTGAGTTGAGCCGAGTATGGTGAGACCTGTACTTGAGCTGACGGCTAGTGATTGAGCCGAGTACGGTGAGACCTGTACTCGAGCTGACGGCCAGCAATTGAGCCGCATACGGTGAGATCGGTATCCGCGCTGACGGGTGACGAACCCTTTGCGATGCCATCACTAAGCTTCTCAAACCATAACATCGTATGAGAATAACTAGGATTGACGACCCTAGAATGGATCATGTTGGGAATGATACAAGGGAGGTACCTTAGTTTCCCAATATTGCTGATTGAAATGGACTAATAATAACTTGGCAATCACGAGCATCATCGCACCGCATGTGCTTTGTAGATGTGGCGCACTGAGGGAGTTAAGCATTCGCGAACGTAAGATGATGTCGCTTGAGGGTGGTTTGGCAAGGGCATATAGCATCATGTCATATCATTTTTTGCATTTAACAAGGGTAGTTAGAAATGCTTGATTTGTACTGCTTTATCATTACTGCTTGGTTGATTTGATAACATGTTAACTTATGCATTATTGTTCCACTGAGTTAGCTACTCACTCCCACGTTACGGGACGGTGTTGTACACACCAACCAGACTCTGTTGCAGGGTTAGAGGGCGCCTTGGTTCAGGAGCCAGAGCCCGACGTTGATGAGGACCAGGAGGAGTTCTCTTTCATGCAGTATTCTGACGGCTACGCCTAGGCCGGCTGCATCGCGGGATTCTCGGGGCCTCTTTTGAGGATGTATTTTGGGTTTTTGATTTACAAACATTACATGTATATCGGTGCTCAGCTAGTACTCATACTCTGGAGTTCAGAAAATTTTGTTACTTTACATACTTGAATATAAAATTTCAGTCTTCCGCTGTTTTTTTTTAAATGCAATTGAACTGGAGTATGAATTACTGTTTTGGTTTAATCTCATTCATGTTTATTGCGCTAACTCAGACAACATTTAACCGGCATCGTGTATGTTGCATAAGTGATGCGCTGGAACTCGGGTGTTGAGTTCATTCTCGACCCCCGAATTTCAGGGTGTTACAGTCAAAGAGCATCTCTATTAGAGACGGTCCTTCGCCGTCCTACAGCCCTGTCAAAGACTGTCTCTATTAGAGACTGTGAAAGACCGTCTCTATTAGAGACGGCCCTAGACCGTCTTTGTCAGAGACTGTCAAGAACCGTCTCTATTAGAGACGGTCCTAAACCGTCTTATAGCCCGGTCCTAGACCGTCTCTAATGCTCAGGTCAAAAATGAAAAAGCTCAAAAAAATTATGAATTTTGAAAGAAAAAAAAAACTGTAATTTTATAAAAATCTAGATTTTGAAAAAAAAAAAATAAGAACTTTGAATAATGTTGATAATTTTGAAAAAAAAAATCAATAAAAATATGATATTTTGAAAAAGAAAATTTTAAAAATTAAACAAAATTGTGAAAAAATTGATAAAATGTAAAAATATATATTTTTTAAAAAAGAAAACTAGATTTTGTATTTTGACAACAAAAATTGAAAAGTTATATATCAAAAGTGAGATTTTAAAAATGATATTTTGAAAAAGAAAATTTAAGAAATTAAACAAAATTGTGAAAAATTTGACAAATTGTAAAAAATATATATTTTAAAAAAGAAAACTAGATTTTGTATTTTGACAAAAAAAATTGAAAAGTTTTATAACAAAAGTGAGATTTTGATGGTGTTGTATATCCTTGCCGCCCATACGTTTCTCCAACCCATTTTTGGGCCGGGTATAAAAAATTACGTAGATTTAAATCTTAAGTGGACCACACCACTGGAAAGAATGATAATATAGTACCCCGCCATTAAAAATAATAAAGAGCCCATCGTAAGGTTTTAGTAATGTTTAGTTGCAATCCAACTTGTTGATAATGTAAAGAAGATCTAGATGAAGGTAAACTACAAAGATCAAATTGATCCAAAACTTTTGTGGCCTTCAAAAGGTTTTTAATGGTTATTCATCATATTATTTTGATTGGTATGGCCCACCTAAATTATTTAGTTCTTATGATTTGAAATCACATCCTAAAATATGATGGAAAAATATATGGATGGTGTCGATATACATAAAATATATCAAGGTGGGCCCTACACGGTTAGAGTAACACCCATGAAGGAGTTACCTAAAATAGTGAAATGGTACTACAAGGTCACCTCATGGGAACTTCCCATGAGGTTAATTTATGTGGGCCCCACCATGATGTGTGTATGACATCAACACCATGCATTTAATGTGTCCCCTTTAAGTTCAAAAATCAGTCATATACGAAACTCAGGTGGGCCATAACATCTAAAACTATGTGAAGACATCCCTAAAACATATAAAAGCATTTGGTGGGGCCCACATGAGTTTTGGATGTGTATGAAACTTGGTCTGACTCTGCATCCAAGTGGGACACACATAATGAATGGGCTGGATCTATGAACCACATCTAGGTGGGCCCAATAAATGATTATGAATGTTTTAATGGAAGGGTAACCCTCTCAACTATAGTATGCGGTGTGGCCCACCCAAGTCATGGATTGACTTTATTTTTAAGCTCGTGGCCCACCATGGAATGGTGCATCTGACTGACAGGGTAGATCCAAAGTTCAAGTGGACCCAGAAAAGAGTGGGATAGTGACACCCACTATTGAAACCTTCTTAGGGCTCGCCGTGATGTTTATTTGAGATCCAACCTGTTTATAAGTTAATACAGACATGGATGCAGTTGAGAATTGGTCTGACCCCTTATCCAAGTGGGACACACATAATGAGTGAGTTGGATATGTGAATCACATTTAGGCAGGCCCAATATATGATTATGAATGTTTTAAGGACACCCCTCCATTATATTATGTCGTGTGGCCCACATTTAGGTTGATGTTTATGTTTTCCCTTCATTCATGTTTTTTTTTTTTATATTATGAACATGTTGGATGACAAATAAACATTACTGTGGGCCCAAGGAAGGTATCAACGGCGGAAATCATTATTCCACACTGTTTTGTGTGGCATGGTCCACTTGAGTTTTGCATTTGCCAAAAATTTGAGATCAACCCACACCGTTCATCCATTTTTCGAGATCATTTTATAGAATTATCTAATAAATTAATCATATCCAAAGATTAAATGGACCACACCACAAATAAGGGGAATGAATTGGCTCCTACCCCTGCACCATCCAATGGCTTGTGGTTGGTGCTGTGTGGGCCCAACCATGATGTATGTGTTTAATCCATGCCGTCCATCTATTTTTAAAGATCATCTTTTGGCATGAGACCAAAAATGAGGCATATCCCAATTTGAAATGGACCACATTATAAGAAATAGTGTTGAATGACCGTCAACCATTTAAAACATTCTGGGGGCCATAAAAGTTTTGAATTGAGATGATTTTTATTTTTCCCCTTCATCTAAGCTTGTATGACCTAATAAACAGATTGGATGCCATATAAAGAGTACAATGGGCCTTACATAGGATTTTAATGATGGATATCCAATCACTATTGTTTTCATGTGGTGTGGTCCACCTGATATTTATATACCTCTCAATTTTGGGCCCCACCATGATGTATGTTTTATATCCACACCTTCCATCCATTTGGAGAGCTCATTTTAGGGCAATATCCAAAGATAAGTCCAAAGCTCCAGTGGACCCCAGCAAAGAAAACAGTGGGGACAGTGACACCCACCCTTAAAAACTGTTTGAGGACCACGAAAGTTTTAGATCAAGCTGATATTTGTGTTTTACCTTATTTCATGTTTTTTTTTTAAAAAAACTTTTGAACAGGTTGGATTTCAAATAAAAATTATGGTGGGCCTTAGGATAGTTTCAACGGTGGGAATCACCCTCCCCACTATTTTCTATGGTGAGGTCCACTACATCTTTTTATCTGCCTCATTCTTTGGCTACTATATAGGATCAGACCTAAAATAAACCTTAGAAATGGATGGACGGAGTGGATGAACAAAATACATTAAGGTGGGCTCCACAATCCCTGAATTTGCAGTCAATCTATGGCTCTGTCCAAACCCAATTTCCTGATAAAGCCCTTCCCATATGTTCATGCAGTCAAAACCTTTCCAGGTGGGGCCCACCGTGATGTTTGTGAGAAATCCACCCCGTCCATATATTTTGTGAGATAATTTTAGCACTTGAAACCAAAAGTGAGAAAGATACAAGACTCCAGTGGGCCGCACTAAAGGAAAATGTGGGAAGGGATATTACTACCGTTAAAACCTTCTTGGGGTCAAAAGTGGTGTTTAAATGCCATCTATACTGTTAATAATTCCATTCCTACTGGGATGAACCGAAAAAACAAATATTAGCCTGATTCAAAACTTATGTGGCCCCACGAATATTTAAATTGTGTACATTTAATCGTCATGTTTTTGGCCCACTCGAGTATTGGATACGGCTCATTTTTAATCTTAGGTACTAAAATGAGCTTACAAAACAGATGGACGGGTGGATTGCTGACAAACATACAGGTGTGCCCCACCTACGTTCTCATCGCACGAACATCCTGCCAAAGGCTATCGCTGGAAATCCGCATCCGCTCCACCCCGCCCGGTTCGTAAGTGGATTGGCTGGTGTACAACGCACCCGACAACATATCTATTGTGTTAACGTCACTAGCTCTGTGGCTCCCATCATAAGGTATGAGTTATATTTAAACCATTCGTCCACTAGATGAGTTCGCCGTAAGTCTTGATCCAAAAAATAAGACAAATCCAAAAATCAAGTGGACCACACTGTAAAAATCTGTGGGGATTGAACGCTTGCCATTGAAACCTATGCGGGTTCAAAATAATTTTGGATCAATATGATATTTGTTTTTTCTCTTCATCTAGGTTTGTGTGACCTTATGAAAAGATTGGATGGAAAGTAAACGTTATGGTGGGCCTATGAATGTTTTTAATGGTGAGAATCATTGTCCCACTGCTATTTGTGGTGTGGTCCACTTGAGATTTGAAAATTACTCATTTTTGGAAAAAGTTCTAGAATGATCTCTCAAAATATATGAACGGTGTAGATATGATAAATACATCATTATGGGCCATGTAACTTTGATCTCCTTTGAACCGTTCATACAATTGGGAGCTCGAAGTGCGTCAGCGCTCGTCTTCCCACGACGGAACAGATGGGCTACTCCCCCGCCACTAGCATGGTCGGTGGCTGTGGGTCCCACCATGATGTATGTGTTTCATCCATGCCGTCTACATATTTTTCTAGATAGTTTTGTAACATGAGCCCAAAAATGAGGTATATCCTAATCTCAAGTGGACCACATTACATGAAACAATGTTGATTGAGCGGAGACCATTAAAAACTGTTTTGGGGCCATAAAAGTTTTGGATCAAAATGATCTTTATTTTTTTCCTTCACCTATGGATCAAAATTATGTTGAGAAATGGATGGACGGAATGGATGAAACAAATAGATCATGGTGGGGCCCACAGAGCCATACTAGAACCAAAGCTCTATTTACCGTTTTCATTTTTCTTGTTTTTCACAATGAGTTTTGTATTTAATGTAAAATAGTGGTGACTTGATCATAATAATAGTGGCTAAGATATAGGGTTATCCAGACCATCCAAATAATCGGTCTATTGTACATGGTTAATATTTATACATTTTTATTATATAGTACTATATTAAACATCCAGAAATTGTTCTCATGCATGTACGACCGTTAATAGAGTTTGTATTATTATTTAGTGGAAAACTCACAACATACGGATTTCAAAGCATTCTCTTATTTGAAAGAGGATTTCCAAATCCATCCGAAAGCCATCGAGCGCCTCTTTTCCCACTTTTCCTCTTTTCCCTCTTTCCATCTAAAATTGAGAAATCCTCCATCGAGCGCAAAAATCCGGCCTCTGTCACAGAAATCTGGCAGTTAGTCCTACAAGACTCTTTCAGAAATCTAGTAGGGAGGAGAAGATACATTCGGCGAAGATACATTCGGCCCGATACGCGTCCCATCCGACAAGTTCGTCTCTCTCTCTCTCTCTCTCTTGAAGTTTTCATCTACTTTTTTAGAGCGATTATATGGCTATTGAGAGAGTGTAAATATTTAAATTAGATGTTGGTGATGATCATTCGTGGGTTTTAGTGTTTGATCTTGTATTTTCACCTTGTTTTGTGTTATTGGGGGACTCTGAGTCTTCCTCTCTGAGGCTGACGTATTTGAGTTTATCTCTGCAGTATATGACTATGTTGTCACATTAATCTAATACAAACATATATACAGGTGTGGAAACGAATATGGCTGCCTGTCATTGCATATTATGAATATGTATGGTACTGATACGAAGTGTGTCATTTCAGTAGAATTATTTATACTTTGTTATATATTGAATTCCCATGTCGGCCCAACATATGATCAGAGCGGGCCGTTAGATAGGTGGATTCACCATGGATTGCTCATGATTCTAAGGATGGAGACTGCCATTTCAGTAAGGAGTGCAAAATAGGTGGGCTTGACCATTTTACTTCTGCCCTTCATTTTGCAGGTTGGACTGATCATCCAGTCAATCTCTGTAATTTTTGTCCATGTGCGATTACGGTGGAACCCCCGCTGCGATCGTAGGTGGACTATCTTTGGCCCTATGTAGGAATTCATGTAAAGGTACAGGAATTTGAGATGGATCATATAAATATTGGTATGGAAATGAAGAATTTATGGAAGTCTTTGTTCAGTTTGTGGAAGTGTGTCGCATCTTTCATCGATCCAAACCGTTGGTCTATTGTCTACTTTTGAACTATAATTTATTTATTTTTTTATTTTTTTTTATAATTGACACCTTTTATCTCGGAATATGACGGTAAACTTAACTCTAAATATCACCTTTATAATCAGAATTTATGCTCTTTATTGTCTGCTTTTGAACTATAATTTTTTTTTTTAATATATAATTTACACCTTTTATCTCAGAATATGATCTATGAAGGTAGCATATGCATGCAATACGAAAATGGAAAATGAAGAATGGATGTTAAGGGTTAGGATTGAAGTATTGATGCTAATATGATGAATGATGTAGTTACGGAAGCATGGGCTGCACATGTACAGCAACCTGCATGTCAGCAAACTCTTTTTTTTTTTCACCCCTTAAGCATGTTCTATAACACATTTTTTAGGATTGTGTGTGTGTGTGTGTGTGTGTGTGTGTGTGTGTGTGTGTGTGTGTATTTTTATGTATTCTTATAAGGTATAGGATCTTGTTTATGACAGGAATACCCATATGGTGGTGATTGGATTCAAGGCTAGTTTGGTTTATTATGGCTTCTTTAGGCCTATACTATGTACACGTAATATTTATGAGCATTATGATGATTTGGAATAAAATTTCTTGGTTTTGCTGTTTATTTGCGTTGTAAGAATATTCGAAAGGTGGTTTCATGGTCTCTAGCATTCAACTAGAGGATTGTTAGGTCCTTTCTACTCTTGGGAATGTTATGGCACAAGTGATGCCATGGTCAAAATACTGGTTCTATTGTTAGTCAGGCAAACAGTAGGGATTTTCATTAGCTTTTCTCGATTGCCTTGCTAGATGGTTGTATTGCCTTTGACATTCAGCTCGTTGATGCTTTATTAATATTTTGTAGGATTCTCCTAAGAACAGGGAATTGTTGGGCGCATTTTGGGATAAGGTATATGTTTTGTTTTGTTCCTTTTACAATTCTCCACAACAAGTTTTGCTGGTAATAAGCTTTTCATTTGTGTATTTTCAGCTATCTTTGGATGAGGCAATGGAGATTACATCGTTGAAGAATGCAACACTAGAGGTGATGAGTTTGAGCAGCATTTCTCATCTATATGCTATTCTCTTTCATCTTATTTTTTTTCCTTTCAAGCTGTAGGGATTTATGGGTTATGATAAATTCCGCCAGTTACACCAACTTCAACCATTTGTTAATAGATATGCATGTGAAAATAGGGTAATCGAATTTTAGGATTTATGGAGTTTTATGACTTCTCATTAGTTGTGTTGTTATAAAAAAAAAATCCGGGAGTATGTTATTAAATTCCGCCAGTTACACCAACTTCAACCATTTATTTTTGAATTGGTTATGAATGAGTTCTTTACAAGAAGAGGTCCCTGGGAGTATGTTGTTTGTAGATGACAGTTTTGATTGATGAGACATACGAGAGGGTAAACTCAAAGACATGCGAAGCTATCTTGAAAACCGACCTTTAAACTGAAAGAAAAGCATGAATAGAGGCAACATTGACAAGTTTATCCCCTTCCCTAGTTCATTGGAAATTTAATCTGAGACTCTTATGCATGTATTGTTTTTCTAGTTAGATTATCCATCTATTAGTAACATTGTGTAGGTCACTTTTCCTACCTCCAAGTATGGAACCAGATCATAGTTAGCAATTTGTTCATACGTAAAACAAAATCTGGTATGGCAAATGTTTAGGTAATGTCCGAACCACACCTAATTTGACCTTATATATAAACAATCCTGAAGGCCTGACCCATTACCTGGCTTACAAAGGAGCTATACAATCCTAGACCTGAAGATATTGAATTACGCATGGTATCCTCGTGTCCTTAGTTTGTACAGGTGGGCCATGGTCCCTTATCCTTGACCATTGATCTGATGAGCCCCACCTTTGTGGCCTTCAAGTAGTCCTGATTCAAAGATCCCAGCCATCCAAGCCTTTTTAATGTAATTTTATATCTTCCAACACATTTTGCTTATTGTTTTAGCTAGTGACTTCTTTTTCTTTTATTTTTTATTTTTTTGATATATTCTATTTGTATCACTTGTATTGTTACATAATCGTTTGCGATGTATTTTCAGGTGATAGAGTAAGATATGTGGGTCCACTACATTCATCTGGATTTCCTCCTCTTCATGCTTCTCAAAGTTACCTTCTCTTCTTGCATGCGCCTGTGTTGTAAGCTGCACAATTTCCTATGACCTGTTCCACTTTGTTTTTGAAGGTTTTGGAAGACTACCCAAGTGATCTTAGTTTTTGGTATTGTCACATTTCTAAAGGTGCATGGCCTTTCTCAACTAGAGATCATGGATGGCCCATATCAGATTGCACTGCAGAAGGTTTAAAGGTAATTAAACATACTCGTGTATCTGATTGATTAGGTGCATGTGTAATTTTTCTACTTGTGCAGGCTTCACTCTCGTTGTTGTAGATTCCATCAAAAACTGTTGGTGAGCCAATCGATGCAAACAGATTGTACGACGCAGTGAATGTCATTCTTTCACTACAACTCTCTCTCTCTCTCACTACAGATCTATGATATTATAATTTTTATGATAATTTATTCAATTTAAGAACTCTGTTTTGTCGTTGTGGTTTTATTCATTCTTTTGGTGAGTGATTTTGTGCCTTGTGAAGTATTTTCGCACAAACTTCTTTCTGACTATCATTTGTTTATTGTAATTAAGGAGCATCTAAGCAATCCTGGGCAAGTAAAGGTGGCAAAAGTAAGTAGCCCGATAGCAAACCTATCTCAGATTTTGGAGAAGGTTACTGAAAGCGAGAAGGTTAGCTTATCTGGAAACTTATGTGAAAAGTAACATAAGCTTGAAATTTTATTTTCTGAATTAGAGCTTGAATATTAACAGGTTGGATGACAAATAAAAATTACTTTAGACCCTAGGAAGGTTTCAACAGTGGAAATCTGGATTTTCTTATTAGTAAATTTTAACTGAACTCATTCTTTTGAAAAATAGAAAAAATGGGAATATTAGTAAATATGGATTTTCTTATTAAGAAGAAAATAGAAGATGGATTGAAAAAACATAAAAGAGTTTTACAGAAATTATTTGTTCCAAACAGGACATTTATCAAAGGAGCACTATTGGGTGATATTTAAGATTTTCATTATAAATAGATTAAGAGCCAATGATAATTATAAGTAGACTTGCAGCCAAAAATAAAGAATTTAATTTTTTTCAAAACATGGAAAGACTAATCAGTCCTACTTCTTGTAACTTCAGCCACTGCTTCAAATGGAGGGACTGTACAAAGATTTGGTTAGGGAGACTACTGATGGTGAACTAGTAGCTGCAACAAATATGAGAGTTACAAAGGTGAAAAGAAACATAAGTCGGTCGGTAAGATATGATGCATGATTTTTCTTTTCAATTGTTAGTCATGGATTGACAATACTTGTTTCAGTTTTCTTGGATGGATGATGAATGTATTTGAGAATGTAAATGAAAATAAAAAACTTATATATATATATATATATATATATATATGTTATTAATGGAGGATACCTTGTTTAGGGGGACATGAAATTCTTGCAGCTTATGGTATGGTGCCCCATATTGGTTGTATGTTACTAGTATGTAGTAGATAATACTAGGTTCAATAGTAGATAATACTAGAAAATCCCTAAACCTAAACTTACACCTAATCCTAATCTACTCCTTAACCTGAATCCAAACCTAAACCTATACTTATAACCTAAAACTATTCTTAAATCCCAAAGCCTATAACCTAAACCTGAATCCAAACCCGAACCCGAATTCCTAAACCTTAACCTAAACATATAACCTATAACCTATAACCTAAGCCTATACTTAAACCTAAAACCTAAAGCTAAAGCTAAACCTATAACTTAAACCTAAACTCAAATCCCTAAACCATAACCTAAACCTAAACTTAAACTTATAACCTTGACCTAAACCTATTCTCAAATCCCAAAACCTATAACCTTAACCTTAACCTAAATCTATAACCTAAACTCAATTCCCTAAACCTTAACCTATAACCTAAGCCTATAACTTAAACCTAAACCTAAACCTAAACCTATAACCTAATCCTAAACCTATAACTTAAACTCAAATCCCTAGACCTTAACCTAAACCTAAAACCTAAACTTAAACCTATAACCTTAACTCAAATCTGTAAACCTTAACCTATAACCCAACCTAAACCTATTTATAACCTAAAACTATTCTCAAATCCCAAAACTTATAACCTAAAGTCGAATCCAAACCCGAACCCGAATTCCTAAACCTTAACCTAAACATATAACCTATAACCTATAACCTATAACCTAAGCCTATAACTTAAACCTAAACCTAAACCTAAACATAAACCTATAACCTAATCCTAAACCTATAACCTAAACTCAAATCCCTAGACCTTAACCTAAACCTAAAACCTAAACCTAAACCTATAACCTTAACTCAAATCTGTAAACCTTAACCTATAACCCAACCTAAACCTATTTATAACCTAAAACTATTCTCAAATCCCAAAACCTATAACCTAAAGTCGAATCCAAACCCGAACCCAAACCCGAATTCCTAAACCTTAACCTAAACATATAACCTATAACTTAAGCCTATACCCAAACTTAAAACTTTACTTATAACCTAAAACTATTCTCAAATCCTTAAACCTAAACCTTAACCTATAACCTATAACTTAAACCTAAAACCTAAACCTTAAGCAATAACCTAAAACCTAAACCTAAACCTAAAACCTAAATGTATTCTCAAATCCCTGAACCTAAACCTACACCTAATCCTAATCTCAACTCCCTAACCTAAACCTAAATCTAAACTTGAAAACCCAAACCTAAACCCGATCCCGAACCCAAACCCGATTTCCTAAACCTAAACCTTAACCTATTCTCAATTCCCTAAACCTATAGCTTATAACCTAAACCTAAACCTAAACCTTAACCTTAACTTAAACCTAAACCTAAACCTAAACCTAAACCTAAACCTATAACCTTAACCTAAACCAAAACCTATGACCTTAACTTATAACCTAAAACCTAAACCTAAACCTAAAACCTAAATGTATTCTCAAATCCGTAAACCTAAACCTACACCTAATCCTAATCTCAACTCCCTAACCTAAACCTAAACCTAGACTTGAAAACCCAAACCTAAACCCAATCCCGAACCCAATTTCCTAAACCTAAACCTTAACCTATTCTCAATTCCCTAAACCTAAACCTAAACCTAAACCTAAACCTTAACCTTAACCTTAACCTATAACCTTAACCAAAACCAGAACCTATGACCTAAAACCTAAATGTATTCTCAAATCTTTAAACCTAAACCTACACCTAATCCTAATCTCAACTCCCTACCCTAAACCCTAAACCTAAACTTGAAAACCCAAACCTAAACCCGAACCCGAACCCGATTTCCTAAACCTAAACCTTAACCTTAACCTATTCTCAAATCTTTAAGCCTAAACCTACACCTAATCCTAATCTCAACTCCCTAACCTAAACCTAAACCTAACTTGAAAACCCAAACCTAAACCCAATCCCAAACCCAATTTCGTAAACCTAAACCTTAACCTATTCTCAATTCCCTAAACCTTAACCTATAACCTAACCTAAACCTATAACCTACACTTATAACCTAAACCTAAACCTATAACCTAAACCTAAGCCTAAAACCTAAACCTATGACCTAAAACCTAAATGTATTCTCAAATCCCTAAACCTAAACCTACACCTAATCCTAATCTCAACTTCCTAACCTAAACCTAAACCTACACTTATAATCTAAACCTAAACCTACAACCTAAACCTAAGCCTAAAACCTAAACCAATGACCAAAAACCTAAATGTATTATCAAATTCCTAAACCTAAATGTATTATCAAATTCCTAAACCTAAACCTACACGTAATCCTAATCAACTCCCAAACCTAAACCTAAACCTAAACTTGAAAACCCAAACCTAAACCCGATCCCAAACCCGAACCCGAACCCGATTTCCTAAACCTAAACCTTAACCTATTCTCAATTCCCTAAACCTATAGCTTATAACTTAAACCTTAACGTAAACCTAAACTTAAACCTTAACCTAAACCTATAACCTAAACTCAATTCCCTAAACCTTAACCTATAACCTAAACCTAAACTTATAAGCTTAACTCAAATCCTTAAACCTTAACCAATAACCCAACCTAAACCTATACTCATAACCTAAAACTATTTTCAAATCCCAAAACCTATAACCTAAACCCGAATCCAAACCCGAACCTGAATTCCTAAACCTTAACCTAAGCATATAACCTATAACCTATAACCTAAGCCTATAACTTAAACCTAAACATAAACCTATAACCTAATCCTAAACCTATAACCTAAACTCAAATCCCTAGACCTTAACCTAAACCTAAAACCTAAACCTATAACCTTAACTCAAATTTGTAAACCTTAACCTATAACCCAACCTAAACCTATTTATAACCTAAAACTATTCTCAAATCCCAAAACCTATAACCTAAAGTCGAATCCAAACCCGAACCCGAATTCCTAAACCTTAACCTAAACATATAACCTATAACCTATAACTTAAGCCTATACCAAAACCTAAAACCTTATAACCTAAAACTATTCTCAAATTCTTAAACATAAACTTTAACTTAAAACCTATAACCTAAACCTAACCAATAACCTAAAACCTAAACCTAAACCTAAACCTAAAACCTAAATGTATTCTCAAATCCCTGAACCTAAACCTACACCTACACCTAATCCTAATCTCAACTCCCTAACCTAAACCTAAACCTAAACTTGAAAACCCAAACCTAAACCAGATCCTGAACCCGAACCCGATTTCCTAAACCTAAACCTTAACCTATTCTCAAATCCCTAAACCTAAACCTACACATAATCCTAATCTAAACTCCCTAACCTAAACCTAAACCTAAACCTAAGCCTAAGCCTAAACTTGAAAACTCAAACCTAAACCCAATCCCGAACCCAAACCCGAATTCTTAAACCTAAACCTTAACCTATTCTCAAATCCCTAAACCTACACCTACACCAAATCCTAATCTCAACTCTCTAACCTAAACCTAAACCTAAACTTGAAAACCGAAACCTAAACCCGATCCCGAACTCGAACCCGATTTCCTAAACCTAAACCTTAACCTATTCTCAATTCCCTAAACCTATAGCTTATAACCTAAACCTTAACCTTAACCTATTCTCAAATTCCTAAACCTACACCTACACCTAATCCTAATCTAAACTCCCTAACCTAAACCTAAACCTAAACTTGAAAACTCAAACCTAAACTCGAACCCGATTTTCTAAACCTAAACCTTAACCTATTCTCAAATCCCTAAACCTAAACTTACACCTAATCCTAATCTAAACTCCCTAACCTAAACCTAAACTTGAAAACCCAAACCTAAACCCAATCCCGAACCCGAACCCGAACCCGAATTCTTAAACCTAAACCTTAACCTATTCTAAAATTCCTAAACCTACACCTACACCTCATCCTAATCTCAACTCCCTAACCTAAACCTAAACCTAAACTTGAAAACCCAAACCTAAACCCGATCCCGAACTTTAACCCGATTTCCTAAACCTAAAACCTTAACCAATTCTTAATTCCCTAAACCTATAGCTTATAACCTAAACCTAAACCCTTAACCTTAACCTTAACCTAAACCTGAACCTATAACCTATAACCTAAATATATTCTCAAATCCCTAAACCTACACCTACACCTAATCCTAATCTCA
This sequence comes from Magnolia officinalis, assembly GCA_021015155.1. Classification (NCBI taxonomy): domain Eukaryota; kingdom Viridiplantae; phylum Streptophyta; class Magnoliopsida; order Magnoliales; family Magnoliaceae; genus Magnolia; species Magnolia officinalis. The sequence goes on along the minus strand of JAJHSJ010000016.1, from coordinate 17,005,795 downwards.
ACTCCCTAACCTAAACCTAAACCTAAACCTAAACCCGATCCTGAACCCGAACCCGATTTCATAAACCTAAACCTTAACCTATTCTCAATTCCCTAAACCTATAGCTTATAACCTAAAGCTAAACCTAAACCTTAACCTATTCTCAAATTCCTAAACCTACACCTACACCTAATCCTAATCTAAACTCCCTAACCTAAACCTAAACCTAAACTTGAAAACCTAAACCTAAACCCGATCCCGAACCCGAACCCGATTTCCTAAACCTAAACCTTAACCTATTCTCAAATCCCTAAACCTAAACCTACACCTAATCCTAATCTAAACTCCCTAACCTAAACCTAAACCTAAACCGAAACTTGAAAACTCAAACCTAAACCCAATCCTGAATTCTTAAACCTAAACCTTAACCTAATCTCAAATCCCTAAACCTACACCTACACCTAATCCTAATCTCAACTCCCTAACCTAAACCCGATCCTGAACCCGAACCCGATTTCCTAAACCTAAACCTTAACCTATTTTCAATTCCCTAAACCTATAGCTTATAATCTAACCTAAACCTAAACTTATTTATATGTATTATGCGTGATGAATGTAATGTGGATAAGATTGTTTGTGTTTGGAAGGATTTACGTAGTTTGGGTTTAGACGGATGTGAGTGTGATGAAATGTGGATAAGATTGTTTTTTTTTTTTTTACTTATGAAGTTAAACTTATATGTATTATGCATGGATGAATGTAATGTGGATAAGATTGTGTTTGGATGGATTTACGTAGTTTGGGTTTAGATGGATGTGAATGTGAATGTGAATGTGATGAAATATATTGTATAATAGGTGTATATCAGGGAGATTGTGTGTTTGGATGGATTTACGTAGTTTGGGTTTAGATGGATGTGAATGTGAATGTGATGAAATATATTGTATAACAGGTGTATATTAGGAAGATTGTGTGCTTGGATGGATTTACGTAGTTTGGGTTTAGATGGATGTGAATGTGAATGTGATGAAATATATTGTATAACAGGTGTATATCAGGAAGAAGAGTAACAAGTCAAATTTTCCTTTAAGGGTCATAAGAGACGGTCTATAGCAGTCCTTTTAAAGGACGGTCTATAACCATCCATTGAAGGCTCATACGAGACGGTCCATGACAGTCCTTTTTAAGGACGGTCCATGACCGTCCGTTTAAAGGACGACCATAGACCGTCCTTTGAAGGCTCAATGAGACGGTCCTTCACAGTCCTTTTTAAAGACGGACCATGACAGTCCTTTTAAAGGACGGTCCATGGCCGTCCTTTTTGGGCTTATAAGAGACGGTCTATGACAGTCCATTTTAAGGACGGTCTATGACCGTCTTTTTTTAGGACGGTCCATGACAGTCTTTTTTTCGCCAATAAGAATGACGGTTTTCAACCTTCCTTTAAGTAATAGGACACGTCAAAATTTGACTGCCTATGTGACGGTCCATGACCGTCCTTTTTGGTCATTTGAGACGGTTTTCGACCGTCCTTTTTTCCCTGTTTTGGCGTAGTGTGTGAAGACATGCCTAAAACATATAAAAGCACTTGGTGGGGCCCCACCTAAAATTTGGATGCGTCTGAAACTTGGTATGACCCCTCATCCAAGTGGCACACATATAATGGATGGGCTAGATTTGTGAACCACATCTTTGTGGGCCCAAAAAATAATTATGAATGTTTTAATGGAGGGTAACCCCTCTCAACTTTTGTGTTCGGTGGTCTGTAGGCCCCACCATGATGTATGTGTTTCATCCATGCCGTCCATCTATTTTTATAGATCATTTTATGATATTACAAAAAAAAAATGAGTTATATCCCAATCTCAAGTGGACCACATTACAAAAAAAAGTGTTGAATGAATGTCGACCATTAAAAACTTTTTGGGAGCCATAAAAGTATTGGATCAAGCTGATCTTTGTTTTTTCCCTTCATCTGGGCCTTTATGACCTAATCAAAGATTGGATGTCAGATAAACAGTACAGTGGGCCTTAGGAAGATTTAAATGATGGATATCCAATCACTATTGTTTTCCTGTGGTGTGGTCCACCTAAGATTTATATCTCTCTTATTTTTAAAACATAGGCTTAAAATTATATTTAAAAATGGATGAATGGATCGGATTAAACACATACATCATGGTGGGGCCCACAGTCCACCGAACATCAGCCACAGGGCTAGTGTCAGCGGGAGTAGCCAATCCGTTCTACCCCTAAAAAAGGCCTCCCGCGCACTCATCTCCCACAACCCCAAAACCAACCCAAAAATATCTCTCGCGTGCCCGCCCGCCCCTCCCATAACCCAAACCCTCTCTCCCTCTCTCTCAACCTCACTCTCTACCTCTCTGTCTCTCACTCTCGCGCACCTCTCTCTCTCTCTCTCTCTCTCTCTCTCTCTCTCTCTCTCTCGGTCCCTCTCTCTCTGTCTCTCTGTCTCTCTCTATCTCTCGGTGCGCTCTCTCTCGCGCATCCTCTCTCTCGGTGGACCGTGATCGGGGCTCCAACTCAAACAGGTCTCTCTCTCTCTCTCAATCTCTGTCAATCTCAATACCGATTGAAACGATTTGGGGATTTAGGGATTTAGGGATTTGGGGATTTGGGGATTTGTGGATTTAGGGATTTAGGGATTTGGGGATTTAGGGATTTGGGGATTTATGGATTTGGGGATGTAGGTGGGCATTTCTATCTCCACTGTTTCATGCAGTCCACCTTGATGTATGTGTTGTATATCCATGCCATCTCTGTTTTGCCAGCCCATTTTAGGTAATGGCCGTGAAAATGAAGCCCATTGCACTACAAGAAACAGTGGAGATTGAATCCCCACCAATGAGAACTTCCTGCGGGCCACAGAGAGTTTTGTATGGGAATTGAATTGTGTACTGAGTAATCTTTATGGGGTCCACCTTGATTTATGTATTTTATCATCCCTGTCCATACATTTTACAAGATAATTTTATGGCTTAAGCCCAAAAATGAGGCATATTCAAAGCTCAAGTGGACCACACCACAGGTAACAGTGTGAAGTGATCCTCTGCCGTAGAAAAACTTCCTGTGGGCCCTAGATGTTTTGGATCAAGCTGATATGCGTGTTTTCCTTTATTCATGTCTGTATATGAAATATTGATAACCTTTGTTCGAAAGATTGGAATTTGGAAGAATTCATTTACCAAGCCTATGGTCTGGATTTGCTGCTTGGAGTCATTGAACATACTCCTAGCTGAATTGTTGTTTATTGATATCATCTTTCTGTTAACTTATCATGTTTTGGTGATGGATATGTTTCCTGGGGGTTCTTTTGGCGTTTATTATGTATCTTCACATATGGAAGCAGAGTGACTTTTTTACCAGGCTGTCTGATCCCTATCTAAAAATGGGTATCTTGCATGCATCCAAAATTGGATTCAGTTTGACTGTTCTCTTGCATTTGCTCGCATCTTTTAGGTAGTCCTGTACTTGGGTACTTAGCGGCTGGTATCTTGATCGGGCCATACGGTCTCTCTATTATCCGTCATGTTCACGGGACAAAGGCTATTGCTGAATTCAGAGTAGTTTTCTTGCTATTCAATATTGGCCTTGAGGTGGGAATCCTTAAAATATGAATGGTTTGGATGATAAGCAAACTTCACCATGGGTCCTGGAAATGTTTATAGAGAGTGAATATTGTCATTTTCACTGATTCTTGTGGCGTGGGATTTTAGGGTGGATTGTCCATGTATGTTTTTATAAAAGTGGTATCATATATGATTCAAATTGTTGGAGTCCATAACCAAAACAAAATGATTTAAATGATTAACAAGTTAAAAATCCCATTGTAAATGATTTTAAAAAAAATATATATCCCACAGCTACAAACAGGTCCATTATATGAACGGCTTGGATCATTGAAATATGACCTTGGATTCAAATTGTCAGTTAAGATTTGGATTTGACTCATCTTTTGGCTCATGCTATGAACTGAGCTGGAAAAATGGATGGACACTGTGGATATAAATTAGATACATCATGATGGAATTGGGGTCTTTTGGCTCATGCTATAGACTTAGCTGGAAAATTGGATGGACATTGTCGATATAAATTAGATACATCATGATGGAATTGGGGTCTTTTGCCCCATGCTATAAACTTAGCTGGAAAAATGGATGGACAGTGTGGATATAAATTAGATACATCATGATGGAATTGGGGTCACTAGCCAAACCGTGTCCACTTTTGGAAGGTTGAGATGGTAAGCGAATTACGTGGTGTTGCCAACACCATACTCAAAGGTAGTGTGTTGATGTCTTGGGCAATTTTGGGCTAAGGTGATGTATCTAACATCCACAACATCCACCTATTTTTTTAGCTCAAAGAAGCAGATTTGAAGCTCAAGAGTTGAAACCTTATATAGGGCCGTGAGCATCATTATCACCATTGCTTCCTACCCACGAAAGGTTGTGGAGCTTTTTGGTGCATTCCCTGTCCACGAAAGACTCAGAAAATCCGCATTATACTTTTGCCAACATCATTATATAGGGCTGTATGAAGTGGCCCACAACGTGGCTAACGACAAGTCATTATACTTTTGTGGCTCCATGGAATATCTTTCTATGAAATTTTGTTCCAAACACCAACCACAGCCGAAAGTTCTTGAAAAGGAAAATTCAAGGAAAGCATACTTCATTGACTACCACTGGCTAAACCTTTATGTGAGAAAGAGAGTTTCATTGAGGTTCTCAAATCCCAACTTACATTTTCTCAAATCTAACATGTGTTTTGTTTATTTTAGTTGGAAAGGTATGTTTGACATGTTCTTCTCATTGAAAAATATTAAATCTTTATGAGCATTTGGTGCATAGGAATCTTAATTCTCATGCAATGCTGGTGCACTTTCTCTTTGGCAAATAGCTGAATAATTCCATCATGAATAAAGCACAACTGCCAGAATTTTATGGTTCGATTTTATTTGATATCTGCCAATAAAATGCTGTAAAATGTATTATATATATGCAGGCACCAACAATTGCAGCAGCGGCATCTGTGGCTTGGTTTTATTTTCACTTCTCATTGGTAATATGCAGGTTAGCAGTAATTCTCATTTCCATCCATGGCTTGGTTTTATTTTCAATTCTCCTTGGCAATATGCAAGTAACTAATTCCTCAACCATCTCATGGCCAACATCAATTTGAGTTAGCATAAACCTTTGGATCCTCTTTTTGAAAGTTATATTCACTCTAATCCAACTCCCAAGCCCACAAATAAATTCAGCCCACAAATGTATTTCTTGCAATATTTCAAAATCTGAATGATATTTATTACATTGATGACAGTAACATTGTTTTCTAATATGTGCCACCAAAAAATTGGATATGGGTTGCCTTGTGGTTCTATTTGTCATTGAATTGTTTTTACTCCATGTTTTATATTTACTTGATATGGATTTATTGATAGTTTTCGGCAATGATTATTGAATATTAATTGGTTAGATCAAAGCTCAAGTGGACCACACCATAGATGTATATGTAGGTTTAGCAAGCAGTATTCTCCATGTACCTTCTTTGAAATGCTACAAAACATGTATTTGAAATAACCATTTGGTCTTCCAAATAGCAGTTACTTTCAGCTTGTAGTATTTCATCAAAATTTTAGAAATTGCACATGCAAGCGAGCATAATATATTATAAACCAAGCATCTTACATATTCTACCCATCATACCTAGGGTTGTCAATGGGTCAGCTTTGCATTGGGCTTAGCATACTCGAATCCAAACATGATTAGGGAATTTAGATTTTTTTTGTATGGATGCATCATGCATGGTTTTATGATAAAACACATGTATGTATAAAATAAATTATTTGTTCCAAACAGGACATTTATCAAAGGAGCACTATCAGGTGATATTTAAGATTTTCATTATAAATAGATTAAGAGCCAATGATAATTATAAGTAGACTTGCAGCAAAAAATAAAGAATTTGATTTTTTTCAAAACATGGAAAGACTAATCAGTCCTACTTTTTGTAACTTCAGCCACTGCTTCAAATGGAGGGATTGCACAAAGATTTGGTTAGGGAGACTACTGATGGTGAACTAGCAGCAGCAACAAATATGAGAGCTACAAAGGTGAAAAGAAACATAAGACGGTCGGTAAGATAAGATAGCTTGACAGTACTTGTTTCAATTTTCTTGGATGGATGATGAATGTATTTGGGAATGTAAATGAAAATGAAAAAACTCATAATATATATATATAATATATATATATATATATATATATATATGTTATCAATGGAGGATACCTTGTTTAGGGGGACATGAAATTCTTGTAGCTTATGGTATGCTGCCCCATATTGGTTGTATGTTACTAGTATGTAGTAGATAATACTAGGTTCAATAGTAGATAATACTAGAAAATCCCTAAACCTAAACCTACACCTAATCCTAATCTACTCCTTAACCCGAATCCAAACCTAAACCTATACTTATAACCTAAAACTATTCTCAAATCTCAAAACCTATAACCTAAACCTGAATTCAAACCCGAACCCGAATTCCTAAACCTTAACCTAAACATATAATCTATAACCTATAACCTAAGCCTATACCTAAACCTAAAACCTAAAGCTAAAGTTAAACCTATAACTTAAACCTAAACTCAAATCCCTAAACCTTAACCTAAACCTACAACCTAAACTTAAACTTATAACCTTAACCCTAAACCTACGCCTAAGCCTACACCTAATCCTAATCTCAACTCCCTAACTTAAACCTAAACCTAAACTTGAAAACCCAAAACTAAACCCGAACCTGAACCCGCTCCCGATTTCTTAAACCTAAACTTAAGACCTTAACCTAAACCTATTCTCAAATTCCAAAACCTGTAACCTAAACCTAAACCTGTAACCTATAACCAAAACCAAAACCTATAACCTAAACCCGAACCCATTCTCAAATCCCATAACCTATAACCTAAACCTAAATCAAAACCTATAACCAAAACCAAAACCAAAACCAAACCCAAACCCAAACCCAAACCCGAACCCGAATTCCTAAACCTTAAGTTAAACATATAACCTATAACCTATAACTTAAGCCTATACCTAAACCTAAAACCTTACTTATAACCTAAACCTTAACCTATTCTCAATTCCCTAAACCTATAGCTTATAACCTAAACCTAAACCTAAACCTAAACCTTAACCTAAACCTATAACTTTAACCTAAACCAAATTCTATGACCTAAAACCTAAATGTATTCTCAAATCCCTAAACCTAAACCTACACCTAATTCTAATCTCAACTCCCTAACTTAAACCTAAACCTAAACGCGATCCCAAACCCAAACCCGATTTCCTAAACCTAAACCTTAACCTATTCTCAATTCCCTAAACCTATAGTTTAGAAACTAAACCTAAACCTAACTAAAACCTAAACCTAAACCTAAACCTATAACCTTAACCAAAACCAAAACCTATGACCTAAAACCTTAACCTATAACCTATAACCTAAACTTATAACCTATAACCAAACCTTAACCTAAACCTTAACCTAAAACCTAAACCTACACCTAATCCTAATCTCAACTCCCTAACCTAAACCTAAACCTAAACCTAAACTTGAAAATCCAAACCTAAACCCGATCCCGAACCCGAACCCGATTTCCTAAACCTAAACCTTAATATATTCTCAATTCCCTAAACCTATAGCTTACAAGACCTAAACCTATAATCTTAAAACCAAAACCTATGACCTAAAACCTTAACCTATAACCTATAACCTAAACTTATAACCTATAACCTAACCTTAACCTAAACCTAAAGCCTAAACCTTAACCAATAACCTAAAACCTAAACCTAAACCTAAAACCTAAATGTATTCTCAAATCCCAAAACCTAAACCTACACCTAATCCTAATCTCAACTCCCTAACATAAACCTAAACCTAAACCCGATCCCAAACCCGATCCCGATTTCCTAAACCTAAACCTTAACCTATTCTCAATTCCCTAAACCAATAGTTTATAACCTAAACCTAAACCAAACCTAAACCTAAACCTAAACCTATAACCTTAACCAAAACCAAAACCTATGACCTAAAACCTTAACCTATAACCTATAACCTAAACTTATAACCTATAACCTAACCTTAACCTAAACCTAAAATCTAAACCTTAACCAATAACGTAAAACCTAAACCTAAACCTAAAACCTAAATATATTCTCAAATCCCTAAATCTAAACCTACACCTAATCCTAATCTCAACTCCCTCACCTAAACCTAAACCCGATCCCGATCCCGAACCCGAACCCGATTTCTTAAACCTAAACCTTAACCTATTCTCAAATCCCTAAACTTAAACCTACAACTAATCCTAATCTCAACTCCCTAACCTAAACCTAAACCTAAACTTGAAAACCCAAACCTATACCCAATCCCGAACCCGAACCCGAATTCTTAAACCTAAACCTTGACCTATTTTCAAATCCTTAAACCTAAACCTACACCTAATTCTAATCTCAACTCCCTAACCTAAGCCTAAACCTAAACTTGAAAACCCAAACCTAAACCCGATCCCGAACCCGAACCTGATTTTCTAAACGGGCTGCACCATCCTTTTCTTGACGCTTTTCCGGCGTTCCCGGCGTCGTTTCTAGGTAAGAAACCCTAACCCTAATCTGATTTGGGGCTTGGGTGGTTGTAGGTTGTGAAATAGCTAACCTATTTCGTTCTCTAGGTTGCCAAACTCCCGTATACGGAAGCTTAGCGAACCTATCAACTCCGTTACGATTCTACGACAAAGAGTGAGGACTTTAAGCGTATAAGTTACGTTTTTCAACGCTTTCAATGTCAGATAATGATAGATTCATGATCTGCATGCAAATGCACATGTACAAAGTGCTTTCCGTTTCTGTTTCGATTAGCGATAAGAATATGGATTTTCACATACTCTAAATATACGTAGAAATACCGTATACGTATTTTTCTTGGGAAAATGTTTGACATGTTTATTTAATGTTTGATTATATCATGTGTGGATAAAATGCTAGTTTGGCGAAAGGGATCGCAAAAATACATGTTCATGTGTAAATGTCATGTATGTTGAAATTGCGCATTCTAGAAATTCCGCATACGTGCGGATTTTGGAAATGTAATTGTCATGATTAATTGTTGTATGAATACGGTATACGCGGATAAAATAACCGCTTAGCAAAAGAATCGCCCTAACACATGTTTGCTAACATAAACTATGTATGTTGGAATAGTGTATTCCAAGTGTTTGTGGAAATGGCTGAATGAGTATAGAATTCTCATTCGTGCTCGCCATGACTAATTGTCATGGATATATGATTGTTGTAATGGCGATATCCCTTTGACGAAAGGATTTGCCCTAAATCACGCCACGGCCATTATACCCTATATATGCTAAAATGTGTGGCCCAAGTGTTTGTGGAAATGGCTGAATGAATATGGAACTTGGATTCCTGCTTGCCATGACTATCCGTCGTGGGTGTACGCGTGTTATGATTGGGGCAACTCCCTAGCGAAAGGATTTGGCCTAATGCCTATGTGATCGACATATGTCATGTATGTTGATGTATGGTTGTTTAAGTGTTTCTTGAAATGTCTGAATGTGTAGTAGTTAGCAAATTGTAAAGTATAAGGGTGTTGAGATATGATTCTCAACCTCTTTTAACTATGTGTATGATCTCCTTTGATAGTTGTGTGATTAGGAATTGAACATGTACAAACTCATGCTTATGTTGTGATTCATAACATGCTCAACTGTTTTATGATTTTAACTATGTAATGCATATGTTTAAATTTATATTTATGTTGTATGATCCGTCATGGGTGATGGGGGAGCGGAGCAACGAGTGCGTGCAACAGCCCTGGCAGCCCTAAACGGATAATACCAGACTGATTGTATGATTTGAATCCTGATCCATTACTGCTTTATATCTCTGTAATGATTGTGTTTGGGGCTATGATTATAGTCCAGGCAATCGGTAACGAGATTGAACTCGTGGCTGAGATTCATTTGCCACGTGGGATGTGTTCGACGAACTCGAGTGTCCGTTGCCTGTCGGCAGTGGCTAGGCCATACGAAGTTGTTTATGCACTTCATGTCGTGCAGCTCAACGGGCGATCGTGCTAGTCGAGCTCGTCAAGTAACCCGATCTGCCTTATGTGTGTTCACCCTATTTGGTCACTACTGCTTGAACCTAGGGTACCAAACTTACCAGTGGCGATCCCCGTTTAACCATGGTACCTAGATCCGCTAAGTCGCATGAGCCGGGCATGGTGGTATGGGACACCGTGGTCGAGCTGTCGGCCTACGCTGGGGCCATGTGCCTCCCCGTAGTGACCATTGCGCAATCAACTCGTGAGCCGAATATGGTGGTATGGGACACTGTATTCGAGCTGTCGATACCTCGGCGAGAGCCGAGTACGGTGAGATCTGTGCTCGTGCTGACGGGCGACGAGTCCTCCGTAGTATCATCGAGTACACTCCAAGGGTCTGTGATTGGCCACGAGTCTTTCACAGCAACTAGAGTGTGAGTTGAGCCGAGTACGGTGAGACCTGTACTTGAGCTGACGGCTAGTGATTGAGCCGAGTACGGTGAGACCTGTACTCGAGCTGACGGCCAGCAATTGAGCCGCATACGGTGAGATCTGTATCCGCGCTGACGGGTGATGAGCCCTTTGCGATGCCTTCACTACGCTTCTCAAACCATAATATCGTATGAGATTATCTAGGATTGACGACCCTAGAATGGATCATGTTTGGGAATGATACAAGGGAGGTACCTTAGTTTCCCAATACTGCTGTTTGAAATGGACTAATAAAAACTTGGTAATCATGAGCATCATCGCACCGCGTGTGCTTTGTAGATGTGGCGCACTGAGGGAGTAAGCATTCGCGAACGTAAGATGATGTCGCTTGAGGGTGGTTTGGCAAGGGCATACAGCATCATGTCATATCATTTTTGCACTTAACAAGAGTAGTTAGAAATGCTTGATTTGTACTGCTTTATCATTACTGCTTGATTGATTTGATAACATGTTAACTTATGCTTTACTGTTCCACTGAGTTGATCACTCACTCCCACGTTACGGGACGGTGTTGTACACACCAACCAGATTTGTTGAGTTTCAGGTGGTGGCGATGCTTGTGAAGCAGAGCCGGACTACTTCTACGATGATAGGAGGAATTCTCCTGTCTGTATCTCTCTGGCAGGTCAATGAAGACCTGATATTGTATTGACGGGGCTATGGTACATGGGATAGGAGGCATTACACTTCCTCACATTTGGTACATTTTAGAACTGCACTTGTATTTATTTAACCTGGTAATGTTATCACACTCTGGAGACTCATCATAAGTTATATATTTTATCTATCTATCACAGTCTTCCGCTTGCAAATTTAACTGTCTCTAGAGTATGATATGCTGTTTTGGCTTAATCTCACTCATGTTCAATGCACGAATACAGTCAACATTCAATCATCATTCATTTTGTTGCATAAGTGATGTTCTGGAACTCGGGAGTTGAGATTATGCTCGACCCCCGATTTTCAGGGTGTTACAATAACCTTAACCTAAACCAAAACCTTTGACCTAAAACCTAAATGTATTCTCAAATCTTTAAACCTAAACCTACACCTAATCCTAATCTCAACTCCCCAACCTAAACCAAAAACCTGATCCCGAACCCAAACCCGATTTCTTAAACCTAAACCTTAACCTATTCTCAAATCCCTAAACTTAAACCTACACCTAATCCTAATCTAAACTCCCTAACCTAAACCTAAACTTGAAAACCCAAACCGAAACCCAATCCTGAACCCAAACCCGAATTCCTAAACCTAAACCTTAACCTATTTTCAAATCCCTAAACCTAAACCTACACCTAATCCTAATCTCAACTCCCTAACCTAAACCTAAACCTAAACTTGAAAACCCAAACCTAAACCCGATCCCGAACCCGAACCCGATTTCATAAGCCTAAACCTTAACATATTCTCAATTCCCTAAACCTATAGCTTATAAGTCCTAAAACCTTAACCTGAACCTAAACCTATAACCTTAAAACCAAAACCTATGACCTAAAACCTTAACCTATAACCTATAACCTAAACTTATAACCTAACCTTAACCTAAACCTAAAATCTAAACACCAATAGCTTAAAACCTAAACCTAAACCTAAAACCTAAATGTATTCTCAAATCCCTAAACCTAAACCTACACCTAATCCTAATCTCAACTCCCTAACCTAAACCTAAACCCAAACTTGAAAACCCAAACCTAAACCTGATCCCGAACCCGAACCCGAACCCAATTCCCTAAACCTAAACCTTATCCTATTCTCAATTCCCTAAACCTATAGCTTATAACCTAAACCTTAACCTAAACCTTAACCTAAGCCTATAACCATAACCTAAACCAAACCTTATGACCTAAAGCCTAAATGTATTCTCAAATCTCTAAACCTAAACCTACACCTAATCCTAATCTCAACTCCCTAACCTAAACCTAAACCTAAACTTGAAAACCCAAACCTAAAACCCGATCCCGAACCCGAACCCGATTTCCTAAACCTAAACCTTAACCTATTCTCAAATCCCTAAACTTAAACCTACACCTAATCCTAATCTAAACTCCCTAACCTAAACCTAAACCTAAAATTGAAAACCCAAACTTAAACCCAATCCCAAACCCGAACCCGAATTCCTAAACCTAAACCTTAACCTATTTTCAAATCCCTAAACCAAAACCTACATCTAATCTTAATCTCGACTCCCTAACCTAAACCTGAACCTAAACTTGAAAACCCAAACCTAAACCCGATCCCGATCCCGAACCCAAACCCGATTTCCTAAACCTAAACCTTAACATATTCTCAATTCCCTAAACCTATAGCTTATAAGACCTTAAAACCTTAACCTTAACCTATACCTATAACCTTAAAACCAAAACCTATGTCCTAAAACCTAAACTTATAACCTATAACCTAACCTTAACCTAAACCTAAATCCTAAACCATAATCAATACCTAAAACCTAAAAATAAACCTAAAACCTAAATGTATTTTGAAATCCCTAAACCTAAACCTACACCTAATACTAATCTCAACTCCCTAACCTAAACCTAAACCCAATCCCGAACACGAACCCGATTTCCTAAACCTAAACCTTAACCTATTCCCAATTCCCTAAACCTATAGCTTATAACCTTAACCTAAACCTTAACCTAAACTTATAACCTTAACCTAAACCAAAACTTATGACTTAAAACCTAAGTGTATTCTCAAATCTCTAAACCTAAACCTACACCTAATCCTAATCTCAACTCCCTAACCTAAACCAAAACTTAAACTTGAAAACCTAAACCTAAAACCCGATCCCGAACCCGAACCCGATTTCCTAAACCTAAACCTTAACCTATTCTCAAATCCCTAAACTTAAACCTACACCTAATCCTAATCTAAACTCCCTAACCTAAACCTAAACCTAAACTTGAAAACCCAAACCTAAACCGAATCCCGAACCCGAACCCGAATTCCTAAACCTAAACCTTAACATATTCTCAATTCCCTAAACCTATAGCTTATAAGACCTTAAAACCTTAACCTAAACCTAAACCTATAACTTTAAAACCAAAACCTATGCTCTAAAACCTAAACTTAAAACCTATAACCTAACCTTAACCTAAACCTAAAACCTAAACCTTAACCAATACCTAAAACCTAAAAATAAACCTAAAACCTAAATGTATTCTCAAATCTCTAAACCTAAACATACACCTAATCCTAATCTCAACTCCCTACCCTAATCCTAAACCCGACCTCGAACCCGAACCCGATTTCCTAAACCTAAACCTTGACCTATTCTCAATTCCCTAAACCTATTGCTTATAACCTAAACCTAAACCTTAACCTAAACTCATAACCTTAACCTAAACCAAAACTTATGACCTAAAACCTAAATGTATTCTCAAATCTCTAAACCTAAACCTACACCTAATCCTAATCTCAACTTCCTAACCTAAACCTCAACCTAAACTTGAAAACCCAATCCTAAAACCCGATCCCGAACCCGAACCCGATTTCCTAAACCTAAACCTTAACCTATTCTCAAATCCCTAAACTTAAACCTACACCTAATGCTAATCTAAACTCCCTAACCTAAACCTAAACCTAAACTTTAAAACCGAAACCTAAACCCAATCTCGAACCCGAATTCCTAAACCTAAACCTACACCTAATCCTAATCTCAACTCCCTAACCTAAACCTAAACCTAAACTTGAAAACCCAAACCTAAACCCGATCCCGAACACGAACCCGATTTCTTAAACCTAAACCTTAAAATATTCTCAATTCCCAAAACCTATAGCTTATAAGACCTTAAAACCTTAACCTTAAACTAAACCTAAACCTATAACCTTAAAACCAAAACCTATGTCCTAAAACCTAAACTTATAACCTATAACCTAACCTTAACCTAAACCTAAAACTTAAACCTTAACCAATACCTAAAACCTAAAAATAAACCTAAAACCTAAATGTATTCTCAAATCCCTAAACCTAAACCTACACCTAATCCTAATCTCAACTCCCTAACCTAAACCTAAACCCGATCCCGAACCCGAACCCGATTTCCTAAACCTAAACCTTAGCCTATTCTCAATTCCCTAAACCTATAGCTTATAACCTAAACCAAAACTTATGACCTAAAACCTAAATGTATTCTCAAATCTCTAAACCTAAACCTACACCTAATCCTAATCTCAACTCCTTAACCTAAACCTAAACCTAAACTTGAAAACCCAAACCTAAAACCCGATCCCGAACCCGAACCCAATTTCCTAAACCTAAACCTTAACCTATTCTCAAATCCCTAAACTTAAACCTACACCTAATCCTAATCTAAACTCCCTAACCTAAACCTAAACCTAAACTTGAAAACCCAAACCTAAACACAATCCCGAACCCTGACCTGAATTCCTAAACCTAAACCTTAACCTATTTTCAAATCCCTAAACCTAAACCTACACCTAATCCTAATCTCGACTCCCTAACCTAAACCTGAACCTTTTTTTTTTTCCTTTTTTTTTTTTTACTTATGAAGTTAAACTTTGTATGTATAATGCGTGGATGAATAACGTATTGTGGATAAGATTGTTTGTGTTTGGATGGATGTAGTTTATGTTTGGATGGATTTACGTAGTTTGGGTTTAGATGGATGTGAATGTGAATGTGAATGTGATGAAACAAGTGTATATCAGTCCTGTTTGGATGAAACAGGTGAATGTGAATGAAACAGGTGTATATTAGTCCTATTTGGATGAAACAGGTGTATATCAGTCTTGTTTGGATGAAACAGGTGAATGTGAATGAAACAGGTGTATGTCAGTCCTGTTTGGATGAAACAGGTGTATATCAGTCCTGTTTGGATGAAACAGGTGTATATCAGTTCTGTTTGGATGAAACAGGTGTATATCAGTCCTATTTGGATGAAACAGGTGAATGTGAATGAAACAGGTGTATATCAGTCCTGTTTGGATGAAACAGGTGTATATCAGTCCTGTTTGGATGAAACAGGTGAATGTGAATGTGATGAAACAGTTTGGATTTACGTATGTGAATGAAATAGGTGTATATTAGTCCTGTTTAGGTGAAACAGGTGAACGTGAATGAAACAAGTGTATATCAGTCCTGTTTGGATGAAACAGGTGTATATCAGTCATGTTTGGATGAAACAGGTGTATATCAGTCCTGTTTGGATGAAACAGGTGAATGTGAATGAAACTGGTGTATATCAGTCCTGTTTGGATGAAACAGGTGAACGTGAATGTGATGAAACAGTTTGGATTTACGTATGTGAATGAAACAGGTATATATCAGTCCTGTTTGGATGAAACAGGTGAACATGAATGTGATGAAACAGTTTGGATTTACGTATGTGAATGAAACAGGTGTATATCAGTCCTGTTTGGATGAAACAGGTGAATGTGAATGAAACAGGTGTATATCAGTCTTGTTTGGATGAAACAGGTGAATGTGAATGTGATGAAACAGTTTGGATTTACGTAGTTTGTATAACAGGTGTATATCAGGAAGAATACTGTAATAGGTCAAATTTGAAAATGTCCTTTTAAGGATTATAAGAGACGGCCTAAAGCAGTCCTTTTAAAGGACGGTCCATGACCGTCCTTTTAAAGCTCATAAGAGACGGTCTATGACAGTCATTTTCAAGGACGGTCTATGACTGTCCGTTTAAAGGACGGTTCATGGCCGTCCTTTGAAGGCTCATAAGAGACGGTCCATGACAGTCCTTTTTAAGGATGGTCCATAACAGTCCTTTTAAAGGACGGTCTATGGCCGTCCTTTTTAGGATCATAAGAGACGGTCCATGACAGTCCATTTTAAGGACGGTCCATGACCGTCTTTTTTCGTCAATAAGAATGACAGTTTTCAACCGTCCTTTAAAAAATAAGACACGTCAAAATTTGACGGCCTATGTGACGGTCCATGACCGTCCTTTTTGGTCATTTGAGACGGTTTTGGACCGTCCTTTTTTCGTTGTTTTGGCGTAGTGTCCAAACCTTACTGCTCAATTTTTTTCATTTTTTATCAGACCGAGACTGTCTTCAGTTGCAGTCGGTCAGACCAAATTACATCTCGGTCGGACCGAATAAGCTTTGAAACTTACTGGACTGTTTTGAGTTGTTTCGGTCAGACCAAAAGTTGTTGTTTTTCATTTTATGTTTCAGCAATTTCCAAACTTTTGAAGTCAAATTTAGTAGATGTAAAACGAGAACTTTTTATGGATTCAAGTGATGATCTAATAGGGTTTTCTATTTGGTTTAGCATCATCTAAAGGGTATAGGTTTGTTTTATTTTGAGGATAGGAGCTTAGGAGCATCTTTTTACCTTTTTAGTATTTCTTGATTCTTCTGCTCCAGTTGCGTCTTCGATCTTTATTTTCCAAGGACTCACTCAACTACTTGACACAACGATTCACGTGATTGATAAACAAGAGTGCACTTACAACATCTCCAATCTCAAACGTATTACAATGATATTCAAACTTGTAAGAAAATTAATTAAATAAATGTGACTTTATCCTTGTTTGTTCTTAACATGGTCCTTGTCCTGAAATTTAAAATCCCAATAAAGTGAATTGCAAAGCCTGGTGAGTAAAATTTTTATGCAAGTTTCAATGTAAAACGTGTACATTTCGAGAATAAAACTAAGAATACCAAGAAAAAACTATATGCAGGGTGATAACCATGGTAATCAGAACAATTGATGTACTTGAACACTAGGACTAGTTTACACCAGTTGCCCAACACCCACCCAAATACCTCACTTGACCTGCGTAGGTGGTTTGTTGCACTCTAATGTGCTCACCTACCCAGTCTTAATCAATGGGGGACCAATTCATATGTTACCTGGTTAGCTATTACTCCACCTGGCCTACATAGATGGTCCCTTGTACTCTTATGTGCTCACACACTTGCCCTCGATCAATGAAGATTCCAAATAGTACCAACTGGGTTTTAGGGGCTTTCAACCAAAGGGTCCCAATCGCCCCACCTACTTATGCTTTAGAGACTATTAACTAAGGGGACTCAATCGCCCCACCTATTTTTATGGTGTTCTAATTCAGTTTACAATTTCTATGATCATGATGAATGATTTTTATTTGAACGGGTACTTTAACATCTTATCAAACTCATTTTCGATCATCCAAAACCAAATCCAATATTATGATTTTGAAATCAATCCCAATGACATGATTTCTTGGCCACAAGTAACACCATGTACATGAAAAGGCATAAACTAAAAGCGATACTAACGTTAATTCCTTGAGTCATTTCTCATACACATATAATTCCAAATGTGGCCATTGTTGAGACTCAAATATTACATAATTTATCCCATTTATATCTTGGTTTTATGAACATGAATCAGCTTAATGTTCTATTTTACTCACGTATGTGTTACAAGGTGAATTTAAGAGCTTGGATTGAAAAGGGGGGCTAAAAGCATGGATTTGATGCTTAAGAATTGCCAAGGCAGGGGATGGATCTTAGGAGACCAAGATTGAAGAATTCACATGGCAAAGATCCAAGAAAACCAAGTGAGGAATGAAGAGAATCAAAGATTTAAAGTAAAGAATCCTGAAATCGTCCTGAAAAAGTGTATTCTGAAACTCTGAAGTCTATTTTGGGAAACTGCGCAATGTGAAGTATATTTTAACAAACTGCGAGCGTGAAGTCTATTTTAGGGAACTGCATAAATTTGAGATGGTTTCTAGAGTTTTCTAACTTTGTACGAAAGTTGGAGTTCCCCACTTATAAATAGGGCTTCTCATGGCATTCCTAAGTATCATTCAAAGCATTCAAGAGTAAGATTTAGGGTTTTTAGAGGGTTTTTAATTTTATTAAAGTTTTATTA
The DNA here is from genome assembly GCA_021015155.1 of Magnolia officinalis. Lineage (NCBI taxonomy): Eukaryota > Viridiplantae > Streptophyta > Magnoliopsida > Magnoliales > Magnoliaceae > Magnolia > Magnolia officinalis. The sequence goes on along the minus strand of JAJHSJ010000016.1, from coordinate 16,987,334 downwards.
ATTGTTTTTTCTTTTAGATCTTTTCTATTTACATTTATTTCTTTCTTGTTGCTTTCTTTCTCTATTATAATTATGTTTTTTTAAGTTTCCTCTAGCCCAAGCTTGAAGGGAAGCACATTGGTTTAATGTTTTCATAGTTATGATGATTGATTATTTTAATGATGAGAAGAATGGTGTATGCCGGTTATCTATTGTTTAGGTTTAGTTTTTTTTTTTTTTTTTAATTATCATAATGTGAGATCCATATGTTTCCATCATATGAGATCCACATTGATCCACATTGGCAAGCAATCAAGTTTTTGGTGTCGTTGCCAGGGAGAGACTAAGATAGATTAGATCTGTGTAAGATAGCTAAGGTAAGTTCTATTTTAAACCCTCTAAATTTTCTATAGATTTTCTGTTTTTCTTTGAAAGTAAACTCAATTGGGTCTTTCAAGCACTAACTATGACATAAGGTTGCCTTGCTTGGGATTTTATTACCCAAGTGCTATGGTTATCCTACAGTTATTGTTTGATCACAAAGATCATCCGCTGAATCTATTTTTCAGATTAGCATAGGCATTAGTTTTACTTTTGTTGATTTATTTTTTATTTTTACTTTGTGGTTTGAACTCTCATGGTTGGCCTTGTCGCCTGGGTTGATTTATTTTGCTTAGTGGATTGAACCTTCATGGTCAGCCCTACGGCTTGGGTTGTTGGTTAAGTTTTTGTTTTTATTTTAAGTATCATACTTGCTATTTGAATTAGTGGTATTTATTGTGTGGTGTGGATGGTTTATGTCTCGTTGGAGTAGGGATCAAAACAATCGACTCTCCTCTGAAGGCAGACTAGTTTCAGGCCTTGATCATTCACTTAGAAGAGGCACTCAACATCACTTGGATTCCATGGTAGACCCAATTGATAATCCAAATCCAAATCTACCAGATCCAATTATAAATCAAAAAAGAGAAAATCAACCTAATCCTCCTCTTCAGGATGAAAATGAAGTTCATAAGAATGTGTTAAACCAACCACAGACTTTACGTGAACGTCTACACCCTGAGAGATCAACTTTACCATCTTGCATAGTATTCTCTGCTCACACAGGGAACATTGATTTTAAACCAGGTATGATTCAATTGATTCATATATTTCATGGCTTGGATTCTGAAAGCCCCTACTTGCACCTCAAGGACTTTAAGGAAGTAATTGCAACATTACAAGTAAACAATGGTAATAGGGATGTACTTAAGCTTAGGTTATTCTCATTTTCTCTAAAGGATCGAGCCAAAGTATGGATCAACTCTCTAAGACCTAATACCATCACTACATGGCAAGCCTTAAGTAGAGAGTTTTTGAAAAAGTTCTTTCCCGAGCACAAAACAAATGCACTAAAACAAGAAATCATGTCACTCCCAAAAGGGGAATGAACTTTTTTCCAAGTTTGGGAGCGCTTCAAAGACCTTCTACTTACTTGTCCACATCATGGTTACGAACCATGCCACGTGATTGATGCGTTCCGAAAGGGGCTCACCATGGATACCCGTCAGTTCATAGAGATGATGTGTAGTGGAACCTTTCTTAACAAAGATCATAATGAGGCTTGAGATTTTCTAGATATGTTAGCAGAGAATACACAAACATGGGATGTCTCTGCTAAACTAGAGGAAACTAGACCCATTCCTAGAGAGAAAGCGGGGATGTATGTCCTAAGAGAGGAAGACGACGTTAATGCAAAATTCGTTACATTAGCTAGAATGGTCGAAGCCTTGGAAATTAGGAAGGTTGATATGGTTAAAGTAAACACTTAAGTAATTTTTGTAACATTTGTGGTAGTGCAGACCATGATACAAAGGATTGTTCAATAATCCCAGTTGTACAAAATATCACGCATGAGCATGAGCAAGCAAATGCTATAAATAACTACCAAATGTTTGTTATGCAACCAATGGGAAGCACGTACAAACCATCCTAATCTTAGTTAGAGGAATGAACCACAAATTAATGTACCCAATGCACCTCAAATGCCTCTACAAAATAACTTCTTTGGGGCATCTAACAATGCACCATATGTGCCCCCACCAAAGCGATTATCGGTGGAGATGCATTAACCACATTCATGAACTCTCAAGCTCAAATGAATCAGTCTCTAATCCAATCAAATCAGGAATCAAAGATAGTTATGGCTAGGATTGAGACTCAACTAAATGCAAGGGAAAAAGGCACCCTTCCTTCTCAACCTGTGTCAAACCCTAGAAACACACATTTCATTGGAGACTCAAATCCAAATGAGCTGCATCATGAATAAGTTAAGACCATCATTACCTTGAGAAGTGGAAAAGAGGTTGATAACAACATAATGCAACTGGTAAAAATACCGAAGGATGAGCCACCATCTCAAGAGAATGATAAACCAGCTATGGTTCAATAACAGTAAAAACAAAAGGATAAAGAGACTAAGTCACATGAGCCTCCAGTTCCATTCCCATCTAGACTTCAGAACTCGATTATCCCCATGAAATATCAAGAGGTGTTGGATGTGCTCCAAAAGGTTACTGTCAATATTCCTCTGCTTGATGCCATTAGATAAATTCCATTATATGTTAAATATCCCAAGGATTTGCGCACTGTAAAGAGAAAATTAAATGTGCACAAAAAGGCATTCCTTATTAAGAAAGTGAGCGCTATCATTCAACAAAGGGCCGTACCCAAATACAAAGACCCGGGAAGTCCCACTATTCCTTAAATTATTGAGAATTTTCAAATCAAGCATGCTTTGCTAGATTTTGGTGCAAATGTCAACTTAGTGCCTTATTCGGTTTGCAAACAAATGGGGTTAGGCGAGCTTAAACTAACCACAATTACACTTCAAATCGCTAACCGCTCCATTAAGGTACCAAGGGGAATTTTAGAGGATGTGCTACTCCAAGTGGAGAATTCTAATTCCCCATGGATTTTATTGTACTAGAAACTGAACCTTGTGTAAACGCTAGCGCTCAAGTTCTCATCATTTTAGGCTACCCATTCCTAGCAACATCAAATGCAATCATAAATTGTAGGAATAGAATGATGAACTTGTCTTTTAGTAACATGACTCTAGAGCTAAATATTTTCAATCTATATAAGCAGTTCATTTACAATAATGAGATCCATGAGCTGAATTTCATGGACTGCTTGATAAAAGAAGAGGAATTGGAACCTAGTGTGACTAAGGAATTGATTCAAGCCTTTGGGGACTTGAAAAATTCTGATTTAGAAAAAGTGCTTGCTGAAATTTGTGATGATAATGAGAGCACTACCACCCATGACATTGGTATGTACCAATGTAGACCGTGCACTCAAATCTTATCTATCGAGGACTCGCAACCTCTACTATCACCAACCAATGTTGAAAAGCTTGATCTAAATCCACTACCAAATGAGCTTAAGTATATATACTTAGGGAAAAATAAAACTTATCCTATGGTGATCTCTTAATTTTTAGACAAGGATCAAGAGATTAAATTGTTGAATGTTTTAAGGGACCACAAAAGAGCCTTGGGTTGGACCATTTCTAATATCAAGGGTATAAGCCCTTCCATATGCACCTATCGGATCCACCTCGATGAGGACGTCAAACCAATTAGACAACCTCAGAGGCGTCTCAATCTAAGCATGATGGAAGTTGTAAGAAATGAGGTGATCAAATTATTGGATGTGGGAATCATCTACCTAATATTCGATAGTGTTTGGGTGAGTCCAACTCAAGTAGTCCCAAAGAAATCTAGAATAACTATCGTGCAAAATTCTAATAATAAACTCATACCAACACATGTCACCACATGTTGACATGTTTGCATTGACTATAGAAAATTGAACCAGGTCACAAAGAAGGACCATTTCCCTCTATTGTAAGACCTGTATCCTAGTCCGTACTATTTCGTAGGCTTGCGCGATCCTCCTCGTCGAATTCCGGCAACCTGCGACCTGTAATTGGCATTTGCGCATGACCCTAAGTTGCATCCCATAGATCTGAGTCAACTCAACCCGAAACCTATATCCTAGTGACCGCGCTGTCGCCGCAGTTCCAACGCCGCATCTTGCACACCGATGCGATACCTAAGCCAGGAGTTATGGGCCCACGTATATTTTAAGGAAACGTTGTGTGTTACGAATTCTGAGAGAATCTCTACAACTCATCACATTAATCAAGTCAAGTACAACCCATGCTTCTCCCATCCCTTTCTTACCAATAAAGACAAGCAACCCATACCACATGCCACCTCACCCCCCAAAAGTCAACTAAAACCCATACCTCTCATCACATCTCTCCTTACACAACCATTCTCCCATCTTTCACTCCATCCCATCTCATTTTCTCCACCATTTTTCCAAGCAATTCCCAAAGAGAGCAAGGAGCTAAGTGTGGCCCACTTCCCACCCCAAGATCTCACCATCCAACTCTTTAATTCTCATCATCCTCCATCAAAGATGAAGCTTAGGGGCTTGGAAGATCAAGAAGCCAAGAAGAAGTGAAATCGGTGGGTCTTCATAGCACTAGATCTTGATTTTGATTTATGGTCCACATGATTTTTGGGGCCCATCTTGATGTATGCATTGTAATTGCTAGAGGAGCTCATAGTGGTGGAGCTCCTCCGCTACACGTCGTCTCTCTCTCTCTCTCTCTCTCTCTCTCTCTCTCTCTCTCTCCTCTCTCTCTCTCTCCTTGTTATGGCTCACCTTGATGAATGGATTAGATCCACACTGACCATCAATGGTAGCCACCTTGTTGTCCACCGTTTGGGCAGACCCTGTCTTGAAGGGAAAACAATATCAGCTTGATCCAGAGTCTGGTGGGCCAACCAGGTGGGGCCATCATGATTTATGCATTTTAGCCTGTCAGTCCAGTATACTGGACGTGGGCCCCACACCTTGCTAACGTGCCATCTAGGCCATCCAGCATGCCTGGACGGTAGGGAGAGCACAAATAAAAGCTTTATTGAAAGCTCTAGTGGGCCACACATGTGTACCCACCTCTGATGTATGCAATTCATCCATGCAGTCCACCATCCACACGTGGACGGTGGGACCCATGTGATGTATGTGGTTTATATCGAGGTCGTCCGTCCACTGTTGGAACGGGAGGCCATACATGTGTTGTGTATCCTCACCATCCAGCATGCTGGACGGTGGGATTCCATGTTGTATGTGTTTCCCCTTGCCGTACGTGCTGCCTCCAACATGTGGGGGCCACCTTGATGTCGTTATGCCTCTAGCAAGTGGGACCCACCATGCAGATTGGCTAAAATACCCCCACCAACTATCTAACTGTTGTATTGACGTCAGCAGGGTATGTGGTCTGACAGGAGGTATGTGTTACACCGAATTGTTCATCCTTTGTTCTGGACGTGTGGGCCCCACCACACACGTGCAACATGTGTGGGGGTGGGGCCCACTTACATGTATGCATTTAGTATCCACACCGTCTGTCCCCTGGACGATGCTGTGGGATGCACCATGATGTATTTGTTTCAATCATGTCGTCCATCCATTACTAGACGGTGGGACCCAGCTGCACGTGTGGGGTTTCACCGTCCAGCTGTGGCATGTGGACACCCACCATGATGTATGGGTATTGTATCTACACTGTCCATTGTAGGACGGTGGTAGGTGGGGTCCATCTTGATGTATGTATTTTGTGCACACACCGTCCATCCGGACAGTGCTGTGTGGGCCAACCGTGATGTAGCGTTTTATCAAACACCGTCCATATGTGGACCCCACGAGCAGCAGCAACTACTGTGTTGACGTCTGTAATTTTCGTGGTCCTGATCATGTGTTATATCCTAACCGTCTATTCATCTGGACGTGGACCCCACTCCAGCTATATAGCTGTTGTCAACATCAGCAAGTTCTATGGGTCTAAATCATGAAGTATGTGTTATATCCTAATCGTCCATCCATATGGACGTGGACGTGGGACCCACATTGATGTATATGTTGTATCCGCACCATTCAGTAGGACAGTGGGATCCACCGTCATGTATGTATTTCATCTGCGCCGTCCAACTGGGATGGGACCCACCATGATATGTGTTATATACATGTTGTCCATCTTTTTTTTTTTTTTGGGCCATGGGCCGCCCCATGAGGCCCATGGGATGTGGCCTAATATGATGTATGTGAGGCCCTTGTATGAAGCCCATAGTGATGTATTTGTGGCCATTGAGGGAGGCCCATTGTGATGTATATTGGGTCGATGTGAGAGGCCCATTCTGATGCATTTGTAGCCCATATATGAGGCTCATTGTGATGTGCATTAGGCTCATGTGATGCGACCCATGTGATGTATTTAAAGCCCATGTGATGTGGCCCATGGTGATGAAGCCCATTGTGATATGTATTAGGCCCATGTGATGTGGCCCAAATGAGATGTATATGAGGCCCATGAGTGAGGCTCGATGTGATGTATGAGAGGCCCATGGAATGTGGCCCATTGTGATGTATTCAAGGCTCATGAGTGAGGCCCAATGCGATGTATGTGAGGCCCTTTTGTGAGGCCCAAAACGATATAAATGAGGACCGATGTTGTAAGACCTTAACCCAAGTGTGCACGCCATTCCTTTAGGTCTCGTAGTCCTATCGGTCGAATTCTGATGACCCGCGACCTATGGATAGTGTTTGTTGTCGTCCTCAAGTTTAGTCACATAGACCCGACTCAGATCGACCCGAAACCTATGCCATTTCGTCCGTATCGGTGTTGCGGTTACAACGCCGCGTCCCGTACGGGAATCCAACGTGTACATCTCAAGTTGTAGGCAATATTCGATATGGACCCTTGATGTGTAGATGGTGGACCCCACCCCACACGTTTTTCCATGCGCATGTGATAGATGATGTCACCCCTAGTGTAAGTTTCTAGAAACCCTACACCCTATGAACCTACACCCCCTAGCAACCTTGTTTATATCACCCTAACCTAATGATGCTTTTCTCTAACCTAGGTAGAGAGAGTAATCATTACTCTCCTACACCTCCCAAGCAACTCTCTCTCTCCGTCTCATTTCTCTCTAACTCTCCTTCTCCTCTCCCTTTGCTAACCATCCAATATCCCACCTCCCCCTTATTTCTAGCCCTCGCTACCCTAAATACCTCCCAATTCCACCTTCTTCAACTCATCTCAACCATAGATCCACTTTCCTTAGAGCTTGTAGATGAAGATGGTGTAACTTTAGAGCTTGATTGCTTAGGTGGGTGTACATGCATTGTAAATTTCATATTTCTTTCGTTTCTTTCTTATTCTTTATTTTTCTTCTCATGTTGGAGCTTGTGGGGCCCATCAAGTGATGTGGTTGCCCCAAGTATCCATGGATGTGGCTTGTAGCCCATCCTAATTGCATGCATGTTGCATGCAAGGGACCATTCTCCATGAATCCCTTCATGCCTTTTTATTCCTTAGATCAGGGATCTTTAAGTCATTTAGACCCTTGATCCTTGGTGGAGATTGCATCTTCACCATAGATCCCAAGTAGATAGCCTTAATCATGTAGATCTTGTACATCTTATGATAGTGAAATGTGTATGCATGTATGATGAAGGGAAGGGCCTCAATGAGGTGGAGACCCTTCCCTCGTGGCCGTATTCTGCTTCTTTTCTTGTTAATTCATCTCTGATCATGAGTGTGTAGCCCACCTTGTGGACCAACAAAATCTAGACCATCCAAAGTGGGAGGACGCCCATGGTAGTCTGCCCTTGGACGTGTGGCCCCAAAATCCTCCTAAATGGGGTACATACAAAGGTGTTTTATGGTGGGGATGGTCTAGAAGTTTGTGGGGCCCACTTGGGTGGACCAAACCATGATTTTATGGGGTTAGATCCCCTTTTAAATAGTGTTTATAATTTATTCAAATCAGATATATGTTGCTGTCCAGAACTGTCTGGACAGATTTTTGGGCCATCTTGGGGCCTGATTTGTGGACTTTTGATAGGGTGATTGATACAATATAATATATGAATCTTGAAGGTGTATATCCCACCTATGAGCATACCAAATTGCAGCCCCAACTGACCCTATTTGAGCCTCCAAAAAGGTGGGCCAACATGATGGACTGCCAAATTTTTTCATTGTGCAATCCAGCAACATTACCTCAAGAAAACCTTAATTCATAAATTATTTTGATGAAGGTGAACCATCTTTCTAGGTTCCATCTTGTTGTAGACATGATGAGGGACCTTGGCCCTCAATTTCAAGAATTATGGAGGCCCTGGACCCACTCCATTGGAGTGCCCAAATTTAGGACAACAACATGTACATTGCTAAATTTTTCTACCTTACTGTCCTCTCCATGTTTGTAGTAGTAATTGGGCCCAGCCCATTAGGACTTTTGTGCATGATTGTGGGACCCACCTTGTAATGGTTTAGAAGCCTTTGGGGCCATGGTTATGGAGCCAACCAGCTGGACCAGTGAGCATGATTGGACATCTAGCTGGTGGACGTCCAGCTATACTGGTCGTCCTTATCCTGGGCCCACCATGATGTATGTTTTTCATCCTTACCATCCCTCTGTTTTTGTGGGGCCCATGTGGGTTGGTCCACCCTAGGTGGACATCCCCTGTGTGGCCTACCATTGGAGTGTGTGGAGCTCACCTTGATGTGTATTTAGCCAGGCCATCCGTGGCTTTGGACCGTCCCACCCTTGGGACGCCCATGCCTTGGGCTGCTACTGGGCCTGTGTTCTAGCAGTAGGCCCACTTATGTTGAAGCGACAAATCCCCTCCTCCATCTACTGGGGGCCCCGTAGAAGAAGTGCTAGCCCTTATGGGATTAATTCCCTCACACTTTGACAAGTTTCTGGGCCTCAATAGGCCCAGGAAATTAGGTAGACTGAAAGTCTAGCTATGGGCATTAAATGTATGTGTATATTGCTGAATTTTTATTGGATGAGGGGCCCACCACATTGAGGGAATTGGGTACTTGTTGCTCCCTCATAATTTAGTATTTTCTTAGGCTTAATTAATGCTTGTTTGGGCCACCATTGATGATCGTTTGTGGGATCCAAACTTAGACCAGATTTTGGGAGTTCCTTGTGGGCCCATATTGGGCTATAATGTCCCAACTTGGTCAGCCATGTGTTTGGGCTGACTTCCACCATTTTGATGTACTTATGGGCTAAGATAAGGGTGGTATTGGCCCTTGATTGCCCACTTAAATTGTTAGTTATTGGGCTGATGTAGTGGGGCCCATTTCACCCAACTCAGACTTATTTTTGGGCCATGTTTTTGTGCTCATGGGCTACCCATTCAGTCCAACTAAATGCATGGATTTGATGGCCATTGGAACTTGGGCTTTGGGCTTTGATTCCCTTCCTTTGGCCCATGTTGTTATGGATAGATTGGACCCATAGTTCTTAATGCTTTATATGGACTTATGTACATGGGTTGGATGTGGGCCTTGGGCCTTGTAGCTTATGATTTGTGGTTGGATGCCTTGGGGCAATGGTGGTTGAATGTCCCCATTTGGACCCCTCTAGGCCCATTTGTATCTAAGTGTGGTTGAATGCACACCTTAGTCTCTTGTTAGGCTCATCTCTATATTATTTAGGCCCATAGCTTGTATGCTTAATCTCGTGAGCTACCCCAGGTAAATGGGCCCCCACTAGAGGTAGTATTCCTTATGAGGAATTGGTTAAGTATCTAGACCCTTCATGGTTAGGTAGAGAGTTTATCTTCACCTCATTGGCACCCCTATTCACCTTCATGGCCCACTCCCATATGCATCATATGCATGCTTGGTTGAGGTATGATTGGTCATAGTTGTGTCATTCTGTAGGACATGTTGCTATCTCCCTGAGGGATGGGGTTTTTCCCTCTTGAGCACGATGGATGCTTGGGATTGATGTATGAGTGATTATGTGATTCATGCATCTGGCATTGCATAGCATGTGGATATTCGCCCTTGCTTCATTAGGGCCGTAGCCTCCACAGGTATATCGTGAATGGCTAGATTTAGACATCGAAAATGCTACTTGAGCATTTGGGGCGCATAAGATGTCCCTAGGTGAAAGCCCCTAAACTTTCATGGTACCGAGAAGATGCCTCAACGCCGAGACCGAGTGAAAAACATGAGCACACAAGTGCCTTTATACCTTGAGGCCGTGTCTCCCACTACAACGTGGTTTATTGGGAGGGGGTGTGGCCTTACCCGCCTGAGTGAGAGGGCAATAGCTAGGCTGAGTTTTACCAGCTCGTGAATGGGTCCGCTGTCGTCAAGCCTTGCTGGTGATTGGCTGTCCACAGGCGGGTAGTGAGGTCTCCTACACATGTTTGACTATGTGGGTCTTGCAAAGTGGCAATCATCCTGTAGTGTACTTGACCCCGGTGGATTCCTTATGATGGAACTTTACTTGACGTGTGGATTGGATATGAAGATTGACATTACTTCGCATTGTATTGGCATCAACTGTATAAACCTTCTGTTGCATCACCTCGGTATGGCGTCCAGTACTCATGTATTACATTGCATAGCCCTGTGTATGGCTTACTACATTCATAGCTTAGCCTCGGTATGGCTAGTGGCATTGGTATCATTCATGGTTCCCTCTGCATCCTCCTATTTCTTCTGAGCACCATTGTCACACACCTTCACCGGCCTCTAAGCTTTCTATAAGCTTATGCACGATTGATGCATGTAGGAGATCCTAGGTCGGCACAGTAATGGTGGAGTATTGGATTGGAGCGTGCTGAGGACCCGTTGTAGACTTCTCTCTTCCTTTCTTTCCTTATATATTTCCTTTTAAGCCTTATGTACCTATAAAAGTTTAAATTTCTAGTGGATTTGCAATGCATTCCTATTGTTACTTTATGAGATTATTGTGTTATGATCTTGGGTGTGCCTTTATGAATCGGATTTATGATATAAAAATCCTCCTTGTAGGTCCTAAGATCGGAACCTGTCTCAGGAACGAAGAATTGGGTACTACCGAGGCTGTTGTGGCCGGAACTAGCTATCGGGTTCCTTGTGAGTCCGGTCACTGAGTCCGAGGCGTGACAGGTGTGATGTGTGATTCCACCTTGATATATGTAATGATGTTTATAATAGGCCATGCCTTGGGAGCAATGATGGTTTGATGTCCACATTATAAGAGAAATGTGGTTAAATGTCCACATTGTAAGTCTCCCTAGGGCCCATTGTTAGGCCCATTCTCATCTCCTCTTAATGGGCTAACCCAAACCATTGGGCCCCTATTAATGATTATATTATCCATCTTTCCCTTGATTAGGCTATCCCAATTCGTTAGGCCCCCATTTGATAAAGATGTTTTCCACCATACCCTGTAGGACCACCTAAGCCTTGGAGCCCATCTTATGTTCGTACCGAGCCTTCCATAGGGAATGTGGCTCACCTTGTGCTTATTGGGCCCTTAGGAATCCCAGATTGCTCCGTGATGGAACAGGTAAGGAAGCCCACTCCTTGTTCTTAGGCCCATTTTTAATATGAGTAGGCCATCTAGGCCCATCCCTGATATGAGGAGAGTGCATCGTCACCGTAGGTGGAAAGTTTGGTGGTATTAGGTTTGGTATATCCACTATTGAAGACCAATCCTCATGTTATGGATTAGATTTGTTGTCCTTCTATGAACCTCGCCATATATATAGGCCGATTATCGATTACGAATATGATTGGTATACGTACTGAGGATGTTTTAGCATAACATTGCGACTATGTAAGGCCCATTGTATGATTGTATGAGGCCCATTATGATTATATGAGGCCCATTGTGATTATATGAGGACCATCACTATTATATGAGCCCCATTCGATTATATGAGGCCCGTTGCGACTATATGAGGCCATTGTGATTGTATGAGGCCCATTGTGAATGTACAAGGCCCATTGGGATTGTATGAGGCCAATTGTGATTGTGTGAGACCCCTTGTATATGTGAGGCCCAATTGTGATGTGTGAGGTCCACCATGTGTATGTGATTGTGTGCACGCCACTCGTTCATTATTACGGACCATGAGCCACCTTATACAGGCCCACCATGATGTATGTGATTATAATCATGCTTAATATACTTCATGATACATGCTCATACACATCATTCGCATGCTTGTTATGAGGAGTGATTGAGCATAACATGTGCAATTGAGCCGATTGTTTATGAGAGTCCCTAAGAGATGGAGTTGCTCCACATGAGCTCGCGGTACGCGCAAGTTTGATGCATGACTGGATGGTATGACTCATGCCTCCCACATTTTTTTTGACATGATTATTTGGAGCCCTAGTGACATCAGGGCTACGGCCTCCACAGGCATATCATGGATACTTAGATGGGGCACTGGAATGTTTAGTTTGAGTATATGGGCACTTTGGATGTCCGTGGGTGAAGTCCCTAAACTCCCGTGGCTAGGGGATGCTCCAACGTCTAGACCGAGTGGATATACATGAGCGCTCCAGTGTTGAATACCAGTAGGCCACGTCTCCCACTGTGTCGTGGTCAGTTGGAAGGGAGTGTGGCCTTATTCGCCCAAGTGAGGGGGTTGTAAGCTAGGTTGAGTTTGACTAGCTCACAAATGGGTCCGCTATCGATGAGCTAGGTAGGCATTGGTATATTGCTGGCAAGCGGGTAGTGAGGTCTTTTCCACACTCTAGGCTGCATGGCCAGTAGGGGCGGCAACCAGCTTGGAGTGTACTAGATCCCGGTGATGATCGCAGAGATGTACGGTACTGATATGTGGACTTATTGAGAAGAAGTTTTTTTTAAAAAAAAAAAAAAACAAAAGAAGGCAAATTTTCTATTCAAACCAGAGAAGCCTTTACAACAACCTATATATTCGGGTTTAAAATGAGACAAAAATCCTCCACTAAACCTATCATAAGACTGAAAAGCAAGAAAGACTTTAGACGAAACCACCTATCTCCTGGGCATGCCCAGACCCAATCTATCAAGGAAAATGAGGCCCTACACTTCCCTCAGAATGGAACGAACCTCTATAAATAAGGAGGAAGATTGGGTTGAGCTCCCTAGCTTGGCCATCTTATCGGCCGACTCGTTCCCCTCTCTCAAAATGTGATGGAAGATCAACGCCCCCTTGTCCGCCAACCTCTGAATCCTACCTATCCAATGCTTCCACTTCTGACAGGGAGGCAAGAGCAGGAAAGGAAGTTAACCACCTGCATCGAATTAGATTCAACAATAACTTTGCGAAGGCCCCTATTGTGACAGTGTTGAAGACAATCGAGAATAGCCCTAATTTCAGCCCGGGTGTTGGACGCCACACCATATCCTTCACAGAAACCGAAGAGGAATTCTCCCTTCTCGCCTCTACAAATACCTTCCCCACCTGCCAGGCATTCCATACTCAGCATTTTACTCATTCATTCATGCATTCACTATCCACTCGGGCTGGTAGTACACAACTAATTGTTGTGTACTTTCGTAATGGACAGGATTTCGGTTTCACCGTGCGACTAATCTGGGATCAAGAGTTTACCATATTGAGTCTGGCTATCCAAATTTAGGTATGAGACTGGTTTGGATAGAAGTCCCTTCTGATGGACCCCATAGCCTACGATATTACGTACTATCATCCCAACCTATATAGTCCCTTGGTCATCTCATTCTTATCGCATATTGTATTACATCCGCAGCATATGGCATTTTGGGTTACTATGTTTCTGCATTTATATGGCCTGGATGAGACTGATAGTAATCATGGACTCGTCAGGATTTACGTATTACATTGCATCCTCAGTATATGATATTTGGCTTACTATGTCTCCGCATTGCGTAGTTGATCTACATTGTTTCCTCAGTATATGATATTGACTTATTATGCTTTTGCATCGCATAGCCTGGATAAGGCTGATAGTATTTATGACTTGCCATCATGTTTCTACATTGCTCTGATATTGCATACTTTCCACTTACCTTGCGCACACACTTTCACCACCCTCTAAGCTTTCTATAAGTTTATGCATGATAGATGCGTGAAGGTGGCGTTAGGTCGCAGCAGCGTTGAGCTTAGAGCTTGCAGCTATCTTTTGGAGCTTTGATTTTTGATATATGTATTTCCCTTTCAGCAATGTATTCAACTGTTTATATTAGTGGATATGTGATGATGATGATGCCTTTGTATTTGGGTAAACTTGTGGTTATGCTTCTTACGAAATAAATGTATGTTGAAAAATCCTCCTTGTAGGATCCTAGGATGCTGGAAGCCGAGAATGGAGTACTACGGAGGTTGTCAGCACAGGATTTGACGATTGGGAATTCTGTGAGCCCGGTTTCTGAGTTTGGGGTGTGACATCTATCATTCATTGATAAAGTTTTAGAGAGGGTAGTAGGTCACTCCTTCTATAGTTTTCTTAATGGATATTCCGAATATAACCAAATAGAGATAGCCCTGGAAGACCAAGAGAAAACCACGTTCACTTGTCCATTTGGCATGTTTACTTTCAAACGGATACCATTTGGATTGTGCAACGCCCCAACAACTTTCCAATGGTGTATGTTAAGTATTTTTTCAAATATCGTTAGAAAGTTTATTGAGGTTTTCATGGACGACTTCTCTGTATTTGGGAGTAGTTTTGAGGAATGCCTCAACAATTTATCTCTTGTCTTATCTAGGTGTGAAGAGAAGCACCTTGTCTTAATTTAGGAGAAATGTCATTTCATGGTTCAAAAAGGAATTGTTTTGGGCCATGTTATCTTCAAAAATGAAATAGAGGTAGATCACTCAAAATTGGACATTATAGCTAATCTACCTATCCCCCGAACGGTTAGAGATATTAGATCACTTTTAGGGCACGCTGGTTTCTATAGAAGATTCATCAAAGACTTTAGTGTCATTACTAAGCCCTTGACTAATCTTCTTCAAAAGGATGTCCCATTTAAGTGGACAGATGAGAGTGCAAGTGCCTTTAATAAAATTAAATCATCCCTTACCACTGTACCTATCATGCATCCACACACTTCCTTTTGAACTAATGTGTGATGCAGTATCCATTTCGTTCCCCTAGGTCCTGCGGTCCTACCGGTCGAATCCTGGCGACCAGCGACCTGTGTATATCATTTGCGGTCATCCTTAAGTCCTATCACGTAGACCCGACCCGGATTGACTCGAAACCTATGCCATTGCGAACGCATCGGCGTCGCGGTTCCAACATCGCGTCTCATGCATAAATCCGGTGTGTGCATCTTGACTTATCAATCCAAGCATTTCTTGGCCATGCATCATGTGGTGGGACCTACTTGCTAGCTTTCACATTTTTCAAGGTGGGCTCCACCTATCAACATTTTCCTATAAAGCTTATGTCTAGCCTACTCTTCCTAGCTACTAACCCATCATAACCTAGCCTAGACTACCTTTCCGAGTGAGGCAATCATATGCCTTGGGCTTCACCCCCAATGCACCATCATTTGGTAGTTCTTCCCTAGCTTAGAGAGAAATGATTACCTAGATATACACTCTCCTCTCTCTCTCTCTCTCTCTCTCTCTTCTGTTTCATCCACTCCTCCTTTCCTCCATAGCCAAAATGTTCAAGCTTCCCTCTCTACTCCAGCCCCTTCTTCCCCATTTTCCCCTCCATCTAACCCTTAGAATCCCATCTACACCCTTGAATCTTCTTCCCTTGGAGCATAGAACACCATCCTTGAAGTTTTAAAGGCATCTTTGGAGGTGGGTGCAACCTAGAAGATCATCTCTTCTCCTTCTTCTTCCCTTCCTTTCCTAGCATGCATGGAAGCATGTAGGACCCACCAATCCATGGTGGAGGTCCTACATGGCTCCTAGGATAAAGGCCAAGGGCCTAGATCCTATACAATCCATTCCATGGTGGGCCATTCTCCATGGACCCACCATGATGCTTCCCTTTTATTTCTTGCATCTCATAGGCCATCTAGGACTTTGCATGCATATAGGGAAGGTGTCCCTTGAAAGTGCCCTGGTTTGTCAATTAGCGTGAGTGTTGAGTCAGTCATACTACAGAGCCTCATAGGAAGATCAATTCAAGCGTCTGTCTCAACCGGATGTGTGCAAGCTCGCCACAGGTAAATCTAGCCTTACATCCCTTGTCCGAAAACAACAGGTACATAAAACCCTTAAAACAAACTAGAACATCATAGGGTTTTCAAGTTAAGAAAACTTTTTTCAAAATAAGAAAAATTCTCTTAGATTTCTTGCTTTGTCGATTTTATCGATACACATCTCGATATGATCGACCTGCGCTGTCGATGTCCTCGATACCTAAATGATATCATTGGAATGAGGACAAAAGTGTCCAACAACCACATATATTTGGACAGATTTATCGATGTATCTATATACCTATCGATATCATCAATATTTGAATCTCGAGTCTATCGAAGGTGACTCGATAATATCGACAGACAGATCTCTGGCGCCACAATTTTTTCTTAAGAATATCATATATGCATCGATAAATCGAAGCCTCCTCGATACCATCAAAGTTCAAATCTCGTTGATATCGAAAGGCACTCGATTATATCGGTCTTGGGTGCCAAGTTCTTCCAGCTAAATATTTTAGGGTGGTTTATCTATGATCAGGGGTCACTCGATAGAATCGATATTCAAATGTTGCATCGAACATGGACAAACTGTCCAGCAAGCTTAAAGAAAAATCCGCTGGATTTATCGATGCATTGACATGGGTATCAATATCATCGACATTCAAATTCTAATGATCTCGAAGGTCCCTCGATCATTCTTGTAAACCTGAAATATTTCTAGTCAAGTCTCTCTCATTATTCAAATGTCGATGAATCGACATTAGTATCGATTCAATAGGAGTTCGAAATCCAATGACATCGACACCTATTTCAATTCCATCGACCAGCTGGCAAGAGGTTTCAAAAGTGTATGACATTTGAGTTTGTGCCATCGAGTGGGTCATCGATGCGATCGAGAGTATACGCTCGATGATGTTGAACCCACTTGATGATATCAAACTCTGTCATTATCTGTTGGAACCTTTTGCCTATATATAGAGGACTTGTCTATTGTCGTTGGGAAAGAAAGAATAGAGTGGTTTTGTGTGTTTTACCTTAGATCATATACTTAAAGCCCTTTCTCTCAGGGAAGTTCATCCTCCAATCCACCCTTATCATTGATATTCAATAGAGTGGATTGGGGAATGAACTTCCGCATTTAAGGATCCTTCAACACTACCTTAATGGAAAATCATTAATTTGGGATGCCTTGAATGCATAATCGGAATCACTCTATCTTCCTTATAGGAAAACCTTTTATAGAGTAGGATTTTGTCTTAACCTTGACCCAACCCGAAGCCTCGCATTGGTACATCATTTGTGTTGCGGATCAAGGAAGCCGAAGATTCTTCATCAACAAGGAGGAGATCTTCGTCAATGTGCTGAATGGGACTCTTCCACTTATTTGTAAGTTATTAGAGTCTAGAGGACACTTGTGATCATTCATTTTTAGGATTGGGTCTTAGGTGTTTCTCACCCTTGCAAGCCCTCGTAGGAGGCCTCCGGTGGGAGTGTACGTGGTGGGTGCATTGTGTGGACCCTTGCTCTGTGGAGAGCATAAACATCCGATTGAAGGTGAACCTGTCTAAAACCTTAGGTCTGAGATGATCCAAGTGAAACCTCCGTTAGGGTCTTATGGAAGATCCCTGGCCAGTGTGCCTAAAAGTGGGTGTGTTGTTTTGACCCTTGCTCGTAAGAGCATAAACAGTCAGCCTCAGTGTTGGTTATAAAGGTTGAAGGTGAACCTGATTTAAAACCTTAGGTTTGAGGTGAACCGCTGTGAAACGTCCTTAGTGAAAATCGGTACACTCAAGGGTTGAGTGCGGTTACCGGGAGTGGAGTAGACAAGTAGTTGAACCACTATAAAAATGGTTGTGTTTGAGATTGCTATTCTTCTGTTTGTGTGATTTACTTTAATATTTTCATATCTAAGTATCTAAGATCACACCTCACACACATACACAGTCATATCCATCATAAACTAGTTTTCATATTGTTCACTTCTTAAATAGTTTGTGATTGGATCCTCTACCGGGCTTGGAAGCCAGTAGAGTTACTTTTGAGTAATCCTAGTATGTGCATGTTAATAGGATTTTAAATAAATCATAAAAACTTTAAAAAGTCCTATTCAACCCCCTCTAGGACATATTGGCATATTCCTACTTCAACTACAGCGGTCTTCACCGCTATTTCATCCCTACCATTCAGTAAGTTTTCTTGATGTATTATATCATGCATGTATCATATAACATAGTGGAAGGTGTGGATTGTGGTGTGGAAAGTCCATTAGTGGTGGGACCTTCCACCAACGGCCAATATCTCTCCTTCTCTCCCTTTCTCTTTATTTTCTTATGTGTATTTCTGATGATGTGTGACCCACCAAGGAGGTCAGCAATATCTCAGACCCATAGCAAGATGGGATGTCCAAGCCCACCATTGTTGGACGTCCAGGCCCACCATGCTTGAATGGGTTAGGTGGCCTCCAAAATGGTTTTTGCATGGAGGATATGGTGAATTCATGGGTCTGAAATTTTGCTAACCCCTCAAGGTGGACCCCACATGATGGATCTGGGCAATAAACGCTTTGATTTAATTATGTGGGCTACAATATGGACAACACATGTTGCTGTCCAGATTTCAAGCCCAGTTAGAACATGACTTTTGAGCTAATGTTTAGATCTATTTACATGTCCTTTTCTTCCAAATTTCTTTTGGAATTTTGTAGTGTATGGACCCCACTTTGATGTGGAATGGGCCCACACCATTTCCCCCATGCTTGAGGCCCATCGGATGGGCCAAAGAGGGCTAACTGTCCAGAAATTTCTAGACAGTTCAACAATACTGTATGATGTGGAATGAGTATGTTTACCTATTTTCTAGAGTAATTGGGCCACCCTAGTGGACCCCACTTGCTGTCAACATGTGGGACTACCCTTCTCACAAATTTTCCAGGGGTTTGGATGAGCTTAGGCCCACCCCATGTGGTGTTAAATAGATTTTTGGATATGTATTGTTGTCCTAATTCTTAAAAATATTTATCATATCTGTAAAATTATGATATCAATTCCTAAGGTGGCCCACTGTAACGACCCGTGAATTTCCGTACATTGGCTCGAGTACCACCTCGACCAGAAATCAATTAGGATTAAATCCTTTAGAAATTTAACAAAGTTAACTAAGTACTAAACTCGGTTAGCCATGAAATCCGTTGGGATCGCTTTAAATACGATCTGCAAGACCCAAAACTTGCAAAACAAGTGACTCTAGATTACCCTAAAGTTTAGAACCAAACTCATTTCCTGTCAGCTCTCGGGAATGAAACGAAACTTCGTATTAGGTCTAGATCGCACATCGGGAGTCCGATTAACACGAAGCTAAGGAACCAGGACCGCCTCACTGGGCTTGACAATCATCTAAAAAATTAGCTCCGGCCGATGTCCCACGGCCATTCGTTTCGATCCAGAGCGAGGGAGTGTGAAAAATACTATTCCCATCCTAAAATAAATATCAGGAATAGTGATCTGCCATCATTCGGTTGCGCATCAGTATTAAGCAACCTGACCGTCAGAATCAGACCAAATTACACCCTCGGATTAAGAAAAATTTCAGGAACATTTACATGTACTTGGAATTTCTGATCGTGGCCCACTGACCGTTGAACTGAAAGTGGTCCGCCACGTGCGATCTGGGAATCCGATCGAGTCGAAAACGTAATACCACATAGATCCATGTGTGGTGAGCTTAAGTCTGACGTTTGGCTCAAGGAGGGCCACCAGAACCTCCCTTTTGAGCTGAAAAAGTGGCGAAATGCCTATATAAGCAGTCACCCTTGAACCTGAGTCTGTTTTGGGGAGGTTTTTGGCTATAAAAGGAGCTTAGAACAGCCCCTCTCACAGCCATACGAATTTGGGAGAAAAACCCTAGAGAGAAAGAGAGAAAAGAGAGAGAAGAGCTAGAGTTTTGTAGGCGATCTTCCTCCTACTGTCCTTGGTTGTTGCACGGCCTACACCGCTCCTTTCCAGGTGTTTTCCCGGTGGTATCCATCCCATTTGAAGGTAAGAAACCCTAACCCTAGGTCTGATTTGAGGTAGGATCGTTGTAGGTTATGTAAAGGCTAACCGATTCCGCTCTTTAGGCTAGAAAACTTCCGTATACGGAAGCTCTACTACCCTTGCTGATTCGTTGGGATTCCAAGGGCAAAGGTGAGGACTTTAAGTGTATAAGTTACGGTTTTCAACGCTTTCAATGTCAGATAATGATAGATTCATGATCTGCATGTAAATGCACATGTACAAAGTGCTTTCCGTTTCCTGTTTCGATTAACGTTGTAGAATATGGAATTTCACATACTCTAGATATACGTAGAAATACCGTATATGTATTTTTTCGGGAAAATGTTTGACATGTTTATTTAATGTATGATTATATAATATATGGATAAAATACTAGTTTGGCGAAAGGAATCGCTGAAATACATGTTCGTGTGTAAATGCCTAGTATGTTGAAATTGTGTATTCTAGAAATACCGCGTATGTGCAAATTTTGGAAATATAATTGTCATGATTATTTGTTGTATGAATACGGTATACGCGGGTAAAATAACCGCTTGGCGATAGAATAGCCCTAATACGCGTTTTGCTAACATACGTCATGTATGTTGGAATAGCGTACTCTAAGTGTTTGTGTAGATGCTTGTGTGTGCAAATGAGTGAGTGTTAGTGCCTTAGATAGGCGCTGATATGGGATTTCCGACTCCCTTAGAGACATGTAGGACCCCCTCCATGTGGTGGTTCATTATAACCACTCACTTGTGGCGTGTATGTAATTGTATCCCTATGTGTATAGTGCTTTACTACATGCTTCACCACATGCTTTACAACATGCTTTACTTCATGTTTTACTTCATGCTTTATAACATGCCTGCTAACATGCTTGTATTGCTTGTTTATCATGCTTTACTCCACATGTTATTGATGAAAACTGTTTGAGTTTGTGACTATGTCTATAGTCCAAACATTCGGTACCAGACTTGCGGTTGTGGCTGAGATTCATATCGCCACAAAGGACGTGTCTAGCGAACCTGAGTCGTACTTCGGTTGGCGATAGTGGTTGGCCACACGGAGTACTTTTGCGCTCCATATCGCTCAACTTATGGTGCACTCGAGCTAGTCAGGCTCGCCAAGTAAACCGAAATGTATTTGTGTGTTCACCATGTTTGATCGCTACTGCTTGAACCTAGGGTACCAAACTTACCAGTGGCGATCCCGTTTAACCATGGTACCTCGATCCGCTAAGTCGCATGAGCCGGGCATGGTGGTATGGGACACCGTGGTCGAGCTGTCGGCCTACGCTGGGGCCATGTGCCTCCCCGTAGTGACCAATGCGCAACCAAACTCGTGAGCCGAATACGGTGGTATGGGACACTGTATTCGAGCTGTCGATACTTACAGCGAGAGTCGAGTACAGTGAGACCTGTGCTCGTGCTGACGGGCGACGAGTCCTCCGTAGTATCATCGAGTGTACTCCAAGTGTCTGTGATTGGCTACGAGTCTTTCACAGCAACTAGAGTATGAGTTGAGCCGAGTACGGTGAGACTTGTACTCGAGCTGACGGCTAGTGATTGAGCTGAGTACGGTGAGACCTGTACTCGAGCTGACGGCCAACAATTGAGCCGCATACGGTGAGATCTGTATCCGCGCTGACGGGTGACGAGCCCTTTGCGATGCCTTCACTACGCTTCTCAAACTATAATATCGTATGAGAATAACTAGGATTGACGACCCTAGAATGGATCATGTTGGGAATGATACAAGGGAGGTACCTTAGTTTCCCAATACTGCTGGTTGAAATGGACTAATAAAAACTTGGTAATCATGAGCATCATCGCACCGCATGTGCTTTGTAGATGTGGTGCACTGAGGGAGTAAGCATTCGCGAACGTAAGATGATGTCGCTTGAGGGTGGTTTGGCAAGGGCATACAACATCATGTCATTTCATTTTTGCACTTAATAAGAGTAGTTAGAAATGTTTGATTTGTACTGCTTTATCATTACTGCTTGATTGATTTGATAACATGTTAACCTATGCTTTATTGTTCCACTGAGTTAGCTACTCACTCCCACGTTACGGGACGGTGTTTGCAACACCCACCAGACTCTGTCGCAGGTGTAGATGGCGCCTCGGTTCAGGAGCCGAAGCCTGACTTCGATGAGGATCAGGAGGAGTTCTCCTTTATGCAGTATTCTGACGGCTTTGCTTAGGCCGACTGCATCGCGGGATTTTCAGGGCTTCCCTTGAGGATTGAATTTTGATTTTTGACTTATAAACAATACATGTATATTGGTACTCAGTTAGTACTCATACTCTGGAGTTCATAAATTTTTTTACTTTACATACTTTGAATATAAAATTTCAGTCTTCCGCTTGCCTTTATACAATTGAACTGGAGTATGAATTACTGTTTTGGTATAATCTCATTCATGTTTATTGCGCTAACTCAGACAACATTTAACCAGCATTGTGTATGTTGCATAAGTGATGCGTTAGAACTCGGGAGTTGAGTTCATACTCGACCCCCGAATTTCAGGGCATTACACCCACCCATGTTGGGACCCACCTAACTAGATTTTAGGGCCAATTGGGCCACTGGATTTTAGTGTGTAGGGGCTAGACGTCCGTGGTGGTGACATCCAGCAAGGCTGGCTGTTCACCTTAATTGTGACCCACCATGATGTTATATTTTATCCACATGTCCATCCACTTTGTGACCCACTTGGATGTGGCCCACCTTGGTATGGAACGTCCAAGGTGGGGCCCACCGTGAGCATTGGTATAGGGCTGGGCGTCCACTCCATTGGATCGTCTAGGCCAAATTGTGGGACGCCCATAATGGGTTGCTACTGGACTTTGGTCCAGCAGTGTGGCCCACTTACTTCTTTGTGTTGTTGAGTTCACTCCTATGTGGTCGGACCCTTTGACCTTATTGCCAGACCACCTGGACTCGTGTCCCAATTAGATGAACATTTTCTGAGCTCCAACAAGCCCATAAAGCTGATGGAATAAAAATCCAGCAAGATGTTATAAATGTACATGGCTTTTGGGCTGAAGTTTAAGGAGTGGAGCCCACCATATTGTGAGGACTTTTGAGGGATAAATTCATGCCTTTAATCCCCAAATTCAGGCCCCCCATAGTTGAGTTATTTGGGTCCATGTATGTAATAAGATTTTTAGACTCTTTAAGCCCAAATGGGCTGTAACTTTCTAGATAGGCCCAGTAGACTCTTGGGCTATACTCCCCATGATATTGTGTTTGGTTAGTGGGTTGGATTATACGAATGGTTGGGCCCTTGGTTACCCATCAAATCAACTATATCCTTAGGCTAGAATGTAAGCCCAACTTGTTTGGCTAGAACATGATTATTGCCCATGTGGTTGGGGCAATGGGCTGCCCACTAGGCCCACCACAATATATGGATTTGGTGACCCTTATGTTGGGCCCTAACATCCCTTATGGGCCCGTATTATTGCATATGGGTTGGGCTATGTATGTTGCCCTTTGGACCTATGTATTGAATAGGCCTTGGGCCATTTATTTGAGGCCTAATATGAATGTATGTGGATGTTATGGCTATCCATTTCTTATTTATGGGGATGTTTGGGCCTTGGGCCTTGATCCGTGATCGATTAGTGATGGGCTACCATCTTGGGACAATAGTGGTTGAACGTCCACATTGCTGGCCCCAGTGTAGGCCCACTTGCTTTTATGGGTGGTTAAAGGTCCACCATAGACCCCCTTGCTAGGCCCATTCTTATTATTTAGACCTGTGCCATTGTCTACCTTAGCCATGTGGGCTACCCCAAACAATTGGACCCCCATTAGAGCTTGTACCCCTTGTAGGATTTGTCTAAGTACCTAGACCTAGACCCTTCTTGGATAGGAGGAGAGTACAACACCGTACATCGCCACATGGCATATCTTGCTCATCTTCATGACCCATATGCATCATTGTGTGCTTGGATGGCATTGTGTTGGTCATGGTTGTGCCATTGGGCAGGATATTATGGCTTTCCCTAGGGATGGAGTTCCCCTCTTGAGCACGTTTTATACTTGGGGCTGATGTATGACTGTTTTGTGTGATTCACGCATCTGACATTGCATTGCACTGTCATATTCACACTTGCTTCATCAGGGCCGTACCTCCAAAGGTTTATCGTGGATGGACGTGTTTGGACACCAGAAATAACACTTAAGCATTTAAGGATGGAAAACATAAGCGCCCGAGTGCCTTATACCATTAGGCCGCAACTCCCACTATAACGTGGTCGGTTAAGATGGGGTGTGGCCTTACCCGCCTGAGTTAGGGGGCAATATCTGGGCTAAGTCTGACCAGCTCATTAATGGATCCACTACCGTCGAGCCTTGCTGGTGATTAGGTACCTATAGGTGGGTAATGAGGTTTCTTACGCTCATTAGACTGTGCGGCTAGGAGAGCAGCAGTCGACTGGCAGTGATTTGACCTCGGTGATTTCCCTAGAGTGGAACTGTATAAATATGTGGACTTGATATGAGGACTGGCATGATTGCATTGCACCTTGCATAAAACATTGGCTACATAGGCCTCTTGTGCATCGCCGTGATATGGTACCCAGTACTCATATGTTGCATCGCATAGCCTTGTGATGGCTTATTGCATTCATGCTTAGTATAGCATAGCCTCGATATTGCTGGTGGCATTAACGATATTCATAGTTCATGCCGCATTCTGCATTATTTGATATTGCTTTCCCGACACTGGTATTGCAAACACTTACACTGCCCTCTAAGCTTTCTATAAGTTTATGCACGATTGATGCGTACAGGAGATTCGAGGCAGCAGCCGTAACTGAGGAGCTTTCAGACCGTATCGAGGACCTGTCGGAGTTTCCCTTATTCTGTTTATGTATTTCCCCTTTGAGCCATGTACCTGTATAAAGTTTTAATTCCTATTGGATTTGTGATGTGTTCCTATGGTTATTATCTATGGTTACTATGTTATGATCTTGGGGATGCTCTTCTTGGATTCAGACTTATGTTATAAATCCTCCTTGTGGGATCCCAAGATCGGAACCTAGTGAATGGGTGTCAGGAGCCGAGAATGGAGTACCACAGAGGCTATTGCGGCCGGGACCGGCTATCAGGTTCCTCGTGAGTTCGGTCACTAAGTCTGGGGCGTGATAGTTGTTGGTATCAGAGCATAACAAGTTCGTGAAGAATGAGGATGGCTCGTTGAGGCTTTACATTGATTATGGTGAGTTCAACAAGCTTACTATTAGGAACATATACCCGCTTCCTAGGATTGTTGATTTGTTTGACCAGCTGTAGGGTGTATTCGAGGACCCGAGAGGACCATGAGATGCATTTGCAGATTGTGCTTGAGACCCTCTGTGCCCACCAGCTATATGCGAAGCTGGAGAAGTGTGAGTTCTGGCAGGAGGAGGTAAAATACCTCAGTCAATTGGTGATGAGGGAGGGTGTCGCTGTGGACCCCTCAAAGGTTGATGCAGTGCATCGGTGGGGCCAGCCCACGAACGCATCCAAGATCTGTAGCTTCCTTGGTCTAGTGGATTATTATCGGTGATTCATCGAGGGTTTTTCCCTTATTGCAGCTCTGCTGACCTGTTTGATGCGGAAGGGTGCCGAGTTCATCTAGAGTGACGCCTGTAGGAGGCATTTATGGTGTTGAAGACCACCTCACGTTCGTTCCTGTCCTCACTCTTCCTGATGGGAGTGATGGTTTTGTTGTTTTCACATATACCTCCAGAGTTGGTTTAGGTGCTATTCTGATGCAACACAGGAAGGCAATGACATATGCCTCGCGCCAGCTTAAGGTCCACTATCTGAACTACCCCACGCATGATCTGGAGCTAGCAGTTGTTGTCTTCGTATTGAAGGTGTGGAGGCATTATCTCTATGGGGTTAGGTTCGAGCTCTTTTTTTACCATAAGAGCTTGAAGTATCTGTTTTCACAGTCAGAGTTGAACATGCGACAGAGGCGATGGATGGAGCTCCTGAAAGATTATGATTTCGACCTTCAGTAGTACCCGGGTAAGGCGAATGTGGTGGCGGACGTGCTCAGCCGTCCACCACGAGGCCTGGTGGCACAGATGATGGTTCGAGAGTGGCAGATGCTCGAGGATGTATCAAAGTTCGACTTTGAGTTTGGTCCGCATTCTTGTTGGAGCATAAAAAATCAAGAAGAGGAGAATAGAGGAACTGTCTAGTAAGTTGCGTGGGTCGCGCAACGAAAGAGGTTCGTTGCACGGGTCGCGGAACCAGAAAGCTCCGTTGCCCAGGTCGGGAAACCAGAAAGCTTTGTTGTGCGGGTCGCGGAACTAGAATGTTCTGTTGCGCGGGTCGCATAACCAGAAAGCTTTGTTGCGCGGGCTGCGCAATTAGTGAACACCGTTGCGTGGTTCACGCAATCAACAGAAGGAAAAAATTGTTGTGGTCCACTGGCATGAGAATTGAGGATTGGCACATGTGGAGAACCTATAATTACCCCATTCCTCCTCTCATTTAGGGATGGAAGATATCAGAGAGCAGAGCAGAGTGACTGAAGGTAGAGAGAGGATCAGTTGCGCGGATCGCGCAACGGGCCTGTCAGTTGCACGGATCGCGCAATGCCTTTATCGGTTCGCATATCGCGTAATGCATCTATTGGTTGCACGGGTCACGAAACTGAATCATGATTCAACCAAGTATGCAGGGTGGAATTGCAGGGAGCATTCAAGTTCCGCCTTCATCTCTCCAAGCTCTTCTTTAGAAAAGAGAAATTCCTCCTAAGTACTAGGAGATGATCAAAATAGCACCGGAATGCTGTCGAAATCTCTATCTTCTTAAAGATTGGCTGATCAATTCAACAATTCCTCCTAAGTATTAAGAGATGGCTAAAATAGCGTCGAGATGCTGCCGGATTTAAGATTGAACATATAAAATTTGCTAATTGTAACTTGTTATTTTTTATCTATCTTAGAATCAAGGGATATTAATGGGATGTAGATGAATTCAACAATAATAATATGATGATTGATCCACGTTCATTCTCTTTGTTATACTCAAATAAGATAATCTCCCAAATAAAATGCATTTGTTTTCTTGTCCAAACAAAATGGCGACTCCACTGGGGATTAGTATTCTTATTTGATACTAGCATTGAGATAATCATGGAGCCTTCATTATGGTTTGGCATCTTATCGACGCCAAAATGACAACTCTCAGTGGAAACATCCTCCCCCTTCATCTCTAAGATAGGTTATCTGGTTAACCAAATACTAATTACAGTTGTGTCTCATTTCAGGGCTTTCTAAATCCAACTACGAAATACAACCAATGGTAAATTCCATGGAGAAAGTGAACTTTCATTTCATCTCGATCGGGTTCGTGGTAGAATATGTGCCGAACCGAACCCTAGAGCACATGGATCCACATCCCACAAGCGAAAGTGACATGACTCAAGTAACAGCTGGAGTTGTATCCGTTTTACCTCAACCGCCGGAAGGTGATGAGGATTGGACTGTTGTAATGTCTCGTAGGACAAAAGCACAGAATATGAAGAGCCCTAGAGTGATTTCGTCTTTGCCAAGAGCCAGAGGATCGATAACATGCAATGCAGTTAGGAAGAATCCTGAGCTCGCTCCTCCTGTGATATATCCTGAGTGAACAGTTCTGCAGTTGGCGTCACATGATTTTTCAGCTCTGATCGCCCCAAGGGCCAAATGAACGAAAGAGAAGAAAGGTAAAATGCTGATGATAAGCTCACCAATGCCCGTGTTACCCCAGACAAGTTTGTCGATGTCTGTGTCACCCCGATCGATCAATAGCACAGGGAGCATACAGAAGTTGAATGAGACTCCGCTCTCTCCCCTCTTTCTAAGCCCTGTCACGTCAACATACTCTCGCCCTACTCCAACGATGGCTTCGTCAAAAAAGTAGAGAAGCCGCAGTATATATGGCCAAGACAAGTCAGGAAAATAGGCCAACTACTGAAGATCGTATTAATGTGATGACAGAAGCGCAAAGAGCACTAATGGATGACTGTAGAAACCTCAGAGAAGCTTTGAAGACTCTTGCGCATAATGTAGCCTAGATAACAGTTCCACCGATGATGGGCACAATGAATGGACAAGAGAACCAACCTGAGGGCTCTCAACCATAGGGGGCAGGGTCACAAGGGTCTATCCCAGTCGCGAGAACTATAACTCAGGACAACGTAAGGCAATTGATCAAAGAAGCTGTCAGGGTAGAAAGAGAGCATGAAAGTACTGGTCGCTTCAGATACCGAACACCATATCCAAGGGAGGTAGAAGATGTTCCGTTCCCATCCAACTTCAAACATCCAAAGTTTCAGAAGTTTAACGGGGAAAGGTTGCCAAAAGAACATTTAATGCACTTCATTACCAGTATGGGAAATTTTTCTATGATACCACAATATTGCTTGCATTTGTTTGGGTCATCACAACAAACAAGGCATTCCAATGGTATTCTAGTTTGACTCCAGGGTCGATACGTACTTGGGAACATATGTAAGATGCATTTATGTCAAACTTCTTTTCTTCGGAACGTGATGTTAGCATTACAGAATTGGCTTTGGTACGGCAGAGGTAAGGGGAATTAGTAGAAAAGTTTATAGACAAATGGAAGACGTTAGGAGCTTTATGCAGGCAATTGCCAGAAGAAAGAGAATAGGTCAAAATGTCTGAACTCTATGAAAACGGGTATTGCATTTGGACTTACTAGTGCCGACATCAGGATCTTCCGTGACCTAGCCACTAAGGCTCATGCTTTAGAATTGATGACTCGTAAAATGCCAGCGTTTCATCATGAGATAGCTAAAAGAGCTCCCAGCAGAATTTCCGTAAACACCGTTGATCATGACAAGAGGAGCAAACATACAAGGGACTTCAAGGAAAGAAGACCAGAACGAAGGGAAGAATGGAACCAGTTAAGAAGCAGGTATAGTGGAAAAAGGCCCAGGATGCTTAATTATCACGAGGGATTCGCATTCGAAAGGGAAGATGTCATTCCTATGATGAACCAACTGCTAAAGGCCGACACAATAGAGTTACCAGAACCTAAGCATCCTGAAGATGTGACAAGAACTAGGGAGAAAGATTTTTACCGCTATCATCGCCTAGTAGGACATCCAACAGAGAATTGTTACACATTGAAATGTGTGATACAACAAATGATAGACAAGGGCGAAATAGTAGTTGATAGAGAAAAGGAAAGGGGTACTATCGCAACATTGAATATGCTCACGACTCGCAAAAAGATTCAGGATACTAAGGAAAAGGAAAATAATGGTAGTATAAAGAAGGTAGCAGTAGTCACCTTGCGGTCAGGGAAGAAAGTAACGAGCCCTATAAAACAGAAAGCGGAGATTACGAGAAAAGGGACCGTTAAAAAGCAAGGCGAGAATGACGGGAAAGAAAGTAATAGTGAAGCAAACAAGGTAACTTATGATGTGGTGAATCATTTGAAAGCATACCGGCTTGGCTAAGTGTCTATGATGCACTTAAATTATCAGAAGAATTCTGACAAAGTCTGGTCCAAGCCTTGTCTAATCATAATGTCAGAGACACCTTATTGGTAGAGAAGGGGTGGGGAAAGCACAATGAGCGAGAAGATTGCTTACTAGTCATTTCTTTTTCCGACGATGATTTAATTTGCGAAATAGAGCATAACAGACCGCTGATGATAGAAGGCCATATATGGGGAACAAATGTTAAACGAATTATGGTAGACAATGGATCAACTGTTAACCTTTTGCCACTTTCTATGATAAGCAAGCTGGGTGATCGTCATTTAGATCTACGCTCTAGTGGAATGATGATACAGGGATTCAATCAAGATGGGCAGCGCACATTTGGTAAAATTACAATTAAAAGTAGGAGAACTGATTACCGATGTGGTATGCCATGTTATAAATGCAGTAACGACATACAATCTTCTCCTGGGAAGGCCATGGACTCATCAGTATAGCATTATACCCTCCACTCTGCATCAATGCTTCAAATATTGTAAAGACAGAATACAATATAAAGTAATGGCGGACGCAAAGCCGTATACAGAGGCTGAGTCCTTCTTCACGGATGCCAGTTATTATAAAGGATTCGCTAAAGAAGAAGGAAAGAATGAGGGAAGTAAAATCCTAAAGAACGTCCAAATAAATGATGAAATCAAAAAGGCAGAATCGTCTAAAGTCACCGGAATCAAGAAGAAATTCTATTTTGTGCCAAAGCACTTTAGACAACCAGGACAACCTCCACTAACCCTGTTATCACCCAAGAAGTTGAGAATTCTGCAATCCAATTATACAGTACCACTGCCATATATTAAAAGAAATAAGCCATTTTCAGCCGCTCCAAGAAGATTTCAAGTTGAGGCTAGTGCGAAGTACCCGGAGCCAATAGAATTTTACGCCGCAATGGAAGTAAATATAGCAGAAGAGGCTGAGGATAATGTATACTGTGGCAAACTGGTGCCGCAAGACCTTAAAAAATGTAGTTCGGCAAACAAGAAGATTATGAGAAGTATGGGTTTTGATTACGAAGAGCCCACTGGCCTGAACCATGGAAAAGGAATTCAAATTCCTATCGGGGTTGACCAAGAAAAGCGAAGAAAATTTCAAGGACTGGGGGCAGAACTATTGGTGAATATGGTTATAACCGGGCAATCATCAGAAAAGACCTCTCAAACAATCTAGTATTCTTAAGTATAAAAGGGATGGGCCTTATATAGTAAAAGAGGTATATTCCAATGGCACATACAGAGTTGTGGATCAAGACGGCCAGGGTATCAATATACCGGTCAATGCTCGCTTCATCAAGAGATATTATCCCTAAAGACGCTACAGATTTTGATTAAGAATATTATCAGCATAATGATTTTATATCAAAAGGGGGCAAGAATGAATAAGATGTAACATCCCGAAAAATCGAGGGTCGAGTAGTAACTCAACTCTCGAGTTTCCAGAACATCACTTATGCAACATAAATAATGATGATTGAATGTTGTCTGCATTAGTGCATTGAACATGAGCGAGATTAAACCAAAACAGAATATCATACTCCAGAGACAGTGAATTAGCAAGCGGAAGACTGTGATAGATATATATACAATATAAAAATAGTGGTGGGTCTCCAGAGTGTGATAATGTTACCATGTTCACTAATTACAAGTACAGTTCTAAAATATACCAAATGTGAGGAAGTGTAATGTCTTCTATCCTAAGTACCTGTAACATCCCGAATTTTTGCCAATTTGGGATTAGATGTCCTTAGGCGATGGGTTGCTCTTAATACCTTATTATTTCGTCAGAACTGAACCCCACAGTCTAAAATCGCTTCTGAACCCATTTCCTTCACAAATCCCACCCCTTTCCTAACTTGTGCTTTCAATTTTTCAAAGCACTTTCGCCCTAGACACTAACTTAAACTAGCTAAGTAGTAAAACTTGGATCACTTTATATACAAACTGCAAAGGCCTAAGTACCATCTCAACCAGAAAACAATTAGGATTAAATCCTTTAGAAATTTAACAAAGTTAACTAAGTACAAACTCGATTAGCCATGAAATCCGTTGGGATCGCTTTAAATACGATCTGCAAGACCCAAAACTTGTAAAACATGTGACTCTAGGTTACCCTAAAGTCTAGAGCCAAACTCATTACCCGTCTGCTCTCGGGACTGAAACGAAACTTCGTATGAGGTCTAGATCGCACATCGGGAGTCCGATTAACACGAATCTAAGGAACTAGGACCGCCCCACTGGGCTTGACAATCATCTCAAAAATCAGCTCCGACCGATGTCCCACGGTCATTTATTTCGATCCGGAGCGAGGGTGTGTGAAAAAACACTATTCCTTTGAAAAGAAAATATCTGGAATAGTGATCTGGCACCTTTCACTTGCGCATCAGTATTAAGCAACCTGACCGTCAGAATCAGACCAAATTACACCCTCGGATCAGGAAAAATTTCAGGAACATTTACATGTACTTGGAATTTCGGATCGTGGCCCACTGACCGTTGAACTGAAAGTGGTCCGCCACGTGCGATCTGGGAATCCGATCGAGTCGAAAACGTGATCCCTCATAGATCCATGTGTGGTGAGCTTAAGTCTGACGTTTGGCTCAAAGAGGGCCACCAGAACACCTCTTTTGAGCTGGAAAAGTGGCGAATATCCTATATTAGCAGTAACCCTTGAACAGGAGTCTATTTCGGTGAAGTTTTAGGCTATATAAGGACCTTAAACCCTCTCCCATTCCAGCCATACGAATTTGGATTTGAGAGAGGGAAAAGAGAGAGAAAGTGAGGGAGAAGTGGGAGAAACTCCCTGCCGTCGTTCCCTGCCACCACACGGGCTGCACCATCTCGTTCTCATCGCTTTTCCGGCGATTCCAGCCCCGTTTCTAGGTAAGAAACCCTAACCCTAACCTGTTTTGGGGTTTAGACTGTTGTAGGTTGTGAAATAGCTAACCTATTTCGTTCTCTAGGTTGCCAAACTGCCGAATACGGAAGCTTAGCAAACCTATCGTCTCCGTTACGATTCTACGACCAAAGGTGAGGACTTTAAGCGTATAAGTTACGTTTTTCAACGCTTTCAATGTCAGATAATGATAGATTCATGATCTGTATGCAAATGCACATGTACAAAGTGCTTTCCGTTTCCTGTTTCGATTAGCGATAAAGAATATGGATTTTCACATACTCTAGATATACGTATAAATACCGTATACGTATTTTTCTTGGGAAAATGTTTGACATGTTTATTTAATGTTTGATTATATCATGTGTGGATAAAATGTTAGTTTGGCGAAAAGAATCGCAAAAATACATGTTCATGTGTAAACGTCATGTATGTTGAAATTGCGTATTTTAGAAATTCCGCATACGTGCGGATTTTGGAAATATAATTGTCATGATTAATTGTTGTATGAATATGGTATACGCGGATAAAATAACCGCTTAGCGAAAGAATAGCCCTAATACATGTTTGCTAACATACACTAGGTATGTTGGAATAGTGTATTCTAAGTGTTTGTGAAAATGGCTGAATGAGTATAGCATTCTCATTCGTGCTCGCCATGACTAATTGTCATGGATATATGATTGTTGTAATGGCGATATCCCTTTGACGAAAGGATTTGCCCTAAATCACGCCACGGCCAGTATACACTATATATGCTAAAATGTGTGGCCCAAGTGTTTGTGGAAATGACTGAATGAATATGGAACTCGGATTCCTGCTTGCCATGACTATCCGTCGTGGGTGTACGCGTGTTATGATTGGGGCAACTACCTAGCGAAAGGATTTGGCCTAATGCCTATGTGATCGACATATGTCATGTATGTTGATGTATGGTTGTTTAAGTGTTTCTTGAAATGTCTGAATGTGTAGTAGTTAGCAAATTGTAAAGTATAAGGGTGTTGAGATATGATTCTCAACCTCTTTTAACTATGTGTATGATCTCCTTTGATAGTTGTGTGATTAGGATTTGAACATGTACAAACTCATGCTTGTGTTGTGATTCATAACATGCTCAACTGTTTTATGATTTTAACTATGTAATGCATATGTTTAAATTTATATTTATGTTGTATGATCCGTCATGGGTGATGGGGGAGCGGAGCAACGAGTGCGTGCAACAGCCCTGGCAGCCCTAAACGGATAATACCAGACTGATTGTATGATTTGAATCCTGATCCATTACTGCTTTATATCTCTGTAATGATTGTGTTTGGGGCTATAATTATAGTCCAGGCAATCGGTAACGAGATTGAACTCGTGGCTGAGATTCATTTGCCACGTGGGATGTGTTCGACGAACTCGAGTCGTCCGTTGCCTGTCGGCAGTGGCTAGGCCATACGAAGTTGTTTATGCACTTCATGTCGTGCAGCTCAACGGGCGATCGTGCTAGTCGAGCTCGTCAAGTAACCCGATCTGCCTTATGTGTGTTCACCCTGTTTGGTCACTACTGCTTGAACCTAGGGTACCAAACTTACCAGTGGCGATCCCCGTTTAACCATGGTACCTAGATCCGCTAAGTCGCATGAGCCGGGCATGGTGGTATGGGACACCGTGGTCGAGCTGTCGGCCTACGCTGGGGCTATGTGCCTCCCCGTAGTGACCATTGCGCAATCAACTCGTGAGCCGAATATGGTGGTATGGGACACTGTATTCGAGCTGTCGATACCTCGGCGAGAGCCGAGTACGGTGAGATCTGTGCTCGTGCTGACGGGCGACGAGTCCTCCGTAGTATCATCGAGTACACTCCAAGGGTCTGTGATTGGCCACGAGTCTTTCACAGCAACTAGAGTGTGAGTTGAGCCGAGTACGGTGAGACCTGTACTTGAGCTGACGGCTAGTGATTGAGCCGAGTACGGTGAGACCTGTACTCGAGCTGACGGCCAGCAATTGAGCCGCATACGGTGAGATCTGTATCCGCGCTGACGGGTGATGAGCCCTTTGCGATGCCTTCACTACGCTTCTCAAACCATAACATCGTATGAGAATAACTAGGATTGACGACCCTAGAATGGATCATGTTTGGGAATGATACAAGGGAGGTACCTTAGTTTCCCAATACTGCTGTTTGAAATGGACTAATAAAAACTTGGTAATCATGAGCATCATCGCACCGCATGTGCTTTGTAGATGTGGCGCACTGAGGGAGTAAGCATTCGCGAACGTAAGATGATGTCGCTTGAGGGTGGTTTGGCAAGGGCATACAGCATCATGTCATTTCAGTCTTGCATTTAATAAGAGTAGTTAGAAATGCTTGATTTGTACTGCTTTATCATTACTGCTTGATTGATTTGATAACATGTTAACTTATGCTTTACTGTTCCACTGAGTTGATCACTCACTCCCACGTTACGGGACGGTGTTCCGAACACCCACCAGATTTGTTGAATTTCAGGTGATGGCGATGCTTGTGAAGCAGAGCCGGACTACTTCTATGATGATAGGAGGAGTTCTCCTATCTGTATCTCTCTGACAGGTCAATGAAGACCTAATATTGTATTGACGGGGCTATGGTACATGGGATAGGGAGCATTACACTTCCTCACATTTGGTATATTCTAGAACTGCACTTGTATTTATTTAACCTGGTAATGTTATCACACTCTGGAGACTCATCATAATTTATATATTTTATCTATCTATCACAGTCTTCCGCTTGCAAATTTAACTGTCTCTGGAGTATGATATCCTGTTTTGGCTTAATCTCACTCATGTTCAATGCACAAATTCAATCAACATCCAATCATCATTCATTTTGTTGCATAAGTGATGTTCTGGAACTCGGGAGTTGAGTTTATGTTCGACCCCCGATTTTCAGGGCGTTACAAGATGGTATCAGAGCATGATTTTGATTAAACCGGACCTGGGTTATGGTCACACTACGCACACTGACGCACTCTGACTTAGGAGGGAGCGACGGAATGTAGAAACAGTCTTAAGCATCCCTGTTCCGTCCAACGGCTAGTTCACTGAAAACGAACGCCGAGTATGTATTCAAACATGGTCGCACGGGTCGACCTAAAACAGTTCTAGGTTGTCTAGTGAAGGGTCTAGATCACAATCCACCTCATCTCAATCATTGAGGATCAGTAAAATGTGTGCGATAAACGTGATGAGGATAACTACCCCGAATCCTTGGAGCTTCTCTGGACTCCTCCCAGAGACTTCTCGAATCTACAAGAGGAGAAAGCAGGAAATAGAAATAAATTCTGATTAATACTAAAAAAAAAAAAACGAGTTCACAACCCTTTAAATAAGGATACCAAGTAATGAGAATGAAATCAGAAACAAACTACAGCTAAAACTCCTAGAATTCGCGACTTACTATAGGGTCGTGATGTCTATTAAGTGTGCAAGGCTTTCAGCCAAAAATAGTAAGTGTCCTATTTTATTTCACTAAACCATTCTCCTAATTATTCTAAGCTCTTTACACGATGCGCACAACTCCTAAAGCCCAACCGATGAAGAGTAATTAAACAAAAACTACTACTTTAGCAAAACGAAATTTAAGCGGGGAAATAACCGTCAATCGGAGGGTTTTCTCGCAATTCCGGGCTGCGCAACCCTGCATAGCTGGGTTGGTTGGCTTCATTAGCTCGTTCTACCCCAAATTCATATATTTTACGTCAGATAACTCATTCCGGATTGCAAGTTACGTCCGAATATCCCGAAACTACCCGTAATGGAGCGAACCGGAGTCGGGGGCCTCTCCACTTAAAACCGATGGGACCCAGGGTCGAACCAGGGTGCATTTGGCACCTTGGGACCATGGAGAATAGGTCCCCACCGCGGCGGCGCGGCTCCGGCCAAGTCCGGCCGCGGCGGCGCCGCGGGTCGGGCGGCGCGCCGCCGGCCGGTTGCTTTTCCGGCGAGATTTCAAGTGTGGGGTTGGTCGGCCCAACCCCCTTAACACAATGGCACGTGCGGTTTTATGTTTTGATTGGAATAAATAGGGTTGGAAGCACCCCCTTTCCATTCCACCCCTCTTTTCAAGCATCTCCACCCATTTTCGATTTTCTCCAAAAACCCATCCCTACAACCTCCAAATCTTCCATTTTTCTTCCATATCTCACACATCCCAACCTATCACAACAGCCCTAGCCACCTACCCTACCCCTTCCTTTCATGTTTGAGCTCTCATCTTCCCCATTTGGAGCTCAAAACCGTGTAACTGCCAAACCTACCTCATTTCTCCCTTTTACCTTCTTCATTCCCTACCTTTTTGGCCTCTACAATTCCTGTTGAGGCTCAAGTCCATGGAGAACCAAAAACTCCAGCCCCCCACTTCCCTTATCCTCATTTTCCATGGCTCTATTCGAGCTCATCCATACATTGACTTGTAGTTTGCATGGGCTACTATCTTAGGGTGGTTATGTTTTCCTGTTGATAGGTGTAGTAGTTGGTAGAATGTTTTAGTTATTTGAGAACGTTTAGGGTCCGTTCGGCCAAATTACATTAGGTAAGTTTACGGTGGATAGAATTGTAAAAGTAATAATAAATGTATATGTAGGGTATGGCCCCTAGATTGGGTGTATCCTATGTCTTTCGACACCATGTTTAGAATGTACGCAATTAAGGGTAAATTCCGAGAATTCCTTTCCAATAACACTTAGAAATTCCCCATCGTGAGATATGGAAATCCCATCTCACGTTTTTCCAACACCAGGCTCATTTTCCAAGGCCTATAAAATTAATCCCCCTCCCACCCTCCTACCAACCATGTCACACCCAATCCCAAGGTAGGATTAGCAATACAGTCCCATTTAATACAACTTAAGACCACTTGCCAACTAGTGTTGAAGTGATAAAGTCCCTTGATATACATTAACCTACCGCACTCTGATAGCTTAAGCTTTCTGAGTAAACGGTTGTTTGACAAATAGACCCTCGGAGTTTTGGGCCTAGAGTAGTGCTTCAACAGACCTGACAGTATAGGAAATCCAACCAATTAAGAACGTAAACTCTAGAACCCCCCTTGTGGTTGGTTTGAGCATGTGTGACATGCTCGGGCGTAGTTAAATTCAACTTTAGGCAACTCAATTCCAAATAGACAACTTTGACCCTAAGTGATGAAACCCTTCCTTGTATTAAAAATGAAGTGAAATCATCTAACGTATAAGCATCGACTTTGGACTCACCTATGGATTCCCGCTACTCCTCAATTAAGACTAGGCTACTGGGTAGGCTAAGGAAAGTACAAGACTAACTAATTATGCTAAGCCAAGTGAATAATAGACTCAGTTATTCGGCTTAACCGACTCAGACCCACTACACAATTTTCTTTCCGTGTTGGCCCAACCATTTACAATTAAGAGTTGATAATTTTGTCCTTGAAAAGTGTTAGGAGTATATTGCTGATAGAGACTTTGTCTTTTAGGCTTAAGGAATTGCCCAGATGGGCAACAGACAGTTGGGGATTAGGTCCCAAATCGCATGCCATGTTGGCATACATATTGTGTTTATGAACGTAAAAAGATAGCCTGCCTATTAAGCTAGACATAATTAAATAGGATAAGTCTGGACCGCGACAAAACTCCTTGGTAGAATTAGGCATCTTGCCTCAAACTCACACCCATCTGTGATAGCCCCTTTCTATAATCCTAGGTACCAAGACTGATGTTGTGGGAGACCGCATTTCATTTCATGTCAAGGATAAGAATTAAATTACACCTTGTTCCGACATACGGAGCAGGGCATAAATCTTGAGCCTTAAGGGCGAAAATAAAATTTTAAGGGGGGTAGAACATGATGAGCCCAATCTAGTTAGGTCACCTAATACACCTCTTTGATCTGGGTGGCGCAGCGGAAACTCGGTGGACCCTACCCCACTGGCCCAGGATCGAAACGGTGCTCGTTGAGTACGAGCATTATAGAAGCCCTAGCAAGTTCTACTATAAGGAACCGTTTTAGGATGATCTAGTACGATTTGATTCACCATTTCCTTGGACATAGATAATAATGAGGACTCTCTTAGACTAAGACCTAAAGGGCAACCTTAGAATAAACAATTTGAGCCTTTCAATGATGGACATTCCCTACTCTTAGAGAGTGATCGGACTACGGAGTTACTGAAATATACAACTGCAAAGTTTTCGCGGCTTGACCCAATTCCCAATCCTGGGTGACTACCGATGGACTCTCTGCTGACGAGCGGACGACCAGGATCCACCAGGATTCGGAAGGGATACGATGAGCTTCCTACCCTGGCCCGGTAGATGATCGATGTATCGGGATCGAGCCCACTATTACCGTCTCTCCGTGTTGGTCAAACAATGAAAACAGCTGTCTTACTCGAGATAATTGGGATTTGTCGTCAAGACTCCTAATAGGTAAATAAATAAATGGTAGCAAACCATCAGGGTAAGAGAAATGGATAAAGAATTAAGTTTTAAGGGGGGTAGACTAAAATGAACCTGCTGGTATTTACCCTACCACGCGTAGAAACTTGAAATCAATAAGTCTTAGGCAAATGAAATAATAGAAATTTTCCCTTATTACCCTTAGCCAATTTCGGGGGCGAAATTTTGTTTTAAGGGGGGTAGATTGTAACATCCCGAATTTTTGCCAATTTGGGATTAGATGTCCTTAGGCGATGGGTTGCTCTTAATACCTTATTATTTCGTCAGAACTGAACCCCACAGTCTAAAATCGCTTCTGAACCCATTTCCTTCACAAATCCCACCCCTTTCCTAACTTGTGCTTTCAATTTTTCAAAGCACTTTCGCCCTAGACACTAACTTAAACTAGCTAAGTAGTAAAACTTGGATCACTTTATATACAAACTGCAAAGGCCTAAGTACCATCTCAACCAGAAAACAATTAGGATTAAATCCTTTAGAAATTTAACAAAGTTAACTAAGTACAAACTCGATTAGCCATGAAATCCGTTGGGATCGCTT
The DNA here is from genome assembly GCA_021015155.1 of Magnolia officinalis. NCBI lineage: Eukaryota > Viridiplantae > Streptophyta > Magnoliopsida > Magnoliales > Magnoliaceae > Magnolia > Magnolia officinalis. The sequence continues at coordinate 16,947,898 of JAJHSJ010000016.1, read as the reverse complement.
TAAATACGATCTGCAAGACCCAAAACTTGTAAAACATGTGACTCTAGGTTACCCTAAAGTCTAGAGCCAAACTCATTACCCGTCTGCTCTCGGGACTGAAACGAAACTTCGTATGAGGTCTAGATCGCACATCGGGAGTCCGATTAACACGAATCTAAGGAACTAGGACCGCCCCACTGGGCTTGACAATCATCTCAAAAATCAGCTCCGACCGATGTCCCACGGTCATTTATTTCGATCCGGAGCGAGGGTGTGTGAAAAAACACTATTCCTTTGAAAAGAAAATATCTGGAATAGTGATCTGGCACCTTTCACTTGCGCATCAGTATTAAGCAACCTGACCGTCAGAATCAGACCAAATTACACCCTCGGATCAGGAAAAATTTCAGGAACATTTACATGTACTTGGAATTTCGGATCGTGGCCCACTGACCGTTGAACTGAAAGTGGTCCGCCACGTGCGATCTGGGAATCCGATCGAGTCGAAAACGTGATCCCTCATAGATCCATGTGTGGTGAGCTTAAGTCTGACGTTTGGCTCAAAGAGGGCCACCAGAACACCTCTTTTGAGCTGGAAAAGTGGCGAATATCCTATATTAGCAGTAACCCTTGAACAGGAGTCTATTTCGGTGAAGTTTTAGGCTATATAAGGACCTTAAACCCTCTCCCATTCCAGCCATACGAATTTGGATTTGAGAGAGGGAAAAGAGAGAGAAAGTGAGGGAGAAGTGGGAGAAACTCCCTGCCGTCGTTCCCTGCCACCACACGGGCTGCACCATCTCGTTCTCATCGCTTTTCCGGCGATTCCAGCCCCGTTTCTAGGTAAGAAACCCTAACCCTAACCTGTTTTGGGGTTTAGACTGTTGTAGGTTGTGAAATAGCTAACCTATTTCGTTCTCTAGGTTGCCAAACTGCCGAATACGGAAGCTTAGCAAACCTATCGTCTCCGTTACGATTCTACGACCAAAGGTGAGGACTTTAAGCGTATAAGTTACGTTTTTCAACGCTTTCAATGTCAGATAATGATAGATTCATGATCTGTATGCAAATGCACATGTACAAAGTGCTTTCCGTTTCCTGTTTCGATTAGCGATAAAGAATATGGATTTTCACATACTCTAGATATACGTATAAATACCGTATACGTATTTTTCTTGGGAAAATGTTTGACATGTTTATTTAATGTTTGATTATATCATGTGTGGATAAAATGTTAGTTTGGCGAAAAGAATCGCAAAAATACATGTTCATGTGTAAACGTCATGTATGTTGAAATTGCGTATTTTAGAAATTCCGCATACGTGCGGATTTTGGAAATATAATTGTCATGATTAATTGTTGTATGAATATGGTATACGCGGATAAAATAACCGCTTAGCGAAAGAATAGCCCTAATACATGTTTGCTAACATACACTAGGTATGTTGGAATAGTGTATTCTAAGTGTTTGTGAAAATGGCTGAATGAGTATAGCATTCTCATTCGTGCTCGCCATGACTAATTGTCATGGATATATGATTGTTGTAATGGCGATATCCCTTTGACGAAAGGATTTGCCCTAAATCACGCCACGGCCAGTATACACTATATATGCTAAAATGTGTGGCCCAAGTGTTTGTGGAAATGACTGAATGAATATGGAACTCGGATTCCTGCTTGCCATGACTATCCGTCGTGGGTGTACGCGTGTTATGATTGGGGCAACTACCTAGCGAAAGGATTTGGCCTAATGCCTATGTGATCGACATATGTCATGTATGTTGATGTATGGTTGTTTAAGTGTTTCTTGAAATGTCTGAATGTGTAGTAGTTAGCAAATTGTAAAGTATAAGGGTGTTGAGATATGATTCTCAACCTCTTTTAACTATGTGTATGATCTCCTTTGATAGTTGTGTGATTAGGATTTGAACATGTACAAACTCATGCTTGTGTTGTGATTCATAACATGCTCAACTGTTTTATGATTTTAACTATGTAATGCATATGTTTAAATTTATATTTATGTTGTATGATCCGTCATGGGTGATGGGGGAGCGGAGCAACGAGTGCGTGCAACAGCCCTGGCAGCCCTAAACGGATAATACCAGACTGATTGTATGATTTGAATCCTGATCCATTACTGCTTTATATCTCTGTAATGATTGTGTTTGGGGCTATAATTATAGTCCAGGCAATCGGTAACGAGATTGAACTCGTGGCTGAGATTCATTTGCCACGTGGGATGTGTTCGACGAACTCGAGTCGTCCGTTGCCTGTCGGCAGTGGCTAGGCCATACGAAGTTGTTTATGCACTTCATGTCGTGCAGCTCAACGGGCGATCGTGCTAGTCGAGCTCGTCAAGTAACCCGATCTGCCTTATGTGTGTTCACCCTGTTTGGTCACTACTGCTTGAACCTAGGGTACCAAACTTACCAGTGGCGATCCCCGTTTAACCATGGTACCTAGATCCGCTAAGTCGCATGAGCCGGGCATGGTGGTATGGGACACCGTGGTCGAGCTGTCGGCCTACGCTGGGGCTATGTGCCTCCCCGTAGTGACCATTGCGCAATCAACTCGTGAGCCGAATATGGTGGTATGGGACACTGTATTCGAGCTGTCGATACCTCGGCGAGAGCCGAGTACGGTGAGATCTGTGCTCGTGCTGACGGGCGACGAGTCCTCCGTAGTATCATCGAGTACACTCCAAGGGTCTGTGATTGGCCACGAGTCTTTCACAGCAACTAGAGTGTGAGTTGAGCCGAGTACGGTGAGACCTGTACTTGAGCTGACGGCTAGTGATTGAGCCGAGTACGGTGAGACCTGTACTCGAGCTGACGGCCAGCAATTGAGCCGCATACGGTGAGATCTGTATCCGCGCTGACGGGTGATGAGCCCTTTGCGATGCCTTCACTACGCTTCTCAAACCATAACATCGTATGAGAATAACTAGGATTGACGACCCTAGAATGGATCATGTTTGGGAATGATACAAGGGAGGTACCTTAGTTTCCCAATACTGCTGTTTGAAATGGACTAATAAAAACTTGGTAATCATGAGCATCATCGCACCGCATGTGCTTTGTAGATGTGGCGCACTGAGGGAGTAAGCATTCGCGAACGTAAGATGATGTCGCTTGAGGGTGGTTTGGCAAGGGCATACAGCATCATGTCATTTCAGTCTTGCATTTAATAAGAATAGTTAGAAATGCTTGATTTGTACTGCTTTATCATTACTACTTGATTGATTTGATAACATGTTAACTTATGCTTTACTGTTCCACTGAGTTGATCACTCACTCCCACGTTACGGGACGGTGTTCCGAACACCCACCAGATTTGTTGAATTTCAGGTGATGGCGATGCTTGTGAAGCAGAGCCGGACTACTTCTATGATGATAGGAGGAGTTCTCCTATCTGTATCTCTCTGACAGGTCAATGAAGACCTAATATTGTATTGACGGGGCTATGGTACATGGGATAGGGAGCATTACACTTCCTCACATTTGGTATATTCTAGAACTGCACTTGTATTTATTTAACCTGGTAATGTTATCACACTCTGGAGACTCATCATAATTTATATATTTTATCTATCTATCACAGTCTTCCGCTTGCAAATTTAACTGTCTCTGGAGTATGATATCCTGTTTTGGCTTAATCTCACTCATGTTCAATGCACAAATTCAATCAACATCCAATCATCATTCATTTTGTTGCATAAGTGATGTTCTGGAACTCGGGAGTTGAGTTTATGTTCGACCCCCGATTTTCAGGGCGTTACAGTACCATAGCCCCGTCAATACAATAACAGGTCTTCATAAACCTGTCAGAGAGCTACAAGTAGGAGAACTCCTCCTCCACATCATAGTAGTCCGGCTCTGCTTCATAAGCATCGCCATCACCTGAAACTCAACGAATCTGGTTGGTGTGTACAACACCGTCCCGTAACGTGGGAGTGAGTGATCAACTCAGTGGAACACTAAAGCATAGGTTAACATGTTATCAATTCAGTCAAGCAGTAATGATAAAGCAGTAAAATCAAACACTCCTAACTACTCTTATTAATGCAAGTATGAATGCAGTCATGATGTATGCCCTCACCACACCCTCCCTCGTGCGACACCATCTCACGTTCGCGGCATGCTTTCATCCCTCAGTGCTCCACATCTTCCAGGCACATGCAATGTATGATGAGCATGATTATCGAGTTATTAATACTCCATTTCAAACAGCAGGATTGGGAAACTAAGGTACCTCCCTTATATCATTCCCAAACATGATCCATTTTAGGGTCGTCAGTCCTAGTTAATCTTAGACGATGGTGTGTTTTCTAGGTCACTGCAAAGGTTGTCAGGGCTGTTACGCACAAAGGTTACACCACTCCCCCATCACCTCTTTAATGATTCATTACTATACAGAAATAGGCCTAGTTCATACTCTATACACCACGGCAAAACTTTAAGGCTCACCGCAATTTTAGAGTATGCTCGAGGTCACTACAAAGGGCTGTCAGGGCTGTTACGCACAAAGGTTACATCGCTCCCCCATCACCTTATCAATGTAGGCCGACAGCACGAATATAGTGTCCCATACCACCATAATCGGCTCACGAGTTTGGTTGCTCATTGGTCAGTATGGGGAGGCACGTGGCCCCACCGTAGGCTGACAGCTCGACCACGGTGTTCCATACCACCATACCCGGCTCATGAGTCTTAGCAGATCGAGGTACCATGGTTAAAAGGGATTTCACTGGTAAGTTTGGTACCCTAGGTTCAAGTAGTAGCGTCCAAACATGGTGAACATACATTAGACAGATCGGGTTACTTGACGAGCTCGGTTAGCTCGAGCGCATAACAAATTGAACGACATGAAGTGCATAAGCACTTCGCATGGCCAACCACTATCGCCAACCGAAGTACGACTCGAGTTCGTCGAACACATCTCACATGGCAAACGAATCACAGCCACGAATTCAATTCTGGTACCGATTGTCTGGACTATAATCATAGCCCCAAACACAATCGAATGCAGATAGATAAAGCAGTAATGGATCAAGATTCAACTCATACAATCAAGGTCTGATATTATTCGTTGCTCCACTCCCCCATCACCCATCACGGATCATACAACGTAACATGAATTTAAACATATGCATCACATAGATAAAATCATACAATCAATTGAGCATGTTATGAAGCACAACACAAGCATGAGTTTGTACATATTCAATTCCTAATCACACAGCTATCCAAGGAAATCATACACATAGTTAAAGGAGTTGAGAATCATATGTCAACACCCTTATACATTACAATTTACTAACTACTACTCATTCAGACACTTCAACAAACACTTTAGAATACATACAACAACATACATGACATATGTTGATCACATAGGCATTAGGCCAAATCCTTTCACTAGGGAGTTACCCCAATCATAACATGCTTACACCCACGATGGATAGTCATGGAAGGTAGGAATCCAAGTTCCATATTCATTTGAACATTTTCACAAACACTTGGGTTACACATTTCAACATATATAGCGTATAGTGGCCGTGGCGTGATTCAGGGCAAATCCTTTCGTCAAAGGGGTATCGCCAATATAACAATCATGAATCCATGACAATTATTCATGGCGAGCACGAATGAGAATTCTATACTCATTCAGTCATTTTCACAAACACTTAGCATACACTATTTCAACATACATGATGTATGTTAACAAAACATGTATTAGGGCTAACCTTTCGCCAAGCAGGTATTTTATCCATATATAGTATATTCATATAGCAATTAATCATGGCAAACACATCTCCAAAATTTATACGTATACTGTACTTTCTAGAATACACAATTTCAACATACATAGTGTATATAAGCAAAACATGCATTAGGGCGAGTCCTTTCGCCAAACAAGTAATTTATCCACATATAATATATTCATACAACAATTAATCATGTCAAACACATTTTCAAAATTTGTACGTATACGATACTTTCTAGAAATACCTAGAGTATGTAGAATTCCATATTTTTCATCTTTAATCGAAACGGAAAACAAACAGCACTTTGTACATGTGCAATTGCATGCAGATCATGAATCTATCATTATCTGACATTGAAAGCATTGAAAACCATAACTTATATACCTAAAGTCCGCACCTTTTATCGTAGAATCGTAACGAATCCAATAGGTTTGCTAAGCTTTCGTATTCGGCCGTTTGGCAACCTATAGAACGAAATAGGTTAGCTATTTCATAACCTACAACTATCAAAACCCCAAAATAGATTAGGGTTAGGGTTTCTTACCTAGAAACGGAGCCGGAATCACCGGGAAAGCGATTAGAACGAGGCGGTTAAACACGTATAGCAGCAGGGAAGAGTGGCAGGGAGATTCTCCCACTGCTCCCACACTTTCTCTCTCTTTTCTCTCTTCTCTCTCTAGGGTTTCTCTCAAATTTGTATGGCTGCCATGAGAGAGGGTTTAAGGTCCTTATATAGCCTAAAAACTAATCAAAATAGACTCCAGGTCAAAGTATACTTAGGTTATAACCAAAGTGAACTGGTTTCAGCTCAACGGAGGACTTCTGGCGGGCCTCCTTGAGCCAAAGGTCGGACTTAAGCTCACCAACACCGGATCTACATTTAGTTAAGTTTTCACTTCGGTCGGGATTTCAGATCGCAAATGGTCGGACCAGTTTCAGTTCAACGATCAGTGGATCTCGATCGGAGATTCCGAGTACATGTAAATGTGTATGAAATTTCTCCTGATCTGAGGGTGTAATTTGGTCTGATTCTGACGGTCTGGTTGCTTAAAACTGATCCGCAAGCAACACGTGCCAGATTACTATTCAAGATATTTATTTTGTAAAGAAAATAAGTGTTTTCACACTCTTTCGCTCCGGACTTAAGCGAACAGCCGTGGGACACTGTCTGGATTTGATTTCCGAGATGGTTGTCAAGCCCAGCAAGGCGGTCCTAATTCCTTAACTTCGTCTTAATCGGACTTCCGACATGCGGTCCAGATCTGATACGGAGTTTCAAGATGCTCCCGAGAGCAGACGGGTAATGAGATTGATCCTAGATTTTAGGGTACCCTAGCGTCAATGATTCTACAAGTTTTGGGTCTTGCAGATCGTATTTAAAGTGATTGGTGCTAATTTCACAGTTACTCTAGTTTCACAGTAGTTAATTCTCGCCTAATTTCTAAAGGATTTAGTCCTGAGTAATTTCTATCTAAGGTGGTACTTGGGCCTTTGTAGTTTGTATATAAAGTGATCCAAGTTATACTACTTAGCTAGTTTAAGATAGTGTCTAGGATGAAAGTGTTTAAAAAATTTGAAAGAACAAGGTAGTGAAGGGTGGGATTTGTGAAGAAAATGGTTTGAAAAGGGATTTAAGGCTTTAATTGAGTGTTTGAGAAGTTAAACCGGTGTTAGGCTTGACCCATCACCTAAGGACGTCTAATTCCAGGTTGGGAAAAAATCTGGGCTGTTACATAAGATCATGTCCATATATCGTTGAAAGAATGTATAAAGAAGAAATTCACGAGCATATCAAGACTACATATTAACAAATATTGTGAAAAAGAAAGTGACCATTGTCATCACCAAATGAGTTCTGCAAAGTTCGGCAAAATTGATATCGTCACCAAGTTGATATATTATGAACGACATAGATGAAGTCGATATATCATGAACAACACAGATGGATCCTCCTGAAGATATTATCAGAAGTGGCGACATATCAATCTCAGTCGGAGACGTCTATCATTTGGTGATAATGATGATCACACTTATTATTGCCTTGAAAGGCATTTTAAGGTAATCTAGCTAAGCCCAGCTATGCATAAGCCCTAAAAGGGCTGGCTACGCATAAAACATTAAAAAAGGGGCCAGCTACGTATAAGACTTATTATTTTTGCCATTCGGATAGTAATGAGAAGCCAATGGCCCTAAAAAGCCCGGGAAGGCCATCAAATGCATACCTATGTGGGTAGCTGACAGAGCCAGTGGCTAGAAGCCTAAAAGGCTAAAAAGTTCTTAATGGCCAGTCACGTGTAAGACCGATGCCGTTTGTATAGCTTTCCTACAGCGTCATGGGGAACGGAGGTAAATGCCCTCCCGTGAATGGGCTTGACCTTGCAGACGAAGGAAAAGCGGGTCGCAGTGTGAGCTCTTTGGCCATGTCCATAGATAGGCCAATAGTGCGTAAGACCCCCCAGATCTTTAGCTCAATTTCAGTACTAACTCATGAGAAAGTGCTTAAACCTACTCATTGATGGACTGACAGCTCGAGATTTGGTACCCCAAAGGTCACCTGTGAGCTTTGTGAACTCTAGAGAGTTATTATGGCCAACCCAGTGAGTAATTCCAACCGAGTTCACGGCCCCAGTAGTTTCATTGGGCCCCTCTGATGGATCGCGGTTTGTGAACTCCCTAAGCAGTGAGAAGTCCAGCGAACTCCTAAGAGTTACAAAGACCATCACGTAAGACCACCTGACTCCATTACACAAGAGTCTAAGAAACTGCGTAGGCTCCAATACTCAAGAGCTTAAACTGTGTGTGACTAACTAAATTGAAATTTAGTACTGCCAATTAAGATAAAGATCATTTAGGAAATCCTTTACTAACAAAGCATAAAAGGATGGCCAAAAGGCGTAAATAAAGCAGTAATCAAAATGAGCATTATATTCATAGTAGCAAAATATAATGTATTGAAGTTATACATTTCAGAATTCCCCTGTAATGCCCAGTACTGCTAAATACTGTTGCAAACTTTCTTGAAAATTAACTTGAGCAGTTGCATGTTCCAGTCTAGCAGTTAAAACCATTCTTGCAGGATCTGGGATGCCAGTTAACTTTTTCCCTAAAGAAGCAATCAATTCTTCATTCTTTATCAGTTTGGACCTTTCAGAATCCACAAAATGAAGGCTACAATCTATCTGTTCTTGCATTCTCTCAATGTTTTGATCCTCCTCTGAACTTTGTTTCTCTAGTTGAGCTATTTCTTGTTTCAGGAGAGAAATGCGATCTTGGATAGCTATCTTATTATCAACAAAGGTCTTTAATTGCTCGCGCAGAGATAAGTGTTCTTGATCATGGCGAGACACAATCAGAGCAAGCTGAGAAACTTTCTCTTTAGAACATGCAAGTTGCTTCTTATATTCTAAGAGTCCAGGTGGAGCAATCATGGCTTTAGCTAATGACAGAGCAACTATTGAATTATGAAACCAGAGAAGAGCATCGCGCACAGAGGAAACATCAACTTTGGCCATTCGTGCGGCACTATCCTGGACATCCAAAGCGGCAGTCAAATCGGACCATTGATCAGGGCCCTTGAATATCTCAACAATTACCAATATGGAGTTTCTGATCAATGCCAATTTGTACCCAGAAATCTTCTTGAGTGACGGCGCATTCAGTGAAGTGCCAATAGAGTCGGAACTTGCTGCACCGCTTTGAGGTAAATTTCCTATTAAGAAATATAAAGTTATCGTAGAAGTTTTATGTGCAGGTAATCTAAGAAAGTGTAGACAAGGAAAAGGAAATACCTTCCGCTAGTATGGGAACAGAGGGCAATTATGTCTTTACAACAAAGGAGTGATTAGGTACTACCATTTCAGCAAAAGATGGAGCCCTAGCTTCAGTATTCAAAGTGACGGTGGTAGAGGTGGGTAGAACAATTGATTCCACTGGAAAAATCATTTCGCGTCTAGCACTTGAATCAATAATGGTAGGAGTAGGTAAATCAATTGACTCCTCTAAAAAAACAATCCCACGTGCCTCTGCTCGTGGAGGCGTTAAGGATCTTAGTGAGGCTGTTGTTGCAACAGGGGGCAAATCCAGAAGAGAAGCATTATTTGCCTCTGTATTTGCAACATGATCGCCTGAAATAAGATGTGTAAGACAAGAAATAAAGAAAGACAAAAGTAAATACCAATATCAAGACTTCCTTACATGATGAATATCCATATTCCCTATAATCCAGTGGTTCTTCTTCTTCTCTTGCCACAGAAGAAGTCTTTGTGAGAACGGCTTCAGAAGTTGAAAGAATATGTCCCTCATTAGTGGGGATATCTTCTGCAATTATATCATTGTTGTCACTAATATTACTTCTCCCTCCTCATAGTCATTCTCCTGACCCTCTCCTCCTATATCGTTTTCCTCAGAGAAAGTATATCCAGACGAAGAAGTTAAATCTTCTCCAAGAATGTCTTCTGTACTTAATCCTCGACAACAGCCTGCTTTCCTTTAGAGGGAAGAGATTGAGAGCTTTTCAGTTGAATATCTACAGCAGCCGAAACTGGAGGAGTAATAACAGTAGTCTCTCCCCGTGGAGAAGCCTGAGCGCATGTACGAGACCTTGACATCGGAGAAGAAGTTGGCTGCTAATGAGGAATGTCAATCTTGGAGAGAGGAGGAGTTGACTGCTGTCGAGAAAGATTGGTCTTGGAAATGGGGGAAGAAATCGGTTGTTGCTGAGGATGAATAGAAGAAGTGGGTTGATCCTGAGGATTGACGATATCATCTCGTTGAAGGAAAGCCTCTTCTGTGGTTCTTTATTGTGGACGATGAAGAGGGATTTGTTCAAATTCGTGAATATCACCATATGTTTTCCATCCTTCAAGGGTATTATCGGGTTTTATTTCACGAATAGGTTCGTCCGTGAATATTGTGATGACCGGCAATGGGGGCATGACTGGTCTCTGGGATAAAACCTACTCCCACTTTGATGATGCGACCCTTAAGCACAGGAGGTGGAAGCCATACGAGTCTAGACACTGGCAGACTTTTTCTGACCGGGTACGACTGGTGCACCCACCATCTCATATGGTTGTATGATGCTCTTGGGGTACGATCACACCCTGGAATGATGAATGAAGAACTGGCTCGGCTCAATAATTGCTTCCAAATCATCGCCCAATTAAAAGGGCCGGTCTCGTAACTTCGCATTCTGCGGGTCACTAGTCTGCAATCTTCCGGCATAGCCTGGTCAAAACTAAATTGACCGGTAAAGCGACTAGGGTAATACGGCTCTCGCCAGAATTCGGTCCCTTCTCTCAGTGGAAGACTACACGATCTAATCGATATGAAGAATCCTCTCCCTGCTGAAGAGAGCGATTTTGTGTCTGCTTTTTCTGTATCTACGATGTAACAAGGGAGGCCAAAGTGAAAATAGTTTATCTTGTCATCCGAGGAAATGGCATCTTTCGCCCAGTCGTAGGATCTCTTTGTCATAGATCTCTTTTGGAAGAAGTGGAGAGGAACTCTGGAAGGGTGGAGATAGGCTTTTTCTGGTACTTCAAAAATCCAGGGGAAGTAGACGTCAAGCCAACCCAGGAAACAATGTCACAACATGTAAGTTAAGGCAGAACCGATAGTGAGACTTTTTATATGACATGCAATCTCTCCAAAACCTCTATAGATTGAGCAAAGAACGAGTGGAGCAAGAGAATACTTGGTTGCCTCGGCCATGGCACCTGCAACAATAAACAGTGAAGGACGAATAGCATCTGTCAATTTAGAACTGGGGAAGACCACCACGCTTAGCCAGTATGTGATGAATGCTGCCAGTTCCCCATAGACAGAGTATTCAGCATGACCTCTTATACTCTTTCTGAGACTTTCGAGTTCTCGTGAATGACTGCTGGTAAACCTGAAGGGATAGATAAATGAAATTATAATTATCTATAGATATATCAAGTCGTCATGAAGAGAGATTGGAGAATAATGGAATTACTTGAAAGCTCTGTTGAAGTGAGCTAGCCACTGCATGGGAGGAATCTTGTGGATATTCAGGAATTTTGACATCTCCGTGAAGAGTTCGATAGTCGATTCCGAAATAGAGGGAACACAATCAGGAGAGGAGACGAAAGAAAATTCCTCGTTAGTGGGAACAAATTTATCAAGGAACTTGCCAGTTATTGGTAAACCGCAAATCCTGTCAATATCCCAGAGTGTGATACTAATTTCACCCTCAGGAAGATGGAAGGAATTGGTGGAAGGGCACCAATAGTTAAGGAATGCCTTCAAAACATAAGGTTCTTTGCAGAAGGACTGTGATGTAGCTTCTATCGCATGAAGAATATCGATCTTCGACAAAGTAATAACATGCTTTGCCAAAACCGCGGTAGCCCACTCAGAATAATAGTTGCGAGGAGTCAGAAGACCCATTGTTCTAAATTCTTCTGGACTCCAAATGAAAGGGGGATGAATGAAACATTGTTTAAGTGTCTTATAAAAGCAAATTGGATAGAGACTATGGACGTTATAGGATGGAACAAGGAATATCATGGGATGAATGTCGCCTATTTTTTGTTGAGGTCTTGGTGGCTGCAAAATGCCTTCTAATAGTCTTGGTTCCTTGAACGACCAAGACTTTATGTAGGCTAATCTTTCTACAATGAGGTGATCCCTGGGTTCGCAGACCAACATAGAGTGATGGCGGTGAATGTTGATCGGAATTGTGATGATGCCCTATTTATAGGGGTTGTCAAATTGAATGACACCCTGAACAACACGAATAGATTCCCAAGAGTTGTGGAGTTTCTTCCTATTGTGCTCCTTAATCTTCTCTTGAAACTCTTAGGCATTGTTTTGACGATGCTTCTTTGGTCTGGAAGGAGGAGGGGTATCTTCTCTAGCAGGCGGCTTTTGACTGATTGTCTGATAACGTGCCGTTGTTTTCAACCATTCGTCCCAATCATACTCGCGGCCATGCCTTGGAGGCATTTTCAGATCGCCCATGGCAATAGCCCTGTGAATGGGAGATGATAATGACTTAATCTGTGGGGTGAAGTCGAATGTGGGGAGTACTAGTTCTTTTATATAAGCAGGTCGTCTGGCAGTCCTCTTAAATCACTTACACGATGCTTGAGCTGGAGAGGACGGTGATTCTATTGGTTAAGGGGTTATTAATTGACAAGCTTCAGTATTTGGTAGCTCTCGATGGGAGGGTTGATCAGAAGGAGGATCTACGACAATGAAGGTTCTTTTGGTTCGAGCCATGTCAAGAATCAAGAAAGCTAGTTTGATAGAGTTGCTAAAGAAGAGGTTGTGCGGGTTGCGCAACAGACTGATCGTTGCGCGGGCAGTGCAATAGTCTAAGCACTTGCGCGAACGAAAATTCGTTGCGCGGGTTGCGCAACAATGGTTGGTTACGTGAGAAGGAATGGGAACAAAGCTTGGGGTCGAGTACCGAACTCGGGTATACGTTGCGCGGGTCGCGCAACGGCCTTCAAAGTGGCAGAATTTTGAAAGAAAACAGGGATTGATCCTGATTCTATAGTTCAAGAGAACAAAGAACGGATCAAGGGGGCATCTGTTGGAGCATAAAAAATCATGAAGAGGAGAATAAAGGAACTGTCTAGTAACTTGCGCGGGTTGCGCAATGAAAGAGGTCTGTTGCGCGGGTCGTGGAACCAGAAAGCTCCATTGCATGGGTCAGGAAATCAGAAAGCTCCGTTGAGCGGGTTGCGGAACTAGATTGTTCTGTTGTACGGGTCGCGAAACTAGAAAGCTTCGTTGCGCGGGCCGTACAACTAGTGAACACTGTTGCACGGTTCGCGTAATCAACAGAAGGAAAAAAATGTTGTGGTCCACTGGCACGAGAATTGAGGATTGGCACGTGTGGAGAACCTATAAATACCCCATTCCCCCTCTCATTTAAGGATGGAAGATTTCAGAGAGCAGAGCAGATCGACTGAAGGTAGAAAGAGAATCAGTTGCGCGGATCGCGCAATGCATCTACTGGTTGCGCGGGTCGCACAACTAAATCATGATTCAGCCAAGTATGCAGGGTGGAATTGCAGGGAGCATTCAAGTTCCGCCTTCATCACTCCAAGCTCTTCTTTGGAGAAGAGAAATTCCTCCTAAGTACTAAGAGATGATTAAAATAGCGCCGAAATGCTGTCGAAATCTCTATCTTCTTAAAGATTGGCTGATCAATTCAGCAATTCCTCCTAAGTATTAGGAGATGGCTAAAATAGCGTCGAGATGCTGCAGGATTTAAGATTGAACATATAAAATTTGCTAATTGTAACTTGATATTTTTTATCTATCTTATAATCAAGGGATATTAAAGGGATGTAAATGAATTCAATAATAATAATATGATGATTGATCCACGTTCATTCTCTTTGTTATACTCAGATAAGATAATCTCCCAAATAAAACGCAATTCCTCCTAAGTATTAGGAGATGGCTAAAATAGCGTCGAGATGCTGCCGGATTTAAGATTGAACATATAAAATTTGCTAATTGTAACTTGTTATTTTTAATCTATCTTAGAATCAAGGGATATTAAAGGGATGTAAATGAATTCAGCAATAATAATATGATGATTGATCCACGTTCATTCTCTTTGTTATACTCAAATAAGATAATCTCCCAAATAAAACTCATTTGTTTTCTTGTCGAAATAATTCTTACATGGTTCAGCTTTCGAGCTTGTCGATTCAACCCTCTCTAGTTGCTAGGGTGATCAAGGCTTAGTAGATGGACGAGTCGCTTCAGGATTACCGAGCACAGGCAGCATCCGTGGAGCAGTCAGACTAGCAAATTGGTTCCGACGGTGGACTTCACTATAGAGGCTGATGGTGTCCCGGACGTGCCAGAGTTGCGTTGTGATCTGATGATCGAGGCACACCGATCGAGACTGACCATCCACCCGGGCTCCATGAAGATGTACAGAGATATGAAGCACTAGATTGCTAGTTTCGTGACAAAGTGTGACACTTGCCAGCGTGTCAAGGCTAATACCAGACCCCTTGGTCCCTTGCAGCAGCTGAGTATTCCATTGTGGAAGTGGGAGCATGTGTCGACTGATTTCATCATGGGTTTTTCGAGGACTCAGCGCGATTACGATGCCATCTAGGTTGTCGTTGATCGTCTGATGAAGTCGGCACATTTCGTTTCGATGCATCATCCTGGCATTTGGATCGGTTGGCGAGGATCTTTATCGAGGAGATAGTTAGAATGCACGGCATTTCGATTTCGATCGTATCTGACCAAGACCCCAGATTTACGTCTCAGTTTTAGAGGAGATTTCAACAAGCAATGGGGTATACTTTGGAGCTCAGCACCGCTTATCATCCGCAGATGGATGGGTAGACCGAAAGGGTCAACTAGATCTTTTGAGGATATGCTCAGAGCTTGCGTGATCAACTTCGCTGGTAGTTGGGATGAGCATTTGCGCCTGACCGAGTTCACGTACAACAATGGTTATCAGACGACCATTGGCATGGCTCCTTTTGAGGCACTGTATGGCAGACCGTGCAGATCTCATAGTTGTTGGACCAAGGTTAGAGAGCATCGTCTCCTAGGTCCCGAGTTTGTGCAACAAACGTCAGAGATAGTGGATATTATCAGGAAGAGAATGCACACAGCTCAGATCTAGCAAAAGAGTTTTGTTGATCGTCGGTGTCGACCCCTCGAGTTTGCAGTAGGGGACATGGTATATGTCAAGGTCTCGCCTATAAAGGTCGTGATTTGGATTGGAGTGAAGGTCAAGCTTGCCCTAAGATTTATTGGACCTTTCGAGATTACCAAGCTCGTGGGCGCTATGGCTTGCAGGCTTGCCTTACCTTCAGAGTTGTCCAGGATCCACGATGTATTCCATGTATCGATGTTGTGGAAGTGTGGGTTGGACATCATTCTAGTGATTGATTGACAGCCCCTTGAGGTCCGTGAGGATGCTTCTTACATTGAGCAGCCTATTCATATCCTTGATCGGAAGGAGCAGGTTCTCAGGACCAAGGTCATTCCCCTGGTGAAGGTGCAGTGGGGTCATTATTCAGAAGCCAGGGCGTTTTGGAGCGCGAAGCAGAGATTCGAGAGCGCTATCCCCATTTGTTTGTTGATTGATTGTTATATTGCTTAATGTATTACCTTCTCCTGTGATTGTTGATGATATGTATGATGATGTTTATGCATTTCCTTTTGTCCTGGTTTTGGCAATTTCGAGGACGAAATTTCTTTGTTGGCAGGGAGAGCAATAAGACCCTACCCCAAGTATCCATTTCATTCCCCTAGGTCCCACGGTCCTACCAGTTGAATCCCGGCGACCCACGACCTGTGGATAGCGTTTGCGATCATCCTTAAGTCCAGTCACGTAGAACCAACCCGGATCGACTCAAAACCTATGTCATTGTGACCGCATCAGCATCACGGTTCTAACGCTACGTCTCATGCATAAATCCGTCGTGTGCATCTTAACTTATCAATCCAAGCATTTCTTGGCCATTCATCATGTGGTGGGACCCACTTGCTAGCTTGCACATTTTTCAAGGTGGGCCCAACCTAGCAACATTTTCCTAGAAAGCCTATGCCTAACCTACTCTACCTAGCTACTAACCCATCATAGCCTAGCCTAGGCTACCTTTCCTAGAGAGACAATCTTGTGCCTTGGGCTTCACCCCCAATGCACCATCATTTGGTTGTTCTTCCCTAGCTTAGAGAGAAATGATTACCTATATATACACACTCCTCTCTCTCTCTCTCTCTCTCTCTCTCTCTCTCTCTCTCTCCTTCTCATTTTCCATTCCTCCTTTCCTCCATAGCCAAAACATCCAAGCCTCCCTCCCTACTCCAGCCCCTTCTCCCCCATTTTCCCCTCCATCTAGCCCTTAAAATCCCATCTACACCCTTGAATCTTCTTCTCTTGGAGCCTAGAACACCATCCTTGAAGTTTCGAAGGCATCTTTAGAGGTGGGTGCAACTTAGAAGGTCATCTCTTCTCCTTCTTCTTCCTTTGTTTTCCTAGCATGCATGGAAGCATGTAGGACCCACCAATCCATGGTGGAGGTCCTACATGGCTCTTAGGATAAAGGCCAAGGGCCTAGATCCTACACAATCCATTCCATGGTGGGCCATTCTCCATAGACCCACCATGATGCTTTCCTTTTATTTATTGCCTATCATAAGCCATCTAGGCCTTTGCATGCATGTAGGGAAGGTGTCCCCACCATTTAGTAAGTTTTCTTGATGTATCATAGCATCATTTATCATACAACATAGTGGAAGGTGTGGATTGTGGTGTGGAAAGTCCATTAGTGGAGGGACCTTTCACCAATGGATGGTCTCTCTCCTCCTCTCTCCCTTTCTCCTTATTTTCTTCTGTTTATTTCTGATTATGTGCAGCCCACCAAGGAGCTCAGCAACATCTCAGACCCATAGCAAGATGGGACGTCCAAGCCCACCATTGTTGGACGTTCAGGCCCACCATGCATGCATGGGTTGGGTGGCCTCCAAAATGGTTTTTGCATGGAGGATATGGTGAACTCATGGGTCTGGAAT
Organism: Magnolia officinalis; assembly: GCA_021015155.1. NCBI lineage: Eukaryota > Viridiplantae > Streptophyta > Magnoliopsida > Magnoliales > Magnoliaceae > Magnolia > Magnolia officinalis. Next base: position 16,930,617 of record JAJHSJ010000016.1, on the reverse strand, counting down.
TTTGCTAACCCATCAAGGTGGACCCCACATGATCTGGTCAATAAACCCTTTAATTTAATTATATGGGCCAAAATATGACAGCACATGTTGTTGTCCAAATTTCAAGCCTAGTTGGAACATGACTTTTGAGCTGATGTTTAGACATGTTTGCATGTCCTTTTCTTCTAAATTTCTTTAGGGATTTTGTAGTGTATGGACCCCACTTTGATGTGAAATTGGGCCTACACTATTTCCCCCATGCTTAAGGCCCATGGGATGGGCCAAAGAGGGCTAACTGTCCAGAAATTTCTGGATAGTTCAGCAATAGTGTATAATAGAAATGTGTATGTTTACCTTATTATTTGTAACATCCGGATTTTTGCCAACCTGGAATTAGACGTCCTTAGGCGATGGATCAATCCTAACACAGGTTTAACTTCCCAAACGCTCAATTAAAGCCTCAAATCCCTTTTCAAACCATTTTCTTCACAAATCCCACCCTTCACTACCTTGTGCTTTCAATTTTTCAAAGCACTTTCGCCCTAGACACTATCTTAAACTAGCTAAGTAGTATAACTTGGATCACTTTATATACAAACTACAAAGGACTAAGTACCACCTCAGACAGAAATCTTACAGGATTAAATCCTTTAGAAATTAGGCGAGATTTAGCTAGTGTTAAACTAGTGTGCCTATGAAATTAGCACCAATCGCTTTAAATACGATCTACAAGACCCAAAACTTGCAAAAACATTGACTCTAGGTTACCCTAAAGTTTAGGATCAAACTCATTACCCGGCTACTCTCGGGAATGACTTGAAACTTCGTATTAGGTCTAGACCACACATCGGAAGTCCGATTAACACGAAGTTAAGGAACTAGGACCGCCTCACTGGGCTTGACAATCATCTCAAAAATCAAGTCCAGCCGATGTCCCACGGCCATTCGTTTGGATCCGGAGCGAGGGAATGTGAAAAACACTATTCCCTTTACAAAATAAATATCTGGAATAGTGATCTGGCACCATTCGCTTGCGCATCAGTATTAAGCAACCAGATCGTCAGAATCAGACTAAATTACACCCTCAGATTAAGAAAAATTTCAGGAACATTTACATGTACTTGGAATTTCGGATCGTGGCCCACTGACCGTTGAACTGAAAGTGGTCCGCCACGTGCGATCTGGGAATCCGATCGAGTCGAAAACGTAATTCCACATAGATCCATGTGTGGTGAGCTTAAGTCTGACGTTTGACTCAAGGAGGGCCACCAGAACCTCTCTTTTGAGCTGGAAAAGTGACAAAATACCTATATTAGCAGTAACCCTTGAACAGGAGTCTATTTCGGTGAGTTTTGAGACTATATAAGGACCTTAAACCCTCTCTCATGGCAGCCATACGAATTTGGGATTTGAGAGAGGGAAAAGAGATAGAGAAAGTGAGAGAGAAGTGGGAGGATCTCCCTACTATCGTTCCCTGCCACCACACAGGCTGCACCATCCCTTTCTTGATGCTTTTCCCGGCGTTTTCGGCGTCGTTTCTAGGTAAGAAACCCTAACCCTAATCTGTTTTGGGGTCTAGACTGTTGTAGGTTGTGAAATAGCTAACCTATTTCGTTCTATAGGTTTCCAAACTGCCGAATACGGAAGCTAGACAAACCTATCGATTCCGTTGCGATTCTACGACAAAAGGTGCAGACTTTAGGTGTATAGGTTATGGTTTTCAACGCTTTCAATGTCAGATAATGATAGATTCATGATCTGCATGCAATTGCACATGTACAAAGTGCTTTCCGTTTCTTATTTCGATTAAAGATGCAAAATATGGAATTCTACATACTTTAGGTATTTGTAGAAAGTACGGTATACGTATATTTTTTGGAAATGTGTTTAACATGTTTAATTGTTGTATGAATATATGATATATGGGTAAAATACTAATTTGGTGAAAGGATTCGTCCAAATACATGTTCTACTAATATACCCTATGTATGTAGAAATACTGTATTGTAGGAAGTACCGTATACGTATGTATATGGAGATGTGTTTGCCATGATTATTTGTTGTATAAATATATTATACATGCGTAAATTACTAGTTTGGCGAAAGAGTTCACCCTAATACATTTTTGCTAACATACACTATGTATGTTGGAATAGTGTATTCTTAGTGTTTGTTGAAATGACTAAGTAAATATGGATTTATGATTTATGTTTGTCATGTGTATTGAATGTAAGAACATGATTGAAACGTACTAGTCAACCCCTTGACGAAAGGATTTGCCCTAAATCACGCCACGGTCAATACACTACATATCTTAAAGTGTGTAGTCCAAGTGTTTGTGGAAATGACTGAATGAATATAGAACTTGGACCCATGCTTGCCATGACTATCCGTCGTGGGAGCACGCGTGTTATGATTGGGGCAACTCCCTAGTGAAAGGATTTGGCCTAATGCCTATGTGATCGACATATGTCATGTATGTTGATGTATGTTTGTTTAAGTGTTTCTTGAAATGTCTGAATGAGTAGTAGTTAGCAAATTGTAATGTATAAGGGTGTTGAGATATGATTCTCAACCTCTTTTAACTATGTGTATGATCTCCTTTGATAGTTGTGTGATTAGGAATTGAACATGTACAAACTCATGCTTGTGTTGTGATTCATAACATGCTCAACTGCTTCATGATTTTAAATATGTAATGCATATGTTTAAATCTATATTTACGTTGTATGATCCGTCATGGGTGATGGGGGAGCGGAGCAACGAGTGCGTGCAACAGCCCTGGCAGCCCTAAATAGATAATACCAGACCTTGACTGTATGAGTTGAATCTTGATCCATTACTGTTTTATCTATCTGCAATTGATTGTGTTTGGGGCTATGATTATGGCCCAGGCAATCGGTAACGGGATTGAACTCGTGGCTGAGATTCATTTGCCACGTGGGATGTGTTCGACGAACTCGAGTCGTGCGTTGCCTGTCGGCAGTGGCTAGGCCACACGAAGTTGTTTATGCACTTCATGTCGTGCAGCTCAACGGGCGATCGTGCTAGTCAAGCTCGTCAAGACCCGATCTGTCTTATGCATGTTCACCCTGTTTGGACGCTACTGCTTGAACCTAGGGTACCAAACTTACCAGTGAAACCCCTTTTAACCAGGTACCTCGATCCGCTAAGACGCATGAGCCGGGCATGGTGGTATGAGACACCGTGGTCGAGCTGTCGGCCTACGCTGGGGCCATGTGCCTCCCCGTAGTGACCATTGCGCAACCAAACTCGTGAGCCGAATACGGTGGTATGGGACACTGTATTCGAGCTATCGATACTTACGGCGAGAGCCGAGTATGGTGAGACCTGTGCTCGTGCTGATGGGCAACGAGTCCTCCGTAGTATCTTCGAGTATACTCCAAGGGTCTGTGATTGGCGACGAGTCTTTCACAACAACTAGAGTATGAGTTGAACCGAGTACAGTGAGACTGTACTCGAGCTGACGGCTAGTGATTGAGCCGAGTACGGTGAGACCTGTACTTGAGCTGACGGCCAGCAATTGAGCCGCATACGGTGAGATCTGTATCCGCGCTGACGGGTGACGAGCCCTTTGCGATGCCTTCACTATGCTTCTCAAACCATAATATCGTATGAGATTAACTAGGATTGACGACCCTAGAATGGATCATGTTTGGGAATGATACAAGGGAGGTACCTTAGTTTCCCAATATTGCTAGTTGAAATGGACTAATAATAACTTGGTAATCATGAGCATCATCGCACTGCATGTGCTTTGTAGATGTGGCGCACTGAGGGAGTTAAGCATTCGCGAACGTAAGATGATGTCGCTTGACGGTGGTTTGGCAAGGACATACAGCATCATGTCATTTCATTCTTGCATTTAATAAGAGTAGTTAGAATTGTTTGATTTGTACTGCTTTATTATTACTGCTTGATTGAATTGATAACATGTTAACCTATGCTTTACTGTTCCACTGAGTTGATCACTCACTCCCACGTTACGGGACGGTGTTGTACACACCAACCAGATTTGTTGAGTTTCAGGTGATGGCGATGCTTGTGAAGCCGAGCTGGACTACTTCTATAATGATAGGAGGAGTTCTCCTATCTGTATCTCTCTGGCAGGTCTATGAAGACCTGGTATTGTATTGACTGGGCTACGGTACTTGGGATAGGAGGCATTACACTTCCTCACATTTGGTATATTTTAGAACTGTACTTGTAATTATTTAACCTGGTAATGTAATCACACTCTGGAGACTCATCATAGTTTATATATTTTATCTATCTATCACAGTCTTCCGCTTGCAAATTTAACTGTCTCTGGAGTATGATATGCTGTTTTGGCTTAATCTCACTCATGTTCAATGAACGAATACAGTCAACATTCAATCATCATTCATTTTGTTGCATATGTGATGTTCTGGAACTCGAGAGTTGAGTTTATGCTCGACCCCCGATTTTCAGGGCGTTACATTATCTGGGGTAAGTGGGCCACCCAAGTGCACCCCACTTGCTGTTGACATGTGGGACTACCCTTCCTATAAATTTTCCAGTGGTTTGGATGAGCTTAGGCCCACCCCATGTGGTGCCAAACATGGGGTCAGCAGGATTTCTACACTAACTAGATTTTTGGATATGTATTGTTGTCCTAATTCTTAAAAATATTTATCATATCTATAAAATTGTAAAATTAATTCCTAAGGTGGCCCACCCTTTTTGGGACCCACCTAACTAGATTTGGGGCCAATTGGGCCACTGGATTTCAGTGTGTATAGGCTGGACCGGCCCACTTGGATGGACGTCCATGGTGGTGACTTCCAGCAAGGCTGGCCGTCCACCTTGATTGTGGCCCACCATGATGTTGTATTTTATCCACATGTCCATCCACTTTATGACCCACTTGGATGTGGCCCACCTTGGTGTGGAACGTTCGAGGTGGGGCGCACCGTGTGCATTGGTATAAGTCTGGGCGTCCAGTCCATTGGACCGCCCAGGCCTAACTGTGGGACGCCCATGGTGGGTTGCTGCTGGACTTTGGTCTAGCAGTGTGGCCCACCTACTATTTATTTTGTTGGGTTCACTCCTATGTGGTGGGACCATCTGACCTTATTGCTAGACCACCTAGACTCGTGTCCCAATCAGATGAACATTTTCTGGGCTCCAGCAGGCCCATAAAGTTGGTGGAATAAAAATCCAGAATGATGTTATAAATGTACATGACTTTTGGGCTGAAGTTTTAAGGAGTGGAGCCCACCATATTGTGAGGACTTTGGAGGGATAAATTCATGCTTTTAATCCCCAAAATTTGGGCTTAATTAATGCACTCTTGAGGCCCACCATAGTTGAGTTATTTGGGTCCATGTATGTAATAAGATTTTTAGACTCTTTAGGCCCAAATGGGCTGTAACTTTCTAGATAGGCCCAGTGGACTCTTGGGCTATATTCTCCATGATATTGTGTTGGGTTAGTGGGCTAGATTATATGAATGGTTGGGCCCTTGGTTGCCCACCAAATCAAATATATCCTTGGGCTAGAATGAAGGCCCAACTTGCTTGTCTAGAACATGATTATTGCCCATGTAGTTGGGGTAATGGGCTGCCCACTAGGCCCACCACAATATCTGGATTTGGTGACCCTTATGTTGGGCCCTAACCTCCCTTATGGGCCCGTAGTATTGCATATGGGTTGGGCTATGTATGTTGCCCTTTGGACCTATGTATTGAATAGGCCTTGGGCCATTTATTTGAGGCCCAATATGAATATATGTGGAATGTTATGGCTATCCATTTATTATTCATGGTGATGTTTGGGCCTTGGGCCTTGATTCGTGATCGATTAGTGATGGGCTACCATCTTGGACAATAGTGGTTGAATGTCCACATTGGTGGCCCCAAGGTACGCCCACTTGCTTCTATGGGTGGTTAAAGGTCCACCATAGACACCCTTGTTAGGCCCATTCTTATTATTTAGGCCCGTGTCATTGTCTATCTTAGCCATGTGGGCTACCCCAAACTATTGGGCCCCCATTAGAGGTTGTGCCCCTTGTAGGATTTGTCTAAGTACCTAGACCTAAACCCTTCTTGGATAGGAGGAGAGTACAACACCGTACATCGCCACATAACATATCTTGCTCATCTTCATGACCCATATGCATCATTGTGTGCTTGGATGGCATCGTGCTGGTCATGGTGGTACCATTGGGCAGGATATTATGTCTTCCCTGTGGGTTGAAGTTCCCCTCTTGAGCACATTGGGTACTTGAGGCTGATGTATGACTGGTTTGTATGATTCATGCATTTGACATTATATTGCACTGTCATATCTGCACTTGCTTCATCCAGGCGGTAGCCTCCACGGGTTTATCATGGATGGCCGTGTTTGGACACCGAAAATATCACTTAAGCATTTAGGGCACTTAAGATGTCCTTGGGTGAAAGCCCCTGAACCTTCATAGTACCAGGAGATGCCTTAACACCGAGACCGAGTGGAAAACATGAGCACCCAAGTGCCTTTTACCACTAGGCCGCGACTCTCACTGTAGCGTGGTCGGTTGAGATGGGGTGTGGCCTTACCCGCTTGAGTTAGGGGGCAATAGCTAGGCTGAGTCTGACGAGCTCGTGAATGGGTCCACTATCGTCGAGCCTTTTTCGTGATTGGCTGTCTACAGGCAGGTAGTGAGGTCTCTTACGCTCGTTAGACTGTGCGGCTAGGAGAGCAGCAGTTGACTGACAGTGTATTTGACCCTGGTGATTTCCCTAGAGTGGAACTGTATGTATATGTAGACTTGAAGTAACGCCCCAAATTTCGAGGACTGAGCAAATGCTCGACTACCGAGATTTCGAGCATCCCTTATGCTTTGTGAAAGCTGTCTTCTCGGTTACTTCTACATTATGCATTTAAGCATGTATAGGATTATACTAAACAGTGTATCATAATTTGGAATAAACACGATTAAAGTAGAAAATTAAATTGAAACGCATGTAGTATGATTATCCAGATTACTGGTCCAGCTGCGTCCAATATACAATTCTAAAATCAACAAAAATGTGAAAATGTGACGTCTAACTAAGCCCGATCACTCGACTTTCCCTGTCGAGAAGTGCGCAACCTACATCGGTCCATCAAAAAGCTAGAAGTAAGAGAAGTCCCCCTCATCCATGCCCACCTGATCCAATGCATTAGCCTCGGTGGTCCCTGCATCTATATCAGCTTCTGGTTGGTGTTTTAAAACACCGTCCTAGGGTAGGAGTGAGTGATCAGTTCAGTGGTACTATAAGGCAAAGGTTAACATGTTATCAAGTCAATCAAGCAGTAATGATAAAGTAACATAACAATCACTTCCTAACTACTCTTGTTAATGCATGAATGGAGTGCAAGTAATGATGTATGCCCTCTCATCAAAGCTCCCTCAACAAGCGATACCGACACCCAATTTCGCATATGATAACACTGCCTCCTATCCAACTTTCACGCCTTTAAAGCACGTCCTAACTAATGCAGTGCAATGCATGGTCATGTTAGCCCAGTAGTTAATTAGGCTTATTCCTGCAGGAGATTTGGGAAGCTAGGGTACCTCCCTTTATATCATTGACCCGAACCGAAGGATCCATCTAGGTTCATCACTCCTAGTTAAGCACATACAATAGGCAAGTTGTAGGGTCATCTCTCCCAATGAAAAGTAGTCGATAGGCAAAATTAAAGTTTATACTCACGGTCACTACGCGGTGGCTAATCACCTCGGCATAAGCTGACAGCTCGAACACAGTGTCCTATGCCAGCATGTCCGGCTCACGAGTCTGATCTGCTCACTGGTCACTACGGGGTGGCTCGTTACCCCAGCGTAGGCCGATAGCTCAAACATGATGTCCTATACCACCATGTCCGGCTCATGAGTCTTAGCAGATCGTGGTACCATGGTTAAAGTGGGCCTTTAAATTGGTGAGGGGTACCTTAGATTCAAGCAGTAGTGTCCATACATGGTAAACACACAATAGGCGAATCGGTTCATTAGGCAAGTTTGATTGGTACGGGCACATGCTGACTTAGTCGACATGGAGTGCATAAGCACCCCTCGTGGCCTAACCACTGTCGACGATCGTCGTGCAACCCGGATTCGTCGAATTTTCCCAATGTGGCATGACTAATTCGGCCACCCGAATGGGAACTGTTACCAATTGTCTGGGCTAGGTTGTAGCCCCAATCTTACTCAGATGCAGTAATTAAATACATGTGATAATCAATTCAACATTTAATAAACAATCTAAGTGAAATCCACATTTGAGCATTTCATCAAACACCTTGATCATGTTACCAAATACTAGCATTTTTATCAAACATTTGTGAGAGGTGAATATGATTTGATGATAGAAACTATACATATGTATAAGGCAAGAAAGAACCATATCTTAACACCCGTAATACATACAAGTCATCAATAATTTCTCATTCAGACAATTCATCAAACACTTAGACTACACTTTATCAAATACATAGACTAAATTAGTTACAACACGTATTTTAGCAAATCCTTATACAAAGAGGTCAACATGCATATGGCAAAGATGAATCCTAGATTAGTAGTCATGGCAAACTCAAATCATGTTTACATGTTCATTCAAACATTTCAACAAACACATGGGATGCATCATTCGTTCTACATAGTTCATACATGCATATTATATCGAAAACGGCGTATCTAAGACAATATGGCAGCAATCAAGTCAGACATAAATCATTAACTGACATTGAAAGCATTGGCAGTCTGCACCTTTCATCGGAATACTTGATTCAGACTCGGTTCGAACTCTACGTTCCCAAAGACAGAACGTCTGACACCTAAATAACGTAAAGAGCTAGTTCGACAAATACTCAATCCGGATCTTTACAACGATATTAGGGTTATGTTTTCTTACCTAAATTGTAGCCAAAATAGATTGTGTAGCGTAACAAGGAGGAGATTTAGTGCAGCAATCCCTGCAGCAATCTCCCAAAAGTTTTCTTTTCTCTTCTTCTTCTTCTCTCTCTCTCTCTCTCTCTCTCTCTCCCTTAAGGTTTTGTGGAAATTCGTATATGAGAGAGGTGGGGTTATATAAGGGCTATATATAAACCTAGAAGTGATGCAAATGGCCCTAGGGCCACTATATACATGGGTTATACACTTTGGGCAGCTATTTTTGACAAACATGGCTCATAGGAGGCACACAACTCACGTACGTCATTGGGTAAGTTCTCTGACAATGGATCTATGTTAAGATGTGATTTCAGTGTGATCGAATAAGCTGATTGACCGTGGAGGACCCGTGTCAGATCAACAGTCATACTTACTCTATCTCGGCCATAGTTATACGCATATGTGCAGGGAAATTTCCCTTATACATAGGTGACGTTTGGTCAGAAACTAACGGTCTGAAATTCTCAATTTCACGTGTGAATGAATGGCCCAATTCACTTAAGTCTCATTACATTTTCTAAAGATATTCGTGTTTCTCACACACTTCGCTCAGGGCTCAAGTTGTACATTTCTGAACACTATTTGGGTTCGATTCCCATGATGGTTGTCAAGCCCAGTAGAACGAACATAATCCTATAGTTTCACGGTCATCGGACCCTCGACGTGTGGTCTAAGTCCGATACGGGGTTTCAATGTTCTCCTGAGAGCGACTGGCTTTTGGGATTTCTCCTAGGTCTTTAAGTGACGTTGAGTCAGTGGTATTAATGGTTTTAGGCCTTCTCATTTGTGGAAATAGTGGGCCGAGCTTAATCCACTGATTATTTAGTTACAGTCATCTCAATTAGTCAGTGATAGGTAGGCTAGAATTGGACCCTACGTGAATAAATCCCAAGGCTAAGCTCGATGTTTAAGTGATCGGGCGGATTCATTGGTCTTCTACGATCGATTAATCCTATTTGTACGATTCTTTATCGGTACCAACCACATATAAGCCCATCTCGAGTGTCGAGGGTCAGTAAGTGATGATGTGGCTAGTTATAAAAAAAAAATTTAAGGATTTTTGGAAATTTCAAAATAGCAAAAATTCGGGGTGTTACAATCTACCCCCCTTGAAAACAATTTCATCCCTAAAAATGCCTAAGGGTAATAAGTAAAGATTTTATTATTTATTTGCCTAAGTTGATGGATTTCAAGTTTATATGTGTGGTAGGGTGTATACTATCTATGCTAGTCTGGCTCATTTTAGTCTACCCCTCTTAAATGTTTTTACCTTTGAGGTTTGAAAACAAATATCGAAATCATTATTATCGCACTACATGTTTGATGATAAAGTTTACTTAAGGGTGGTATATTTTACTCGTCATGATTGGGCTAATATGAAAAGATAGTTATGGAGGGCTCTGATCTGATACATCAATCATATACCTAACCAGGGCAGAAAGCTCGCTATATCCCTTCCTAGTCCTGGTGGATCTTGATCTTCTACTCAGTCAAAGCAGTGAGTCCGTTGGTAGTCAGCCAGGATTGAGAATTAGGTTAAGCCACGAATACTTCGCAAGTGTATGGTTCCATAATTCCATAGTCCGATTATTCTTAACATTTGGAAGATATCAAAATTTATTAAGAAGTTCAAGTTTCACATTTATAAGATTGTTTATTGGGTCTTTTCAAGGAGGGTTCTTATTTAATTCATGTTCAATTTAGTGGGTGATGAGTCTCTTACGGTGCCTATGATCAAACGATTATCTCAGAAAGGTTTCCAAAGGCCTAAGATTGTATTTGTATGTTGCAGTTTTGATCCTATGAATAGCGGGTTGCAAGTAAAGCATGCCTCATTTTTATTAATTTCGAGAGGGAATGAAGAGTCAGAAATTCTAAGGTATTTCAGAGGTTTGAAGTGTTAATAATGCTAAAAAAGACAAAATAGGAACCTTAAATCTATAAAAGAATAGAAAAACTTGAAGTATTTTACCATAATCTGCTTCTAATACGAATTCACGGAGCCTTAAACTATGAAACTCAATCTTACTCAAGGGTCTTAATTCGATTGCATTGAAAACTACTTAAAATAGAAAAATATATAAAAGTTAATTTAATCACAGGATGATTCCTAGTATTATTAGAAATAATTTCTAAATGGATACCAAATATTAAAACACTAATTAAAATAATTCCTAACATTTCACAATCAAAAGAGGAGGTTGAAGCAGTTATGCGGTAGTTAACGACTTTGGTTCAGTATACTGCTACAAGTATTGCCTCCCTTTGTAGACAGTGAAATGTCGTGCCTTGCTCGTAATAAGTCTAGTAAGTCATGCTTATGGATCATGGTTATGCATGATTGAGTAGCAAATTAATCGATATATATATATATATATATATATATATATATATATATATATATATATATATATATATATATATATATCATTTCTTACTGTACCCGGGTTCTAATGAATTGTGATCACTTACAGGGAACACCCTAGCATGAGTTTGGAATGTATTATTGTTCGGATCAATGATGAAAGTTATGGCAAAAGTTTTGACACTGGTTGCTGACCTGACAGCTCTCCTCTATCTGGGCTTGGGACCGACAATGAGAGCACAAGACTCTTACAAGAACAATGTAATAAACTATTACCTAGTCTATTACAATTGAGCGTTATCTAACAATCTATTAAATAGGTTGGTTACTGTCTGCAAGTTGAAACTATATTTTGTTATGTAACTTATGTTATGGCTTGAAGTACCATATTAGTACTCATCACCAATTTGAAAAATCCTAACCCAATCTCGGTCGATGATGAGAGCATCACACTTAGAAGGAACTACAGAATAATCAGAGTAAAAGCAACAGTTATGTGGTTGCTTTTTGCACAGAATTTAATTTTAATTTTAATTTTTATTTATTTATTTATTTTACTCCAAATTACTAAAAATCATGTTAGGTACACGACGATTTTTTTTTTTAATTTTTAAAATCAAGTTTTGCCAAAAGTTCAGATCCACAATGGTTCGTAGGATTAACATTAGTCAAAAGTAATTTGATAATGGGGTGAAGCGAATTATTACTTAACTAACATTTAGTCCAACTACTTCATATGATTGTCATGTGTTGGTTGGAAAATGGAAATAGATGACCCTATTTTCAGCATTCCTTCATAAATGATCAAATACTATTATCTAAAACATAATATAAAAATGATTTTTTTTTGTATTGTTTATTATGATGAAAATGCTTTCTTTCAGTTTCTCTTGTTTTATAGAACAAAGTTATTTTCAGCAGTGGGTGATCCAGGCATGAGAAGAGATGGATTGTCCTAGAGCAGTTGACTATTTTGATTTCTTAAGTAAGCTCAAAACAAACATTTATGGTTTCAAATTTGTGTTTCAAGCTCAAAACCAACAGAGAAAAATCTTCATGGGTTTTATCTATGACTCAATACTGCATTTCAACATCCCAATAAACAGACCAAAAAAGAAAAAAAAATAACTAGTCTATCTCTCTCTCTGATGTCAAAATTGCGTTTTACACTCAAAAGCAATATGCATGAAAAATTCCTATCGGTTCTTTACCGATTTCAAAACTGCATTTTAAGTCCAAAACAGGTGGATGGTCGAACTTTCCTATTTCCTAGGATTTCAAAATTGAAAGTGGCATGCAAAGAAAATTCTTTGTTGGTTTCTTTCAATGATTTCATAACTGCATTTACACATACAGAAGAAGCAATGTTCATGGGTTTTTTTCTACGACTTCAGAACTACATTTTAAGCCTAAAACAAACATGCAGAGAGAGTTTTTCATAGTGTTTTCTTCTTCTTCTTCTTTTCTTGTAATCTTCATCGCAGTCTTTGCTTCTCTTTTGATTGAGCAGATAATTCTTTGGAGCATAAAGTAACAGAAGAACAGAGCAAACTTGGGGTAGGAAAATCATTCCCAGGTTTGAAACCAATGGCTCTCAACAATCCAGACCTTTATGTAGTGGAGAAAGAACTGTATTTGGGTTCTTTACGTGAAGTTGCAAGTACTCCAAATCCATGGCAATTTTGGATGGTGATGCTGAAAAATGGAAGCTTTGATACATTTTCTGGTTTATGTTGTGAAAATGGGAGAAAGGTGGAGCCTTCCCTGCCAACCGGAAAGTTTTAAAGACCCTATGGATTTGGTATGGGTTGTAGATATTTGGGAATGAAATAGGTTGAAGATGTGATTAGAGGATGAAGGATTGAGAATGGGTTATTGGGATTTGGAGATGGGTTTTTTAAATGGGATTCAAGAAGATGAATGTGAAAGTGTTGTGTTTTGAAGATGATTGAGGAAGGAAGTATGGATTCGAGGGTTTTTGGAAGCTCAAAAGAGGCCTCCACATGTGCAGCATTTGGGGAAGGCTAGAAATCCGGCGATGGCGGCGTGGGCTATTGCCCTTCGATCGGCGCAACGCCGCGGATGCGTCGATGGCCACGCAGGCTACTGCCCTCCGGTTGGCGCGACACCACGGATGCGGCGGTGGCCGCGCGGGCTGTTGCCCTTCCTGGCGGGGTGCCATGGAATGGGCGTGACCACGCTTGCTTTGGTGAGGGAATGGGGGTGACGAGAGCCTCAGTGGTGGTGATGAAGATGATGGTGATGGTGTTGCTGGCCCTGCTGATGCAGCAATGGCTATAATGGTGGCTCCATAGATGGGTGTTGTTGGAGCTGGTGGTGGTGAACATGGGTTGGAGATGGTGTTGGTGGCCCTGCTGCTGCAGCAATGGCTGCAATGGTGGCCTCATAGACGGGTGTTGGTGGCTGCCTGGGACAATGGTGGCCCCAAAATGATGTATTGATTAGATCTACCCCGTTCATCCATCCACCAAGATCATTTTAAAGTATTATGTGTGCTTGGCCATGGAATTAAATGGTATTAAGTTGCATTAGGTGGGATTAACATTATGACTATACAAGGATTGCACGTGTGGAAATTTCATGGTATTGTAGCCATCCAATCCCATGTTTGGGATTTTTTTAAATAAATTATTTTCTACTCAAAAACACTGGATTATGCAAAAATCATGTTTGGTGGACCATGTAATTGTAATTAACGGACCAAATCAAAAATGGACTTTGTCCACTTGTACGCATATGTAACTAGATTGTTTTATGTAAACAGTGGATGTGGATGGATGACATGGACAAACTCCACATGGGTAGTGGATTTAAAAATCCATGGAAATTATTTATGGGACTAAATGAAATTTTTATCCCACATAAATTTTCTCATCACTCTTCCTCTTTTATTTCTTCTACCATCTCCGTCCCTTTGAAGGTCTAGATCGAAGATGGTGGCCAGATCTGAGTCGGCAGTGGCCCATTTGGGCTAAATTTTATCGGCTTACGCCGAAGTTAGATTTTTCTTACTCCATGTTTCCCCTTCTTCTCACTTCCAACATCTTTAAATCATTTCAGAGTTCAGATCAATCTCACAATTCAGTCGAAGTCGGCTGTGGCCCAAAATGGGTCAAAAACACCAGATTTGAGTCAATGGTGGCCCATTTGGGCAAAATTGTATCAGCTTGTGCCGAAATTAGATTTTTCTTAATCTATTCTTCCCCATTTTCCTAAATCCGACTTCGTTTTGTCCATCCTATGATTGAAGTGGGCCAAATAAATGCCTGATCGGAAGTGAAAATGATATGGGCCGTTAGAACATAAAACAGACGTATCTGTTAAACCGAAATGAATTATCGAATGCATCATATATGATTTTGGGGTAGGACAAGCTACTTTAATTACTAACCCTATTACTCCGGGTTGAGATACTTAATTTTATGAGTTCTCGAGTAAGTACAAGCTGAAACACCTCTTAGTGTTTTCTATACCCTGACTCTGTCGTTATCGTAACTATTCTCCCTTAATTCAACTCTTTCTAAAGTCGTTTTTCTGAGCTAAAGTACAATTACTCAAGACAGCTAAAGGTTTGGTCCTAGAGTTTAACGTCGCTAAGTCTTAGCACCCCCATCTATGTCAGCAAATGCCTTATGGTGAGTCCACAGCCCAAGGTCCAGTTTAATCCTAAACTCATGCTCTGATATCAACTTGTAACGCCCCAAATTTTGAGGGTTGAGCAAATGCTCGACACCCGAGATTTCGAGCATCCCTTATGCTTTGCGAAAGCTGGCTTCTCGATTACTTCTACATTATGCAATTAAGCATGTATAAGATTATACTAAACAGTGTATCATAATCTGGAATAAACACAATTAAAGTAGAAAATTAAATTTAAACGCATGTAGTATGATTATCCAGATTACGGGTCCATCTGCGTCCAATATACAATTCTAAAATCAACAAAAATGTGGAAATGTGGCATCTAACTAAGCCCGATAACTCGAATTTCGCTGTCGAGAAGTGCGCAGCCTACATCGGTCCATAAAAAAGCTGGAAGTAGGAGAACTCCTCCTCATCCATGCCCGCCTGATCCAATGCATCAGCCTCGGTGGTCCCTGCATCTATATTAGCTTCTGGTTGGTGTTTTAAAACACCGTCCCAGGGTGGGAGTGAGTGATCAACTCAGTGGTACTATAAGGCAAAGGTTAACATGATATCAAGTCAATCAAGCAGTAATGATAAAGCAACATAACAATCACTTCCTAACTACTCTTGTTAATGCAGGAGTGGAGTGCAAGTAATGATGTATGCCCTCTCATCAAAGCTCCCTCACCAAGCGACACCAAAACCCAATTTTGCATATGACAACACTGCCTCCTGTGCGACTTCCACGCCTTTAAAGCACGTCCTAACTATTACAGTGCAATGCATGGTCATGTTAGACTAGTAGTTAATTAGGCTTATTCATGCAGCATATTTGGGAAGCTAGGGTACCTCCCTTTATATCATTGAGCTGAACCGAAGGATCCATCTAGGTTCGTCACTCCTACTCAAGCACATACGATAGGCAAGTTATAGGGTCATCACTCCCAATGAAAAACAGTCGATAGGCAAATTTAAAGTTTATACTCGTAGTCACTACAGGGTGGATAATCACCTTGGCGTAGGCCAACAGCTAGATCACGGTGTCCCATACCACCATGTCTTGCTTACGAGTGTGAGTTGCTCACTGGTCACTACGAGGAAGCTCGTCACCCCAGCGTAGGCCGACAACTAGAACATGGTGTCCCATACCATCATGCCCGGCTCATGAGTCTTAGCAGATCGTGGTTCCGTGGTTAAAGTGGGCCTTTAAATCGGTGAGGGATACCTTAGAGTCAGGCAGTAGTGTCCATACATGGTAAACACACAATAAGCCAATCGGTTTATTAGGCAAGTTCAATTGGTACGGGCACGCGTTGACTTAGTCAACATGGAGTGCATAAGCACCCCTCGTGGCCTAACCACCATCGACGATCGTCTTGCGACCCAGATCCGTCGAATTTCCCCAACGTGATGAGACTAATTCAGCCACCCAAACGGGAACTGTTACCGATTGCCTGGGCTAGGTTGTAGCCCCAATCTTACTAGATGCAACAATTAAATACATGTGATAATCAATTCAACATTTAATAAACAATTCTAGTGAAACCCACATTTGAGCATTTCATCAAACACCTTGATCATGTTACCAAATACTAGCATTTTTATCAAACATTTGCATAGAGGCGAATATGATTTCATGATAGAAACTATACATATGTATAAGGCAAGAAAGAATCATATCTTAACACTCGTAATACATACAAGTAATCAATAATTTCTCATTCAGACAATTCATCAAACACTTAGAATACACTTTGTCAAATACATAGACTAGATTAGTTACAACACGTATTTTAGTAAATCCTTACACAAAGAGGTCAGCATGCATATGGCAAAGATGAATCCTAGATTAGTAGTCATGGCAAACTCAAATCATGTTTACATGTTCATTCAAATATTTCAACAAACACATGGGATGCATCATTCGTTCTACATAGTTCATACATGCATATTATATCGAAAACGACATATCTAAGACAATATGGCAGCAATCAAGTCAGACATAAATCATTAACTGACATTGAAAGCATTGGAAACCATCACTTAAACATTTATAGTCTTCACCTTTCATCGGAATACTCGATTCGGACTCGGTTTGAACTCTACGTTCCCGAAAATGGAACGTCGGGCACCTAAATAATGTAAAGAGTTAGCTAGATCGACAAATACTCAATCTGGATCTCTACAATGATCTTAGGGTTAAGTTTTTTTACCCAAATCATACCCGAAACAGATTGTGTTGCATAATAGGGAGGTGATTCAGTGCATGGAGTCGTGGGAGAGAATCCCTGTAGCAATCTCCCAAAAGTTTTCTTCTCTCCTCCCTCTTTTCTCTTCTTTTTTTTTTCTCTCTCTCTCTCTTACGGTTTTGGAGAAATTCGTATATGAGAGAAGTGGGGTGATATAAGGGCTATATATAAGCCCAGAAGTGATCAAATTGCCCCAGGGCCACTATATACATGGGTTATACCCTTTGGACAACTATTTTTGACAAACATGGCTCATAGGGCAGCCCACAACTCACTTACGTCATAGGGTAAGTTCTCTGACAATGGATCTATGCCAGGATGTGATTTCGGTGCGGTTGGATAAGCTGATCGACCGTGGAGGACCCATGTCAGATCAACGATCATACTTGCTCGATCGGGGCCATAGTTATATGGATATGTGCGGGGAAATTTCCTTTTCCATTGGTGAAGTTTGGTCAGAAAGTGACGGCCCAAAATCCTCAATTTCACGTGTTAGGGAATGGCCCAATTCACTTAAGTCTCATTACATTTTCCAAAGATATTCGCATTTCTCACACACTTCGCTCAGGGCTCAAGTTGTATGATTTTGGACACTATTTGGGCTCGATTCCCGCGATGCATGTCAAGCCCAGTAGGATTAATATAATCCTATAGTTTCGCGGTCATCGGACCCTCGACGTGTGGTCTAGGTCTGATACGGGGTTTCAATGTACTCCCGAGAGCGACAGGCTTTTGGGATTTATCCTAAGTCTTTAAGTGACCTTGAGTCAGTAGTATTAATGGTTTTAGGCCTTCTCATTTGTGGAAATGGTGGCCTGAGCTTAATCCACTGATTATTTAGTTACGGTCATCTCAATTAGTCAATGATAGGTAAGCTAGAATTGGACCCTGCGTGAACAAATCCCAAGGCTAAGCTCGATGTTTAAGTGATCAGGTGGATTCGTTGGTCTTCTACGGTCGATCAATCCTATTTTTGCGGTTCTTTATTGGTACCAGCCGCGTATAAGCCCATCTTGAGTGTCAAGGGTTTGTAAGCGATGACGTGGCTAGTTATAAAAATAAAAATTTAAGGATTTTTTGGAAATTTCAAAATAGCTAAAATTCAGGGTGTTGCACTTGATATGAGCACCGACATGATTGCATTGCACCTTGCATACAACATTGGCTACATAGGCCTCTTGTGCATCACCTTGGTATGGTGCCCAGTACTCATATGTCGCATCACATAGCCTTATGATGGCTTACTACATTCATGTTTTTTATTGCATAGCTTCGATATGGCTGGTGGCATTCACGATATTCATGGTTCATGCCGTATTCCACATTCTCTGATATTACTTTTCCAGCACTGGTATTACACACACTTACACCGCTAAAACTAGGCCTGTATTGATAAGGTGATGGGGGAGTGGTGCAACAATTCCGTGTAACAGCCCTGACAGCCCTTGCAGCGACCTAGAACCACACTATCGTATGAGATTATCTAACATTGACGACCCTAGAATGGATCATTGTTTGGGAATGATATAAGGGAGGTACCCTAGTTTCCCAATACTGCTGTTTGAAATGGACTAATAACAACTCGGTAATCATGCTCATCATCGCATTGCATGTGCCTGGAAGATGTAGAGCACTGAGGGATGAACGCATGCCGCAGACATAAGATGGTGCCGTATGAGGGTGGTTAGGCGAGGGGCATGCATCACGACTGCATTTCATACTTGCATTAACAATAGTACTTAAGATTGTTGATTGTACTGCTTTATCATTACTGCTTGACTGATTTGATAACATGTTTACCTATGCTTTATTGTTCCACAGAGTTAGCTACTCACTCCCAAGTTACGGGATGGTGTTCTGGACACCCACCAGACTCTGTCTTAGATGCAGGTACCGACGATTCACAGGGGGCTGACCCTGATTACTATGATGATCAGGATGAGTTCTCCTACATGTAGTTCTCTGGCAGCTTTACTTAAGCTATCGGATTGACGGGGCTATTGGGCTATCACGACAGTTGGACTATTCTTTTGACATTTTGTTTTTGATTTATTACATGTATATGATGACTCAGCGAAGTAATCATACTCTGGTGACAGATCGAAATCGTTTGTTTTTATACACATCTATATTAATCTTTTAGTCTTCCACTTGCGTTTTATACATTGATCTGGAGTATGGATTACTGTCTTGGTATAATCTCACTCATGTTTATTGCACTAACATAGACAACATGTAATCATCATTATCTATGTTGCATAAGTGATGTTATGGAACTCGAGAGTTGAGTTGCTGCTCGACCCTCGAATTTCAGGGCGTTACAAGTTGGTATCAGAGCATGATTTAGATTAAACCGGACCTGGGTTATGGCCACACAACTTACGCTGGCTCATTTCGACATAGGAGGGTGAGAGAAACATGTAGAAACAGTCATAGGTATCCCAACTTTGCCAAGTGGCGAAGTTCACCGAAATCGGTCGCTTTGTTTGAATCTATACTCGACCGTGATCGCACAAGTCAACCCAAAACACTTCTAGACCGTCAAACGACGGGTTTAGATCACAACTCACCCCATCCCAACCGTTGAAAACTGGAAAATGCAAGTAGACATTAGAAACTTATTCAAATGACCCGAACCGACTCGAAATGGAGTCGGGGTTGAATTGATGCAATCCGGGGGGACACACAGTGGACCCGAGTACCATTGGCGCCCTGGAAGGGGGGTCACCACCGCCCTACCGCAGCGGCACCGCGCCTAGTCCAGAGGACCGTGGCAGCACGACACTCACCGCGTTCGACCACGGTTCCCTTTGTCCGGGCCTGTCGGGCCGATGTGGGCCTGCGTCGGCCCGACCCCTAGTCACGTGTGGAGCCCACCGAATCATGAGTGGACCCCTATTTCTTTTGTTTTTGCCCCCTTTCTCACTCCCACCCTTCCAAGCCCTCTTTTCTCTTTCAACTTACTGTTTTCTCTCTCAAATCTCCCTCCCAATCGCCCAATCCATCATTTTCGGTCACAACCCATCTATTTCCATCGTCTACAGTAGTCCCTACCTCCCTACCCTCTCCATTCTCTCTCATTTAGGCTCTTACATGCCCCATTTGTAGCTAAAAATCATGCACACTCCCTATTCCACTCCATCTCACCATTTTCCTTCTCAAATCCCTGTTCTTTGGGCCTTTACAACTTCTCTTGAGGCTCAAACCCGTGGAAGATCAATAACTCTAGTCCTTTCTCTCTCTTTCCATCACTTTTCGTCGCTTTCCATGTCCCTATTTGAGTTTCTTGCGGCCATTTTTTCCATCTTCACCATTTTTTCTCTCATGGGAAAGAGGAAGAGTGCCGTGGATGAAGTCAGGCCTAGTCGCCCAACCCATCCAAGGATAAGGACTGACGCTGGGGCTAGTACAAGTGTCATCCATGAGCATAGGTCGAAGCGAGACCTAGATCCCCAAGTTCCTATCGAAAGAACGCTACCGATAGGCTTTAAACACGGTCGGTTTGGTGGCCATAGGGTTGTACTTGAAGCTCACATAGAAGAGAGGTTGTTCGGACTACCCCCGATTATGGACCACTTGGTGGACGTTGAGTGGGGTCTTATGTTCGAAGGTAAGACTCATGCATGTGAGAATACGGTTCAGGCTTTCTACGCTCACATCCGAGACCCATCGCTTGATCCTCTCCAGTTCATTGTTTTTATTAGGGGCGGAATTATACGATCACTGTGGATGTGGTGTCCCGGGTTATGGGAATCCCACGTGGCGAGGTTCTTGCTAATGAGAATTGTTTTAAAAGTGTGCGAGGAAGATATCATCGTACACGATACCTTTGTGGCCGACTGGTTCCCTGGATGCGAGGTAATTATCTTCCATCGTCGAAGTTAACTGATGATTTTCGCTTACTTCATTACATTTTCACGTATAACGTGTATCCACGGTGGGGCAACCGTATGGAGTGTACTCGGTTGATGGTAGACTTCCTGTACAAAGTTGGACATGGGGAAAAGCTGTGCCTGCCCACATTCGCCCTACTACAGATAGTCCAGACTGTATGCTCTGTTAGGAATGATATTTCACTCTCGTTCGGCTGATTGATATGTAAGATGGCTCGAGAGGTCAGTTATAGACTTAATATGGATGAAATTGCGCCGGTTCGGGTCACAAGCGATGCTACGCTTAACAACATGGGGATCGGCCCTCGACAATGCCAAGCCCGACTCGACGAGTATGGGGATGAGTCTGATAGTGAGGGGGAGGAAAGTATTGATCTAGATGAAGAGAGCGAGGAAAGAAGTGGTGATGAGATAGAGGAAGAACAGGAAGAAGAAGTGGAGGCTCAGGACACTGATGAGAGCCCTCCTTTTGCCACCTAGGAGCGTAGCAGTGAATGGGTTACTATTGAAGCCCGTTTGGCTCAACTTGAGGAGGGCCAAGTTGCCTTGAAGCAGAAGATTCAGGAGGCCCGAGTCGAAACAAGACAAAAGCTTTAGAAGAACGAGGCCTTCATGAATTGGAAATTCAGTAAAGTGTCCCGTACCTTGTGGGTCATCCTATGTTGCCTGCAGGATAAGGGCGCTCCTCCGCCATCGCCAGACTCGGATGCCTAGTCATCCATACTGTTGTCTTGTAGTTTGCTTGGGTTAACGTTTTAGGGTGTTTATGTTTTCATGTTGATGGGTGCAGTAGTTAGTAGTATGTTTTAAGTGTTTGAAACTTTTGTTGTAGTAGCTCATATGCATCTTCTGTCATAATTCATGTAACTCTGTATTCCATGTATTCTGACAAATTTTGGTGAATGAAATGCATGCAGTCCCTTTTGCTATGAAGTGTGTGGAATGCTTAAGTGATTGTGTAATGTGTTGCTCTGCTTCATCTTACATGTGTTGCACCCTATGTTGTATAGGGCATGCCACCGAAATATACGCGGAGCACGACACACCTCGCACTCACTGATACGATGGACTAGGCTCCTTCATACAGAGATGGTCGTACGGACCCTGACTTGGGCCCAGATCGTGAGACTAGACCTACGTCTCAGCCTTCCACTGGTCCTTCAGCTGGACTGCCACCTTTTACACTACTGGTTCGCGAGCAGAACCGGGCATTCTCTTCAACACAGTATGAGCCACGGGCTACTCCACCTACTAATAGGTTCGAGCAGTTGATGATGATGATGCATCAGCAGCAGATGCAGTAGCAGCACCACCACCAGCAACTTATGACCACTATTGTAGGGACCTTATCTCAGGGTGGAAGTACGACTCCACCTTCACCATCTACACGTCCTGCTGAGACTACAGAGCCTCCTGATCAGGCTGAGGATATGCCTTCACCCACACCTGCTGTGTACCCTACGGGGGAAGTGGGTACTCGCGATCTTTTCGAGCGATTCCAGCGCTTGAGGCCTCCTACTTTCAGGGTTCTCACAGACCCGAGGAGGCTGAATACTGGTTAGACAGCATCTCCAAGATGCTACGGATGCTCCATTGTACGGAGCAGGAGCAGGTTGAGCTGGCCACCTTCATGTTTGAGAAGGAGGCAAGCTTATGGTGGGACAGTGTCCTACGGACGGTGGCAGTTGGATATGCATGGACATGGGCAGCTTTCGAGTTCCGTTTCCATGATAAATACTACCCTCAGACCTACCGACACGAGAGGGAGAACGAGTTTTTACGCCTCAGGTAGGGAGGCATGTCTGTTACCGAGTATGAGCATCGCTTCACTGAGTTGGGCCGTTTTGTTCCGACTATACTTGTTGATGAGCAGATGTGGATTAGACGTTTTTCTGAGGGCTTGCGACCTGACATCCGATCGAAGATGTGCTGTATCAGTATACCCTCCTATGTCGAGCTGATACATATGTCTATGAGGGCAGAGCAGGATGTTGATCGGCTGACACGTTCTCATGGTGCTATGGTTATGAGACCTCGACCAGATATTCAAAGCAGGCCTTTCCTCGGCAAGAGGCCTTGCATCGACTCTCCCCCCAGGACCACGACGCCAGTAGTTCCGATGAGGCATCCATGTGTGACCTGTACATACTGCAGGAGACCGGGTCACCCTGCAGAGAGCTGCTTTGTTCGGATGAGGGATAACGGGTTTTCTCCACCGTAGAGGATTGATCGCCCTTGCCCACAGGCTATATCGGCTTTACCTCTACGGACTTCTCCTGCTCATCCTTCCTTCCGACCTCCTGCATCTCATTTCAAGCCGCCTCAACGGCCCATAGTTCCACATCCGAACTATCGGCAGCAGGCTCGGGTGCACTCACTCGCAGCTGAGTCATCTGAGGCATCAGGCATAACACCGATGGCCTTCGAGGTCACTGCACATGTATAAGGTATTCCAGTCTTTCTATTGGTGGACACCGGGTCTACTATCTCTATTGTATCATGTGCTGCAATCAAGCGACTAAGGTTGGAAGCTAGTCGTATAATTGGGATGAGATTCCTTACTGCCACAGGGACTTTCTCAGACTCCACTATGATGTGTAGAGGTTGTTCGATAGACCTAGGGAGCAGGACAGTGACTGTCGACCTGTTGGTCGCACCGCTCCATCATTATGATGTGATTCTCAGCATGGACTGGCTCGTGGAGATGAAGGCTGAGATCGATTGTGATACTCGGATCGTGACAGCACATGGACCTGACGACACGGTCTTTACTTTCCTAGTGCAGGTTAGTTGGTATTACCGCATCAGTAGCTACGCTACCCTATTAGAAGAGGTTGATGGTCCGACGCTGGAAAATACCCCTGTGGTTCAGGATTTTGCAGGTGTATTTGCGACGATTCCTGGTTTTCCTCCTCGGTGCGAGATCGACTTCACCATTAATCTTACTCCTGGTGTGGCACCTATCTCATTGCCGACTTATGGTATGCCTCCATATGAGATGGAGGAGTTGAGGAAACAGATTGACGGGTTGCTAGAGAAGGGTTTCATTCGACCTAGTGTGTCCCCTTGGGGTGCACCTGTGTTATTTGTGAGGAAGAAGGATGGTTCTCAGCGAATGTGTATTGATTACCGCACATTGAACCAAGTGACGGTGAAGAACAAGTATCCTTTGCCCAGGATAGATGAACTGTTTGATCAGTTAAGGAGGACGAAGTATTTTTCTAAGATTGATCTGCAGTCAGGGTATCATCAGTTGCTCGTCAGGGATGAGGACGTGCAAAAGATAGCTTTCACGACTTGCTTTGGGCACTATGAGTTCCTTGTGATGTTGTTCGGTCTTATGAACGCACCGGCCGTGTTCATGGACTTGATGAACCGGGTATTTCGGTCATTCCTATACCGATTCGTCATCGTGTTTAACGATGACATCTTGATATATTCTAGGAGTCAGGAAGAGGACGAGGAGCACCTGAGAGAGGTGTTTGATACACTCAGGAAGAAGCAGTTGTTCGCGCAATACAAGAAATGCGATTTCTGGAAGGAAGAAGTCAAGTTTATGGGACATGTGGTGTCCAAGGATGGGATAGCAGTGGACCTTGCTAAGGTAGCCGTAGTTCAGGACTGGAAGCAGCCTGATTGGTTACCGAGGTGAGGAGCTTTCTTGGTCTGGCGGGCTATTATCGATGATTCATTAGGGATTGCTCGAAGATCGCCAGACCGTTGTCTCAGTTGACACGGAAGGATCTTAAGTTCGCCTGGAATGAGAAGGCGGAAGCAGCTTTTCAGGAGCTGAAGGACAAGTTGACGTCCACCCCTGTGCTAGTATTGTCAGAACAAGGGGTTAAGTACACTATATACACTGATGCGTCTCGCGTTGGTTTGGGCTATGTCTTATGCAGAAGGACAGGGTGATTGCATATGCCTTGAGACAATTAAGGAAGCACGAGGAGAATTAGCCTACGCACGACCTTGAATTAGCAGCGGTCATATTCACATTGAAGCTCTGAAGACATTACCTTACGAAGAGGAGTTCGAGCTTTTTTGCGACCATAAGAGCCTTGAGTATATATTCACTCAACGGAACTTGAATATGAGGCAGCGCCGATGGATGGAGACCTTGAAGGACTTCAAGTTCGAGGTTTCCTACCATCCTGGCAAGGCCAACCTTATGGATGATGCGTTAAGCAGCAAGAAGACTATAGCATTTGAGGCTCCGCTGATGATAGCAGAGTGGGATATGTTGGAGTTCATGTGGGACTTCGAGCAGAAACTCATAGTGGAGGAGCCATTTGAGAGTGTCGCGCACATTCAGGTGCGACCACTAGTTGATGACAGGATTATTGAGGCCCAGAAGGGCGATGAACGGTTGATTGAGCTTCGAGAGTAAGCTAACGATGCCAAGGACTCCGAGTGGAGAGTTGGCACTGATGGCGGCCTACGTTACTGTGGCCGCCTATGCATCCCTGACATTCCTGACGTGAGACAGGAGCTTCTCGAGACTGCCCACAGATCGAAGCTTGCGATGCATCTTGGTAGCACGAAGATGTACCAGGACATGAGGCGATCGTATTGGTTGGACAACATGAAGGTGCATATAGCAGAGTATGTTTCCCGCTATCTCACGTGCCAGCAGGTCAAGGCAGAACATCGCCGACCTCCTGGACTGCTTCAACCCATGCCCATAGCTGAATGGAAGTGAGACTTCATCTCTATGGATTTCATATCGGGGCTGCCGAAGACGTGGAAGGGACATGATTCCATCTAGGTGATTGTGGACCGGTTGACCAAATCGGCTCATTTTTTTCCTATCAGAGTCACGAACTCTGCAGACGACTTGGCTAGGTTGTACATCAGAGAGATAGTCCGTCTGTATGGAGTTCCTTTAGAGATCGTGTCATACCGAGACACACGATTCACATCTATCTTCTGGACTCATATCCAGGAAGCGATGGGTGTGAAGCTGAAGTTTAGTATTGCGTTTCACCCTCAGACCGACGAGCAGACAGAGCGGGTGAATCAGATTTTGGAGGACATATTATGGGCTTGTGTCTTGGATTTCAAGGATAGTCAGGAAGACTGTCTTCCTTATGCCGAGTTCGCGTACAACAACAACTTTCAAACGAGTATTGGTATGACACCATATTAGGCGTTGTATGGTCGTTCTTGCAGAGCGCCGCATTGTTGGGCTGAGGATGGCGAGTACATTTGATTGGGCCGGAATTAGTACAGGCGACCTCAAAGAAGATCGACATTATCAAGCATCGACTTCTTACAACACGGAGTAGACAGAAGAACTACGCCGATACGAGGCGGCTGAAAAGGCCAAGCTATATGTCCTAGAGCGGGGGGGGGGGGGTGAATAAGACTATGCCAAATTAAAATAAAATCAGCGGAATAAAATAAATCAATAGCCTTACAATTATAAATCAATTCACAATGCTAAAATCAAATCACCTTAATAAATAAGTATTGAGAGATTGATACAAATTCAGTCCTAAGGACAACCTTACACCATAATAAACAAGGGTTTATGGTAGGACAACCTTATTTCTAGAACATCTTTTGAATCAAGAACTCAATTTTAACAGAAATAAATGAATAACAGAGAATTGAAATTACGTGCAGAAATATAGATCTAATTTATTACAACAATCCCCACACTTGCTTGAAATGTAAATAGTTATAACATTCACATCCACATGTACATTCCACACAGTTGAATGATAAAATATATGAAAATTAAGCAAGCATTCAATCCACAAGACAAAGAGTTATAGTGGTTCGCCTGTGTGTACACCAACTGTTCTTCAACTGCCACATAGAATGCTACTCCACTCCTAATATCCTCACACAGGGGATATTAGCATTCACTATCAAATAGGTTTTCACTGGTTTACCAAAAACCTTTACAATTGTGTCTTTTTAACTTGGGCTTACACAATTCAAAAACCCACACTTATGAGTTTTCTAGCTCTCCTCAGATAACCACACAAATTGAGATTTTTCTGGCGAATCCCAAACAAAAACCAAAATGGAATGGAATTTACAGAATTGTAAAATGCCTGGATTTCTCCTCTTGTAGCTGTCCGAAAGAACCAATTGGAGTAGACGTTCGAATATAAAAGTTTAATGTTCACTACTCACTTTAATATGGTTCTAAGTTCTAATTGATTTTAGATTTAAACTAGTTGGGCGTAGCTATATTTGATTTTGATTCCAAGAAGAAGGAATAAGTCAATTTCTCTTTTCAAATCAGATTGGAATACAGAAACAAAGTCAAATTAAATAAGCTATCAAAAAGAGAGAAATTAAGCACAAAATAACTTTAAAATAAACACAAACTTATCTCAGAGTGGAGCCCTGAATTAACTTAATTTTCTATCTAAAAATTCTGAAATTCGTGTGCTATTTAGAGCAGAAGAAGTTCGTCTTCGACTGGTCCTAGGCTCACCACGACTGGTCTTGGAATAAACTGATTTTTGAATTTTTGAGTGCGATCACATCAGACCGTTGTACGACCGGTCGTAGGTAGTCCACGACTGGTCGAAGGCAGTCCACGACCGGTCGAGACTCCTCTACGACTGGTCGTGCGACACTTGATTTAGTCGCTGCAGTTTGAGTCGTAGCTTTACGACTGGTCGAAGGTTGAGTCGAGACCATCCCACGACCGGTCGATCAGACTCCAGGACTGGTCTTAGCCGAACCAGAAAATCTGATAAATTGCAACAATTCTAGGACTGGTCTTGGAACTTCTTAGACTGGTCGAGACAGTGCTAGGACTGATCAAATAGGGTCTAGGACTGGTCTTAGATTAGACTAAAATCATGTAATAATATTCATTTGGATTATGTATCCAAAGTGACCTACCCTAAGGTCAATCTAATGGTTTATCAAACCTGGAACATGAAGTATGGACATTGAATACTTCATTTGCTTAAACTTTGATCTTTACGAAGCTTGATTTCTTCTCGATGTAGCTTGACTACTTCAAAAGCTTCAATGTAACTTTAAGTTGTACTTGAGTCCCACATTTAGATTTGAATCTTGAACTTCAACTTGCACTTGAACTTGAGCCTTGACCTTGAGTTCTCTCTCAATATTGTAGCTTGAACTATCATGAAGCTTGAAGAATTCTTTGAGCTAGACTTCAAGTGTTGACGAGGTGTCTCAAACAAATTTATCAAGATATAAACACACGACATACGGAGAAGTTTTGACACACAAAATTTGACAATCAAAGAGGAATCAAATCATAACACTTACAATCTCTCCCTTTGTCAAATTTGTGACAAAACACTTCTCATACTTTAATAAGACAAGCATCACATTATATAATAACGAATCATGCACCAGTTGTCATAAAACAAGCAGCTGAGACAACTCAACTCCCCCTGACAACGCAACTCCCCCTGAGTTAATACACCTCAACTCCCTCTGAGTAGGTATACATCATATCAATCATACCTCATAAATAGAATGCACACATTCTCCCCCTTTTTGTCAAAATATGACAAAGGAAGAAACAAAGATAGGACATGAAAGACAGAAATAGAGATAGCAACTCAGAAAGATAGAATGATAAAAAAGTGCAGATCACTTTGGTGAAGGCTCTTCTGTAAGCGCCTAAAATATTTGCGCATATTTTTAAATTGTTGATTGTGTCCAACATTCATCTGTTCTACTTTTTCCTCTAATGCACTAGGACGTGCATTAAAATCAGATGGTTCAAAGTTTGGATCATTTTCAGAATTAGAATCAATTCCATTAAAAATATCATTCATGTCAATATCATCGGCTGACAACTCATCACCTTTGACACCCATCTTAGCTTCAGCAGCAGCAGCACCCGCATCAACATCGACTTGACCAGGAGCCAACTCCAACTTCATCTTATGCAGGTTGGAATTGTTAAATATGAGGTGTTGGATAGGAGCCTCACCGACGGGCATAGTGACTAACATGTGAGTGACTAATACATTTAACAGATATCCAAATGGAATATCACCATGACCAGGATGACTATGAACTTGTATGATAGAGGAACAAATCAAGGAGAGCAAACAGATGTTAGCACCCGTAATGATCGAGTACAAAATACGAACCATTAACAGAGTCAACTCAGTCCTGTTTCCAGAGCGGGGATATAGATTAGAAGTGAAGATACGATGCAAAACTCTGTATTTGGGTAACAAGTATCTGGTTTTAAGAGCATTTCCATTTGCAGTCCATGGTGCATTCATGTTACACAATGCTCTAGTAAAAATACGTTTTTCCAATTCTGACACTCTCTCAACAAGTGCACTAGGATGAACACCATCATCATTTACTTGAATCTCCATAAGGCTGAAAATTAAGTGTCGATCAACATGAAACGACCCTTCTCTAGTATCAATAGTAAAAGTCAGTTGCTCAGCAGAGAAGTCAGATATGCATGCAACCATGGCCTGTGCTATGGACTGATATGCCGGTCCACCCCAGCGTAAAATGTTTTCCCACCCTACAGATTGAAGGAGAGGAAGAAGACCGTAAGGAGCAATATGATTTAAGCTAATAGCTTTCTCAACAGTGATATTACGCATACGTAGGTCACGTACATGCGGAGAATCATCTTCAGGGTCCCTAAGATGACGTCTAGTGATTGCATTTGAACAAGAAGAAGATGCACCTATATGAATTTTCTTTTTACCTCTAGATTCCATAATCTTGAAGAAATGAAAGAAAGTTCAAGAAAATAGAGATGAGTTTCTCTAGATTTAACCAAAAGGTAGAAGAACCCAAAAAGTTAAAGATTTATAAGAAATAGACAACAATGATCAAGAAAATTAAGAGTTAAGATTAAGATTCTCCAAGAAAACAAGAAAAATCACTCTAACCTGGAGGAATCAAACCCAAGGGTTCGACTAGTCGAAGCTCGGCTCATTGTTGAGGAGGGTTAGAATGAAGAACAAACAAGTTTTCCCCAAATTAAAAAGATCATCGTGCGCACGACCGGTCTTGGGACATACTCGACCGGTCGTTTCAAGACTGGTCGAGCACATTCTCGACCGGTCTTAGACCAGAGAAAAAAAATATGCAATTTTCACAAAATTTTGAAATTTAAATTAATAACATATTAACATTATATACAATATGCTACAAAAATGCATGATCAATCATTTAAATTTGCACATACCAAGATTAAATTTCAATTTGTTAAACCTGCTTTTGTCGAGCGGTTTAGTGAAAATGTCAGCAAGCTGAGTCTCGGTAAGAATATATTCTAAAGATATTATTTTTTCTTCCACTAATTCATGAATATAATGAAATCAAATGTCAATGTCCTTAGTACGTGAATGTTGGATTGGGTTTTTTGAAATGTTTATCGCACTGGAATTATCACAGCATAAAACCATAGAGTCTTGTGCGATTCCATAATCACTCAGCATACGTTTCATCCATACCAACTGAGTACATGCATTTCCTGTGGCAATATATTCAGCCTCAGCAGTTGAGAGTGATATGGAACTTTGTTTCTTGCTAAACCAAGAAACCAAACAGTTTCCAATGTAAAAACAACCACCGCTGGTTGATTTTCTATCATCTATATTTCCTGCCCAATCAGCATCCGAATACCCAGCCAATTGAACACTAGAATCATAGGGATACCAAAGACGCAGATTAACTGAACTTGCGACATACCGAATAATTCGTCTAACAACAGTTAAGTGAGATTCTTTAGGATTAGACTGATATCTAGCATAAATTTCAACACTTAAAGCAATATCAGGTCTACTTGCAGTTAGGTAAAGTAGGCTACCTATCATACTACGATACAATTTAGGATCTACATCTTTACCTGTAGAGTCTTTTGAGAGTCTTAGAGTTGTACTCACAGGAGTATCAAAGTTCTTACCATTTTCAAATCCGAATCTCTTAATCAAGTTTAATGCATACTTAGTTTGTGAAATAAAAATTCCATCAGATTGTTGTTTTACTTGCAACCCTAGGAAATAATTTAATTCACCAACCATGCTCATTTCAAATTCAGATTTCATTAGATCTGAAAACTCAACAGTCATGTTAGTACAAGTTGATCCATAAATTATATCATCAACATAGATTTGAACCATTAAGATATCATCGTTATGTTTCTTAACAAAAGCGTCTTATCGACACTACCCATCTGAAACTTGTGACTTAGTAAGAACTTAGTCAATTTTTCATACCATGCTCTAGGAGCTTGTTTCAGACCATAGAAAGCCTTTTTAAGGCGGTATACATGATTGGAAAACTTAGGGTCTTCAAACCCAGTCGGTTGTTCAATATATACCTCTTCATGTAAGTCGCCATTCAAAAAGGCGCTCTTTACATCCATTTGAAAAATTCTAAACTTTCTAAAACATACAATAGATATGAAAAGTCTGATCGATTCAAGGCGAGCAACTGGGGCAAAGGTTTCATCATAATCAATCCCTTTAATTTGCATGTACCCTGCACAACCAGTCTTTCCTTGTTTCGAATGATATTTCCCAATTCATCAGACTTGTTTTGAAAATCCATTTTGTTCCAATAATATGTTTATCTTTAGGTCTAGGAACAAGGTGCCAGACATCATTTCTGACAAACTGATTAAGTTCTTCCTGCATAACAATTGTCCAGTTTTCATCAGAAAGTAGTTCTTTCACGTTAACCGGTTCTATCTGGGATGTAAAGCATACGTAGTTACATATGTCCTCTAATTGTCTACGAGTGCGCACACTGGTGAGAGGGTTTCCAAGTATTTGATCAGTAGGATGATCTTTAACAATTCTTAATTCAGAATTAGTTTTACTTGATGAAGTATCTGGTTTTTCATATATAAGAGCTTCATCATTATCTGAACTAGGGGCAGGTGTATTCAAGTGATCGTTAATTACAACATTTATTGACTCTTGAATCACACCGATCCTGTTGTTCATAACACGATACGCACGACTATTTAAAGAGTATCCTAAAAAGATCCCTTCATCACTTTTAGTGTCAAACTTTCTCAGATTTTCGCGGTCACGTAAAATATAGCACTTGCTATAAAAAATTTGAAAATATTTGACAGTAGGCTTTTTCTCAAACCACATTTCATAAGTTGTTTTATTATTAGATTTGTAGATATAAACACGGTTGATAATGTAGCAGGCGGTATTCACTACTTCAGCCCATAAATTTCTAGGGAGCTTCATGCTATTTAACATAACATTTCCCATTTCTTAAAGCACTCTATTTTTTCTTTCCACAATACCATTTTGTTGTGGAGTTTTGGGCGCAGAGAATTCATGTGATATTCCCTGATCACTACAAAGTTTCTCAAAACCGCTATTTTCAAACTCGGATCCATGATCACTACGAATCTTACTAACTTGAGAACATTTTTCAGTTTGGATCCGTTTTATAATCTTTTTCACTTCATCAAGGGTTTCTGATTTGTCCCTCAAGAATGAAACCCAAGTGTATCTTGCATAGTCATCTACGATAACCAAGATGTATTTTTTGCCACCTCGACTTTCCGTTCTCATTGGTCCTATAAGATCCATGTGGAGAAGCTCGAGTGGTCTTGCAGTGGTATTGGAGTTCACCTTTTTGTGAGAGCTCCTAGTTTGTTTACCATACTGGCATTCACCACAAATCTTATCTACTTTTTGCACTTTAGGTAGACCTCTAATTAGTTCACCTTTGCTCAATCTGTACAAATTTCGGTAGTGTACATGTCCAAGGCATTTATGCCATAATTCTGTCTCATCAGTATGGACCATGTAGCACGTTTGATTAAATGAGCTTCCATTGCATACTATATAGCAGTTTTCAGAAGTTTTGCGACCAGTTAATATTACAGAACCCTTTTTATCTATAATCTCACAACCTTGATTAGATAATTTAACACTATGGTTGTTATCACATATTTGAGATATGCTTAATAGGTTGTATTTTAATCCCTCAATATATAAAACATTCTTAAATAAGGGAAGATTATAAAGTTGAACCGTACCTTAGCCAATAATCTTGCAGTTGCTACCATCACCAAATGTGACTGATCCATCAGTCATATCTTTTAGATCGGTGAATAAAGCCTTGTCACCTGTCATGTGCCTGAAACATCCACTGTCTAGGTACCATTTTGAATGGCTTGTTGCTTTGAATGCAATGTTGGCAACCAAGCAGGCAACTTTAGGAACCCATTTCAAAACTGTTTTGGGTTTAGGAACATGGTTGGTCTTCTTTTGTCTGATGTTGTAAGAATGACCTACTAAGTTAGATTTTAAGAGCTCCTTAAGTAAATCAATTATTTTTTCAGCAAGAGGATTTCTGTTCTGATTTTTAAAATTCATATAGCTGCTTTTTGGTTTATGAGAAGTTTTTGTATTTTTAGAAAAAACTTGATTAATACCTTTTCCTTTTAAGTTAGAAGTTTCTCCTTTCACAAAGTTGGGAGAAGTATACTTCTGATTAGGAGATATATTTTTCTCATAGCCCAACCCGGATCTATCGCCACATTTTCTTGATCCAGATAATAATTTTTCTAACTTTGGATCACCCTGGGCATATCTTCATGTATCCTTCAAACTCAAAAGAGAAGATACTTCATTTTTAAGTTTCTCATTTTCAGATTTCAAATCATTAATCAAGGAGGTTTTGAATTCCAAATCACGTTTTGATTTTTCAAAACAATCTGAAATATGCGATTTTTCTAAAACTAGAGTTTCAAAACATTCTTTGAGTTTAGAAAACTTTTCTTTTTGAAGCTTAAGTTTGACAGCAATTTTACAACTTTCCTTATATAAGGCATTATAAGCATCTTAAAATCTTCGTCATTTTCATAATCACTATTCAAATTTTCTTCACTTGTTGAATCATCGTGATCTGAAAAAGTAAACTTGGCTAGAGTCATAAGGGCTTTAACTTCACTGCACGACTCGGTTTCAGAATTTTTAATTTAGAAGATGCTTCAGAATTAGATGATTCATCCCAAGTAGCCAACATACCCTTCCTTCTGGGTCTGTCCCTTTTAGGACATTTGTTTGCTAAATGCCCATACTCTTGGCAGTTGTAACATTGACTGTCTTTCAAAGACTTCCAAGTTTTGGACTTAGGTTTAGGTTGTTTCTTTTCATTTCCCTTTTGAAAGTCGACCCTCTTCTTGCTTTTGAAAATTTTGTAAAACTTTTTCACCAAAAGAGCCATATCATCTTCAGAATTTTCTAAATCTGAGTTTACTTGAGAAATATCTTTAGAAGATTTCAAAGCTACAGATTTACCTTTAGGAGCTTTAAAATTTAATTCATAGGTTTGTAAAGAACCAACTAGTTCTTCTACCCTCATATTATCAGTATCACGAAGTTCCTGGATTGCGGTTACTTTAGAATTGAACCGTTCAGGAAGTGAGCGTAGTATCTTTGCACACACTTTACTTTCTGGAATTTTATCGCCAAGACCCCACATAGAGTTTACAATGTCATTTAGTCTAGTGTAAAAGTCCATAAACATTTCATTTTCCTCCATATGTATTTCTTCAAATTTGGTTGTGAGGAGTTGGACTTTAGACTTTTTGACAATTGATGTACCCTCGTGTGTCATTTCTAGTATATCCCAGGCTTGCTTTGCAGTATCACAGGATATAATTCTTTTGAACTCATCCGGTGATAGTGCGGAAGTGATTGCATTTAGTGCTTTAGCGTTGGCACTATACTCACTTTCTGAAGGGTGGTCCATAAATAATAAGCAGGTACAGACATAGTTTTTGAACCGTCAGATTCAGTTACTTCAATGGTACGAGAGTTCCATCCGGTCACTGTGGCTCGCCACACACTCTTATCCATCAATTTGAGGAAGATCCTCATTCCGGCTTTCCAATAGGCATAGTTGGAGCCATCAAAGGGTGGAGGCCTAGTGACTGATAAGCTATCAAAATTTGACATCTTATTAATATAACTTAGATCGTTAGCTCAGGAAATAAATAAAATAATAATAATAATAAGAACGAGCTATTAGGCTCTGATACCACTTGAAAAGGCCAAGCTATATGTCCTGGAGAGGGGGGGGGGGGGTAAATAGGACTATGCCAAATTAAAATAAAATCAGCGGAAGAAAATAAATCAATAGCCTTACAATTATAAATCAATTCATAATGCTAAAATCAAATCACCTTAATAAATAAGTATTGAGAGATTGATACAAATTCAGTCCTAAGGACAACCTTACACCATAATAAACAAGGGCTTATGGTAGGACAACCTTATTTCTAGAACATCTTTTGAATCAAGAACTCAATTTTAAAAGAAATAAATGAATTGCAGAGAATTGAAATTAAGTGCAGAAATATAGATCTAATTTATTACAACAATCCCCACACTTGCTTGAAATGTAAATAGTTACAACATTCACATCCACATGTACATTCCACATAATTGAATGATAAAAGATATGAAAATTAAGCAACCATTCAATCTACAAGACAAAGAGTTATAGTGGTTCGCTTGTGTGTACACCAACTGTTCTTCAATAGCCACACAGAATGCTACTCCACTCCTAATATCCTCACACAGGGGATATTAGCGTTCACTATCAAATAGGTTTTCACTGGTTCACAAAAAACCTTTACAATTGTGTCTTTTTAACTTGGGTTTACACAATTAAAAAACCCACACTTCTGAGTTTTCTGGCTCTCCTCAGATAACCACACAAATTGAAATTTTTCTAGCGAATCCTAAACAAAAATCAAAATGGAATGGAATTTACAGAATTATAAAATACCTGGATTTCTCCTCTTGTAGCTGCCCGAAAGAACCAATTGGAGTAGACGTTTGAATATAGAAGTTTAATGTCCACTACTCACTTTAATATGGTTCTAAGTTCTAATTGATTTTAGATTTAAGCTAGTTGGGTGTAGCTATATTTGATTTTGATTCCAAGAAGAAGGAATAAGTCAATTTCTCTTTTCAAATCAATTGGAATACAGAAACAAAATCAAATTAAATAAGCTATCAAAAAGAGAAAGAAATTATGCACAAAATAGCTTAAAAAATAAACACAAACTTATCTCAGAGTGGATAGTTGAATTCACTTAATTTTCTATCTAAAAACTCTGAAATTCGTATGCTATTTAGAGCAGAAGAAGTTCATCTTCGACTGGTCCTAGGGTCGAAGATTAAGTCTTCTGCTATAAATAACACACGAATTTCAGAGTTTTTAGATAGAAAATTAAGTGAATTCAAGGATCCACTCTGAGATAAGTTTATGTTTATTTTTAAGCTATGTTGTGCATAATTTCTTTCTCTTTTTGATAGCTTATTTAATTTGATTTTGTTTCTGTATTCCAATCTGATTTGAAAAGAGGAATTGACTTATTCCTTCTTCTTGGAATCAAAATCAAATATAGCTACGCCCAACTAGTTTAAATCTAAAATCAATTAGAACTTAAAACCATATAAAACTGAGTAGTGGACATTAAACTTCTATATTCGAACGTCTACTCCAATTGGTTCTTCTGGACAGCTACAAGAGGAGAAATCCAGGTATTTTACAATTCTGTAAATTCCATTCCATTTTGGTTTTTGTTTGCGATTCGCCAGAAAAATCTCAATTTGTGTGGTTATCTGAGGAGAGCTAGAAAACTCAGAAGTGTGGGTTTTTGAATTGTGTAAGCCCAAGTTAAAAAGACACAATTGTAAAGGTTTTTGGTGAACCAGTGAAAACCTATTTGATAGTGAACGCTAATATCCTCTTTGTGAGGATATTGGAGTGGAGTAGCATTCTGTGTGGCTGTTGAAGAACAGTTGGTGTACACACAGGCGAACCACTATAACTCTTTGTCTTGTGGATTGAATGGTTGCTTAATTTGCATATCTTTTATCATTCAATTGTGTGGAATGTACATGTGGATGTGAATGTTGTAACTATTTACATTTCAAGCAAGTGTGGGGATTGTTGTAATAAATTAGATCTATATTTCTGCACTTAATTTCAATTATCTATTATTCATTTATTTACATGAAAATTGAGTTCTTGATTCAAAAGATGTTCTAGAAATAAGGTTGTCCTACCATAAGCCCTTGTTTATTATGGTGTAAGGTTGTCCTTAGAACTGAATTTGTATCAATCTCTCAATACTTATTTATTAAGGTGATTTGATTTTAGCATTGTGAATTGATTTATAATTGTAAGGCTATTGATTTATTTTATTCCGCTGATTTTATTTTAATTTGGCATAGTCCTATTCATCCCCCCCCCCTCCCCTCCTCTAGGACATATAGCTTGGCCTTTTCAAGTGGTATCAGAGCCTAATAACTCGTTCTTATTTTTTTGGATTTATTTCCTGAGCTAACGATCTAAGCTATATTAATAAGATGTCAATTTTTGATAGCCTATCAGTCACTAGGCCTCCACCCTTTGATGGCTCCAACTATGCCTATTGAAAAGCCAGAATGAGGATCTTCCTCAAATCAATGGATGAGAGTGTGTGGCGAGACACAGTGACCGGATGGAACTCTCCTACCATTGAAGTAACTGAATCTGACGGTTCAAAAACTATGTCTGTACCTGCTTATTATTTATGGACCACCCTTCAGAAAAGTGAGTATAATGCCAACGCTAAAGCACTAAATGCAATCACTTTCGCACTATCACCGGATGAGTTCAAAAGAATTATATCCTGTGATACTACAAAGCAAACCTGGGATATACTAGAAATGACACACGAGGGTACATCAATTGTCAAAAAGTCTAAAGTCCAACTCCTCACAACCAAATTTGAAGAAATACATATGGAGGAAAATGAAATGTTTATGGACTTTTACACTAGACTAAATGACATTGTAAACTCTATGTGGGGTCTTGGCGATAAAATTCCAGAAAGTAAAGTGTGTGCAAAGATACTACGCTCACTTCCTGAACGGTTCAATTCTAAAGTAATCGCAATCCAGGAACTTCGTGATACTGATAATATGAGGGTAGAAGAACTAGTTGGTTCTTTACAAACCTATGAATTAAATTTTAAAGCTTCTAAAGGTAAATCTATAACTTTTAAATCTTCTAAAGCTATTTCTCAAGAAAACTCAGATTTAGAAAATTTTGAAGATGATATGGGTCTTTTGGCGAAAAAGTTTTACAAAATTTTTAAAAGCAAGAAGAGGGTCGACTTTCAAAAGGGAAATGAAAAGAAACAACCTAAACCTAAGTCCA
Organism: Magnolia officinalis; assembly: GCA_021015155.1. Classification (NCBI taxonomy): domain Eukaryota; kingdom Viridiplantae; phylum Streptophyta; class Magnoliopsida; order Magnoliales; family Magnoliaceae; genus Magnolia; species Magnolia officinalis. The sequence goes on along the minus strand of JAJHSJ010000016.1, from coordinate 16,892,337 downwards.
AAACTTGGAAGTCTTTGAAAGACAGTCAATGTTACAACTGCCAAGAGTATGGGCATTTAGCAAACAAATGTCCTAAAAGGGAAAGACCCAGAAGGAAGGGTATGTTGGCTACTTGGGATGAATCGTCTGATTCTGAAGTATCTTCTGAATCAGAAAATTCTGAAACCGAGTCGGGCAGTGAAGTTAAAGCCCTTATGATTCTAGCCAAGTTTACTTTTTCAAATCACGATGATTCAACAAGTGAAGAAAATGTGAGACCCTACCCTAGTTCCCATGTTTGCATGTATGTGTGTGAGTATGCATCTTGTTCATCATGGTCTCGCGGTCCTATCGGTCAAATTCCGGTGACCCGCGACCTTCGAATTGTGTATACGGTCACCTTGAGTTCAGTCACATAGACCTGACTCGGATCGACCCAAGACCTATGCCATCTCGTTCGTATCGACGTTGCGGTTCCAATGACGCGTCTTGTGTGTCAATCCGACCTATGGATCAAAAGTTATGAGCATTTCATCATGTGGCCCACTTTTTATACAAAAACATGTGGACCACCTCCATGGCACAATTTCCCATGCACACCACACACACACACTACACTATTACATGGAATAAACACTACCCACCCTAAACACTATCCATACCTAACCTACCCTAGTAACATTGTTATTGTCACCATAGGTGATTATTACTCCACTTAAAAAGATTTTCCCTCTCTTTCCCTCTCATTTCTCTCTCTCTTCTCTTCTTCTCCAGCAACTTCTCTCCCATCTCCCTCTCTTCTCCAGCCCCATTTCCCCTTTAATCTTCCAAATCCAACCATCTAAATCCAATCTCACCCATTGATATGGATCCCTTGGTGCACTAGGAGCTAGGAGGTCCAAGTTTAGAGCAATCTAAGGTGGGTGTACTCCTAGGACTTAGGATTTCTATTTTTATGTTCTTAGATCTCCCTTGTTTTTGTGTGGCCCACCAATCCATGGTGGAGATACTACATCATCCCTTAGTTGTGGCCAAATGGCCTTTTTGATGCATGCATGTCCATGCATGAGGTTTCCCCTCTATAGGCCCCCATCATGGAGGATTACTTGGATTTCATAGTATGATGGGTCATCTAGACCCTAGAATCATGGTTGGGATGACATCCCAACCATTGATCTTGAATCTAGAACATGCATGTGGTGGATCTATGTTGTAACATATGAATAGAAGGAATGTATGGTGTGATTGATGAAGGGGAGGGCCTCAATGTGGCGGAGCCCCTCCTCTTGTGGCAGATTCTTTATTATTATTATTTTTTCTTTATGATAGAATTCTGATCTTGCATGTGTGGCCCACCTTGTAGGCCAACAAAAATCCAGACCAACCATGGAGCTTGGACGCCCATAGCGGTCCATCCTTAGACATGTGGCCCCAAAATCCAACTAAATGGGACACATGCAAGGGGTATTTGATGATGGGGAAGGTCTGGACATTTGTGGGGCCCACTGGGGTGGTCCACTACACAAATTCCTGGGGTTAAATCCCATGAAAAACCATGTTTATATTTTAATCATTTCTATTACATGTTGCTGTCCAAATCTGCCTGGACAGATTTTTGGGTCACTTTGGGGCCTGATTTATGGGTCTTTGGTGGGAATAATTGTAAGACCCGTATCCTAGACCGTACCGTTCCATAGGCTTTCGCGGTCTTCCCGGTCGAATTTCGGTAACCTTCGACCCTTAACCGGCGTTGCGCGCGACCCTGATTCACACGCCGTCAACCCGAGTCGACTCAACTTAAGACTAGTACCAATGCGACCGCGCCGTCGCCGCGGTTCCGATGCCGCGTCTCGCGCGCCGATCCGATACTCTGGCCAGGAGATGTAGGCCCGCGTTCAGTTCGAGGAAAAACGCCGCGCGTTACAGAACCCAAGAGAATCAACCCCATCAATCCCATCAATCCCATCAATCACTCACACATCACTCACCCATCCCCAAGTACAACCCCCATACCTAAAGTCAACTTTCCCATCACCTCACCCATCTCTCTCCCCATCACTCCATCACTCACATCACCTCTCTCTCATCTCTCTCTCCCTTTCATTCTCTCCTAAGCTCCATGAGAGCAACCCACGTCCAAGCATTTTCCATGGGAGAGGGGATGTTATGTGTGGCCTACCTCCCTACCACCCAATCCCACCCTCCAAAATCGATCCCAACCGTTGAAATCGTACCTTTAAAGCTCTAACATGCATTGGCGGAAGAAAGAAGGCCGATCGGTGGGTGCTTCTCTCTCTCTCTCTCTCATTTTTTTTTGGTGATGATGAGTGCCCCACCTATGATATATGTGTTACGCCCATGCCGTCCACCTAGTGGACCCACCTAGTTGTCCGTTCAGGCGGGCCTAATTGGAGGACATACACAAATACCCATTTTATCCAAGGCTGGTGGGTCCCACACGTGTGGACCCACCCTAATGTCAAGTACATAGTGCCACGTGGGACATACCTTGATGAAATAGGATCCACACCGTCCGTCCAGCGTCCCTGGACGCTGGACGTGATTTTGTGAAGCGTGTACAGACAGTGGGGTGCACTGCAGCGCCTGCGCGTGTTTTGTATAAACAGAAATATTGGTTTATTCCAAATTCTTAGGTGGGCCGCTCATGTAGGCCACACTTTGATGTATGGGTCCAATCCACGCCATCCATTCCATTATTCAGCTCATTTTAGGCGTTGAGCCGAGAAATGGAGCTAATCCGATTTTCTGGCGGGCCATAGCATAAAAACATGTAGTTTTTACCGTTAAAACTCACTTTAATGTTTCTACACACCGAAACACGTTAAATTTTGGCTTGTTTGATCCATCTCGGACCATGGAAGGCAATGGGTGGTGTGGATCTGTCTGATGCGGGCCCTATCATAGAAAAACCTCAGGAAATCAATATTTTTTTTCTTTTAAAAAAATTATATACAGCAGCGCCTGCTGCTGCTGACCGTCAGAGGCCGTGCAGCGCAGGACGCTGCTGCGCGTGCAACGGACGGGCGGGACCCAGGGGTCCCATACGTGGGCCCCACCGTGATGTGTCTTAACATCCACACCGTGCATTTGATGAGTCTCGTCCATATATGAGAATTCCCCAAATATCAGCCGCATACAGAACTCAGGTGGCCCACACGGCAGGAAACAGTAGTGTTGAACGTCTACCATTGAAATCATTTTTTTTTGAGTCACAGAAGTTTTGGATCGAAATGAAATTCGTTTTTCCTCTTTATTTAGGTCTATGTAAGCTTATAAACAGATGAGATGGAAAATGAACGTTATGGTGGGCCCCACGTGGGACCCACTTACCGTGGAGGTTGAATGACTGGTGTACCGTGCAGCTTCATAGCTGCTGTACTTCACGTCAGTTAGCTCTGTCAGGCATGGGCGCTGGAGTCTTGATGCATGTATATTTTTTTAATATATATATATATAAGTATATATATTATAATATATATTTACTATATATATATACATATAATGCTATATGGTGGGCCCTACGTGGGACCCACCTTGATGAAAGTATTCTGTATCCCACCGTCCAGAGGTGGGTATTTGATTATGATTATAATATTTTATAATATATATTATCATATCATAGTATATTATATCATATTATATTATATATATGAATATATATGTATTATGAGAGAGGGATGTTGTGGTGGGCCACTGCTACGTGGGACCCACCTTTATCATGTTTTATGGCTGCCACTGTAAAATTATAATATATTATATTATCTTATATAATATATATTATAATATAAGATTATTTTGGTGGGCCACTACGTAGGCCGCACCATGATATATGGTGATATCTGCACCGCCCAGTTGCCGAACGGTGCGGCAAGCATGACAGCCATGCCATCCATCCATTTTACAGGTGGAGCCCACCGTGATGTAAGTCGTGCCGTCCATCCATTTTTATGGGTGAAGCCCACACATGATGTATATGTTTTATTCGCGCTGTCCATCGTCCAACAATGGACGGTGGAGCCCTCTGATGTAAATATTTTGCCCACTCTGTCCAGTCCAGGGGACGTGGATCCTACCCTGATGCATGTGCTTCATTCCGTGTCGGCCATCTCAAGGGTCCACCGTGATGCATGTATTTCTCCAAGCCGTCCATCTATTTTGCCAGCGTGGGACCACCATGATGTATTTATTTCATCCACACCCTCCAGATCGAACTGGACGGTGCTGGGCAATGTTTGGACAGTGTTGATCACATTAGTGAGCCATGTACCCCTATGATAGTGTACAGTGGTACACATGTTGCACCTGCCACTATTGAAATGATTTTTAGATGTAATCCAAGCTCCCACCGTCCATCGGGACGTTGGACCCACCGTAATATATATGTTATATACATTCACACCGTCCATTCGTGTGGCCCCCACGTGGTGTACATGTTTGATTCGAGCTGTTCATGTCATGCGGCCCACTTGATGTGTTTGAGGCCCATTTGATTCTCCCCATTTGATTCGCCCCATTTGATTCGGCCCATTTGATTGACCCATTTGATTCGGCCCATTTGATTTATATGAGGCACGTGGGCGAGGCCCAATGTGATGTATTCGAGGCCCATGAGCGAGGCCCATTATGATGTATTCGAGGCCCATGCGATGTGGCCCACTTGATGTGTATATGGCCCTTATGTGAGGCCACGAGCTCATTATATGTTTGTGGGCCACTCCTTGGGAGCAATGTTGGTTTAATGTCCACATTGATGGGCAATGATGGTTTAATGACCACATTGTGACATTCCCTTAGTCCTCGTTCGGCCGATTATCGAGGTCGATCCCGATATTCGTGGCCGATTACCGATTTCGATTAACGTGACCGATTTGCAAATTCTGATTATCTTAACCGATTGCTGATTTCGATTGACGTGACCGATTTACCGATTCTGACTATCGATCGGTGCGATTGTCGTGACCGATTTGCAAATTCTGATTATCTTAACCGATTGCCGATTTCGATTGCCGTGACCGATTTACCGATTCTGACTATCGATCGGTGCGATTGTCGTGACCGATTTGCAAATTCTGATTATCCTGACCGATTGCCGATTCCGATTGATGTAACCGATTTGCCGATTCCGATTATCGATCAATTCTGATTGCCTTGGCCGATTGATGTGACCGAATTGCCGATTCCGACTATCGATCGGTGCGATTGTTGTGACCGATTTGCTGATTCTGATTATCGATCGATCCCGATTGTCGTGGCCGATTGCCGATTAGCGATCGAGGCTGATTATCACGATCGATTACCGATTTCCGATTAACGTGATCGAATTTCCGATTCTGATTATTGATCGATTTTGATTGTCGTGGCCGATTGCCGATTCCGACTGACGTGACTGATTTGCCGATTTCGAAGCCGAGGCCGATTGTCGAGACCTATATAATGTATATGCGACCCGTAGTTGGGGCCCACTGTGATGTATTCGTGGCCTATGGGCAAGGCCCATTGTGATATGTATTAGGCCCATGACGCATGACCCATTTGATGTATTCGAGACCCATGTGTAAGGTCCACATGTCAGGTATTTAAGGCCCATGAGCAGGGCCCACCTATTGTGTATATGTGACCCTCGGGTAAGGCCCACTATATTGTATATTAGGCCTTTGTGTGAAGCCGTGGGCCCACTATATGTTTGGCTCTATGTAGGCCATTCCTTGGGACAATGTTGGTTAGATGTCCACATTGTCGAGGCCGATTGCTGATGCCGGTTATTGATACTGATTAGGAGTATGTGATAGCATAGCATCATGATACATGCCCATACGCATCATCTGCATGTTTATTATGAGATGTGGTTGATCATTGCATATATTATTGAGTGTGTTGTTATGAGACTCCCTGATAGGCGGAGGTTATCTCACATGAGCGCACGGTATGCGCAGGATTGATGCATGACTGGATTGTATGACTCATGCATCTTGCATTGTGTGCTGTGATTACTATACGCCCTAGCATCATCAGGGTCGTAGCCTCCACAGGTAGTTTGTGGATGGCCAGATGGGACACCGGAAATCTGTTCTACATGGGGTGCTATAGATATCCCTGGGTGAAAGTCCCTAAACCCTCTTGGTTCCAGAGGTTGCTCCAACGTCTAGACCGAGTGGATGCATGAGCGCATGAGGGCCATATACCGTTAGGCCGCGTCTCCCACTGTGTCGTGGTCGGTTGGAAGGGGGTACGGCCTTACCTGCCCGAGAGGAGGGGGCAATGCTAGGCTGAGTCTGACCAGCTCGAGGAATGGGTCCGCTATCGACGAGCCGGGCCCGATATTGGCAGGCGGATAGTGAGGTCTCTTCCACCCACCTTGTTGCGCGCGATGGGGCGGCAATCTGGTTTGGAGTGTAATAGACCCCGGTGATTTCCCAGAGAGGAACCGTACTGATATGTGGACTTATTGAGTAGGAGTTGCATGCTCATTCATCCATTCATTCACTATCCACTCGGGCTGGTGGTGCGCAACTAATTGTTGTGTACCTTCGTTATGGCAAGGATTTCGGTTGGGCGCGCGACTAACCTGAGATAAGGAGTTTACCACGTTGAGTCTGACTATCCAAATTCAGGTATGGGACTAGTTTGGATAGAAGTCCCTTGTGGTGGACCCCGTAGCCTGTGATACTACGTACTATCATCCCGACTTCACACTCCAGCATGGTCATTTCATTCGCATCGCATATTGCATTACATCCGCAGGCATATGACATTTTGGGTTGTTATGTTCTTGTACTTATATAGCTTAGACGAACTTAGCATGATTTGCATATTGCCTTGCATCCTCAACATATAGTAGTTGGCTTACTGTCTTCGCATTGCATAGCTGATCTATCTTGCTTCCTCAGTATATTGGTTATTATATTTTTGCATCGCATAGCTTTGGTACGGCTGATAGCATTCATGGACCTATAGATTGCTAGTATTTCCGCTTACTCTGATATCGTATGATTCATGATGTTGCCTGTATTACCAATGTTATATGATTTATGGCATTGTATTGCATTCTTGGCACTTACCTTGTGCACACACTTTCACCACCCACTAAGCTTTCTATAAGCTTATGCACGATAGATGCGTGCAGGTGACGTTAGGTTGCAGCAGTGACGATCTTGGAGCGTGCAGCGGTCTTCTGGAGCTTGATTTTCGATTTATGTATTTTCCTTTCAGCATTGTACTCAAACGATTATATTAGTGGATATGTGATGATGATGTTGCCTTTGTGAATTGGGTAATCTTGTGGTTATGCTTATTATGAGTTAAATGTACACTGAAGAAAAAAAAAAAAAAAAATCCTCCTTGTAGGGTCCCAGGATCGGAATCTGGCGTAGGGACGCTAGGAGCCGAGAATGGGGTACTACGGAGGCTGTCGGCACCGGATTCGGCGATCGGGATTCCAGTGAATCCGATTTTTGGATTTGGGGCGTGACAATAATGAAACAAAATAATATGTGATTCTTATAGCCTTATGACCCACCTACAACCATACCAAATTTCAACCCCATCTGACCTTCATTGGGGTCCCAAAGGTGTGGTCCAAATGAGGTGGACAGTCTGGATTTTTTTGCACTGCTCCAGCAACATTCTACCCCTGGACAGGTTGGAATTATGAAATTTATTAAAATACTTTTGGGTGTCTAAAAATAATGAAAATTTACAGGGAGGTGGTCCACTCATGTTAGGACCAACCTACAAAATTTGGGGGCTAATGGACACCTGTACATACTATGGTGGTGGCTGGACCGGCCCATTACAATATGGTGTCCAGATCAGTCCGATTTTCAGGATAGATTGATTTCTTTAAATAAATTAAAATATTTTTAAATCTCCAAAAATTCTGAAATTTTTTGAAGTTGTTTTTCACCTATGGTGGGACCTACCTACCAAGTTTCAGAGCCAATGTATCCCTGTGCACACCGTGACGAGGGCCGGACTGGCCCACCACATTGGGATGTCCAGGTCTGTCCGATTTTCTGGACAAACTGTTTTGTTCAAATTAATTAAAATACTTAGGAATATCTAAAAATTCTGAAATTTTGTGGGGGTGTGTCCCACCTATTGAAGTATCACTCTAAAACATTTCAACCCCAACTGACCCCATTTGGGCATCCAAAAGAATGGGCCAAAATGGTTGGCTTGCCAGAATTTTCTGCTGTGCAGTCCAGCAATATGCCTTGATAAAAATTATAATTCAAAAATGTTTCCTCTGATGGTGGGCCACCTTTTTGGGTTTTCTCTCATTGTATGCATGATAAGGGACCTTGGCCCTCAATTTCCAGAGTTTTAGAGGCCCTGTGCCCACTCCAATGGAGTGCCCAAATTTAGGACAGCAACATGTTACAATTATGTTTGGCCTTTGGGCTGAAATTTTGAGGAGTGGGGCCCAACACATTGTGAAGAATCTTAGAGGTAATAATTTATACATTTAGTTCCTTAAATGTTGGGCTTAATAAATGCGCTTTTGAGGCCCACCACAGTTGAATTTAATTGGGTCCATGAATGTGGCTAGTTGTTGAACTCTTTGAGCCCAATTGGGCTAGAACTTTCTAGATAGGCCTATTAAACTCTTGGGCCATTTTTACCATACTATTGTGTTGGATTAGTGGGCCAGATTACACAAGTATATGAGCCCTTGATTTCCCACCAAATCAACTTTATACTTGGGCCGGGTTGTTGGCCCAACTTACTTGACTAAGAACATGACATTTGCCCATGTGATTTGAGCAATGGGCTGCCCACTAGGCCACTACAATATATGAGATTAGTAGCCTTTATGTTGGGCTCTAACCTTTCCCCTATGGGCCCATAGTGGTATATATGGGTTGGGCTACGTATGTTCCCCTTGGACCCATGTTTTGGATGGGCCTTGGGCCGCCTTTCTGAAGCCCAACATGAATGTATGTGGTATGTAATGGCTGCCCATTTCTTATTTCTAATGTTGTGTGGGCCTTGGGCCTTGATCCGTAATCAATTAGAGATGGGCTACCTCTTGGGGACCAATTGTGGCTGGATGTCCACATTGGTGGCCCTAAGGTAGGCCCATGGGCTTCTATGGGTGGTTAAAGGCCCACCATAGACCCTTTCTAGGCTCGTTTCATCTATTTAGGCCCATATCGTTGTTCTCCTTAGTCTCATGGGCTACCCCAGGTATATGGGCCCCCACTAGAGGTTGTATTCCTTATAAGGAATTGGTTAAGTACCTAGACCCTTCATGGTTAGGTAGAGAGTTCATCTTTACCTCATTGGCACCCCTATTCATCTTCATGGCCCACCCACATACGCATCATATGCATGCTTGGTTGAGGTATTATTGGCCATGGTTGTGTCATTGTGCAGGACATGTTGGTATCTCCCCGAGAGATGGATGCTTGAGATTGATGCATGGGTGATTGTGTGATTCATGCATCTGACATTGCATAGCTTATGGATATCCGCCCTTACTTCATCAGGGCCTTGCCTCCACAGGGGTATTCGTGGATGGCTGTATGTGTGGACACCGGAAATATTAGTTGAGCATACCGGGTGCATAGGATGCCCATGGGTGAAATTCCCAAAACTTCCATGGTACCGAGGATCTGCTCCAACGCCGTGACCGGGTGGAATATATGAGCGCACGAGGGCCTTATACCATTAGGCCGCGTCTCCCACTGTCATGTAGTCGGTTGGATAGGGGTGTGGCCTTACCTGCCTGATGTGAGGAGGCATTGCTAGGCTGAGTCTGACCAGCTCGTAAATGGGTTCACTACCTTCAGGCCTTGTTGGTGATTAGCTATCCGCAGGCGGGTAGTGAGGTCTCTTACGCTCGTTTGACTGTGCGGGGTCTGTAGAGCGGCAGTCATTCAGCAGTGTAATGGACCCCGGTGATTTTCTTATGATCGGAAATGTACATGACTTGTGGTTTGGATATGAGCACTGACATTACTTGCATTGCATTAGCATTGGTTGTACAAGCCCCTTCATGCATTGCCTTGGCATGGCACCCAGTACTCATTGCATCTTATTCATGATAAGCCTGGGTAAGGCTAATGATATCCTCATTGACCATGCTTCTCTCCTTGTATCTCCTACTACTCTTCTGTGCACCATTATCACACACCTACACCACCCTCTAAGCTTCTATAAGCTTATGCACGATTGATGCGTGCAGGATACTCTAGGCAGGCGACACAGCAGTAGAGCATGGAGTAGAGCTGAGCATTTGAGGACTCCAGTATTGCTGACCTTTCTCTCTTTTCCTTTTATCTAATGTATGTCCTTTGGACCTTATGAATGATTGTAAAAGTTCAAATTTATAGTGGATTTTGTGATGTGTGCCTTTGTTATTCTCAGATGTTCTTGCTGTGATCTTGGGTATGCTCATATTGGAATGATTATATGTTATGAAAATCCTCCTTGTAGGATCCCAGGATCGAAACCTGCCTCAGGAGCCGAGAATGGGGTACTATGGAGGCTGTTGCGTTCAGAACCGGTCATCGGAATCCTTGTGAGTCCGGTTACTGAGTCTGGGGCGTGACAGAAAATTTGAATAGTGATTATGAAAATGAAGAAGATCTTTATGATGTTTATAATGCCTTATATAAGGAAAGTTTTAAAATTGCTGTCAAACTTCAGCTTCAAAAAGAAAAGTTTTCTAAACTCAAAGAATGTTTTGAAACTCTAGTTTTAGAAAAATTGCATATTTCAGATTATTTTGAAAAATCAAAATGTGATTTAGAATTCAAAACCTCCTTGATTAATGATTTGAAATCTGAAAATGAGAAACTTTAAAATGAAGTATCTTCTCTTCTGAGTTTGAAGGATACATGGAGATATGCCCAGGGTGATCCAAAGTTAGAAAAATTATTATCTGGATCAAGAAAATTTGGCAATAGATCCGGGTTGGGCTATGAGAAAAATACATCTCCTAATCAGAAGTATACTTCTCCCAACTTTGTGAAAGGAGAAACTTCTACCTCAAAAGGAAAAGGTACTAATCAAGTTTTTTCTAAAAGTACAAAATTTTTTCATAAACCTAAAAGCAGCTATATGATTTTTAAAAATCAGAACAGAAATCGTCTTGCTGAAAAAATAATTGATTTACTTAAGGAGCTCTTAAAATCTAACTCAGTAGGTCATTCTTACAACATCAGACAAAAGAAGACCAACCATGTTCCTAAACCCAAAACAGTTTTGAAATGGGTTCCTAAAGTTGCCTGCTTGGTTGCCCACACTGCGTTCAAAGCAACAAGCTATTCAAAATGGTACCTAGACAGTGGATGTTTCAGGCACATGACAGGTGACAAGGGTTTATTCACTGATCTAAAAGATATGACTGATGGATCAGTCACATTTGGTGATGGTAGCAACTGCAAGATTATTGACCAAGGTACGGTTCAACTTTATAATCTTCCCTTATTTAAGAATGTTTTATATGTTGAGGGATTAAAATACAACCTATTAAGCATATCTCAAATATGTGATAATAACCATAGTGTTAAATTTTCTAATCAAGGTTGTGAGATTATAGTTAAAAAAGGTTCTGTAATATTAACTGGTCGCAGAACTTCTGAAAACTGCTATATAGTATGCAATGGAAGCTCATTTAATCAAACGTGTTACATGGTCCATACTGATGAGACAAAATTATGGTATAAATGCCTTGGACATGTACACTAACGAAATTTGTACAGATTGAGTAAAGGTGAACTAATTATAGGTCTACCTAAAGTGCAAAAAGTAGACAAGATTTGTGGTGAATGCCAGTATAGTAAACAAACTAGGAGCTCTCACAAAAAGGTGAACTCCAATACCACCGCAAGACCACTCGAGCTTCTCCACATGGATCTTATAGGACCAACGAGAATAGAAAGTCGAGGTGGCAGAAAATACATCTTGGTTATCGTACATGACTATACAAGATACACTTGGGTTTCATTTTTGAGGGACAAATCAGAAACCCTTGATGAAGTGAAAAAGATTATAAAACGGATCCAAAATGAAAAATGTTCTCAAGTTAGTAAGATCTGTAGTGATCATGGATCCGAGTTTGAAAATAGCGGTTTTGAGAAACTCTGTAGTGATCAGGGAATATCACATGAATTCTTTGTGCCCAAAACTCCACAACAAAATGGTATTATGGAAAGAAAAAATAGAGTGCTTTAAGAAATGGGAAATGTTATGTTAAATAGCATGAAGCTCCCTAGAAATTTATGGGCTGAAGTAGTGAATACCGCCTGCTATATTATCAACCGTGTTTATATCTGTAAATCTAATAATAAAACGGCTTATGAAATGTGGTTTGAGAAAAAGCCTACTGTCAAACATTTTCGAATTTTTGGCAGCAAGTGCTATATTTTACGTGACCGTGAAAATCTGGGAAAGTTTGACACTAAAAGTGATGAAGGGATCTTTTTAGGATACTCTTTAAATAGTCGTGCATATCGTGTTCTGAACAACAGGACCGGTGTGATTCAAAAGTCAATAAATGTAGTAATTGACGATCACTTGAATACAACTGCCCCTAGTTCAGATAATGATGAAGCTCTTATATATGAAAAATCAGATACTTCATCAAGTAAAACTAATTCTGAATTAAGAACTGTTAAAGATCATCCTACTGATCAAATACTTGGAAACCCTCTCACTGGTGTGCACACTCGTAGACAATTAGAGGACATATGTAACTACGTATGCTTTATATCCCAGATAGAACCGGTTAACGTGAAAGAAGTACTTTCTGATGAAAACTGGACAATTGCTATGTAGGAAGAACTTAATCAGTTTGTCAGAAATGATGTCTGACACCTTGTTCCTAGACCTAAAGATAAAATATTATTTGAACAAAATGGATTTTCAAAAACAAGTCTGATGAATTGGGAAATATCATTCGAAACAAGGCAAGACTGGTTGTGCAGGGGTACATGCAAATTAAAGGGATTGATTATGATGAAACCTTTGCCCCAGTTGCTCGCCTTGAATCGATCAAACTTTTCATATCTATTGCATGTTTTAGAAAGTTTAGAATTTTTCAAATGGATGTAAAGAGCGCCTTTTTGAATGACGACTTACATGAAGAGGTATATGTTGAACAACCGACTAGGTTTGAAGACCCTAAGTTTACCAATCATGTATACCGCCTTAAAAAGGCTCTCTATGGTCTAAAACAAGCTCTTAGAGCATGGTATGAAAAATTGACTAAGTTCTTACTAAGTCACAAGTTTCAAATGGGAAGTGTCGATAAGACGCTCTTTGTTAAGAAACAAAACGATGATATCTTAATGGTTCAAATCTATGTTGATGATATAATTTATGGATCAACTTGTACTAACATGACTGTTGAGTTTGCAGATCTAATGAAATCTGAATTTGAAATGAGCATGGTTGGTGAATTAAATTATTTCCTACGGTTGCAAGTAAAACAGTAATCTGATGGAATTTTTATTTCACAAACTAAGTATGCATTAAACTTGATTAAGAGATTTGGATTTGAAAATGGTAAGAACTTTGATACTCCTATGAGTACAACTCTAAGACTCTCAAAAGACTCTACAGGTAAAGATGCAGATCCTAAATTGTATCGTAGTATGATAGGTAGCCTACTTTACCTAACTGCAAGTAGACCTGAAATTGCTTTAAGTGTTGGAATTTATGTTAGATATCAGTCTAATCCTAAAGAATCTCACTTAACTGTTGTTAAATGAATTATTCGGTATGTCGCAAGTTCAGTTAATCTGGATCTTTGGTATCCCTATGATTCTAGTGTTCAATTGGCTGGGTATTCGGATGTTGACTGGGTAGGAAATATAGATGATAGAAAATCAACCAGCGGTGGTTGTTTTTACATTGGAAACTGTCTGGTTTCTTGGTTTAGCAAGAAACAAAGTTTCATATCACTCTCAACTGCTGAGGCCGAATATATTGCCGCAGGAAATGCATGTACTCAGTTGGTTTGGATGAAACGTATGCTGAGTGATTATGGAATCGCATAAGACTCTTTGGTTTTATACTGTGATAATTCTAGTGTGATAAACATTTCAAAAAACCCAATCCAGCATTCACGTACTAAGCACATTGACATTCGATTTCATTATATTCGTGAATTAGTGGAAGAAAAAATAATATCTTTAGAATATATTCCTACCGAGACTCAGCTTGCTGACATTTTCACTAAACCGCTCAACAAAAGCAGGTTTAACAAATTGAAATTTAATCTTGGTATGTGCAAATTTAAATGATTGATCATGCATTTTTGTAACATATTGTATATAATGTTAATATGTTATTAATTTAAATTTCAAAATTTTGTGAAAATTGCATATTTTTTTCTCTGGTCTAAGACCGGTCGAGAACGTGCTCGACCAGTCTTGATACGACCGGTCGAGTATGTCCCAAGACCGGTCGTGGCGCGATAATCTTTTTAATTTGGGGAAAACTTGTTTCTTCTTCATTCTAACCCTCCTCAACAATGAGCCGAGCTTCGACTAGTCAAACCCTTGGGTTCGATTCCTCCAGGTTAGAGTGATTTTTCTTGTTTTCTTGGAGAATCTTAATCTTAACTCTTAATTTTCTTGATCATTGTTGTCTATTTCTTATAAATCTTCAACTTTTTGGGTTCGTCTTCCTTTTTGTTGAATCTAGAGAAACCCATCTCTATTTTCTTGAACTTTCTTTCATTTCTTCAAGATTATGGAATCTAGAGGTAAAAAGAAAATTCATAGAGGTGCATCTTCTTCTCGTTCAAATGCAATCACTAGACGTCATCTTAGGGATCTTGAAAATGATCCTCCGCATGTACGTGACCTGCGTATGCACAATATCATTGTTGAGAAAGCTATTAACTTAAATCATATTGTTCCTTACGGTCTTCTTCCTCTCCTTCAATCTGTAGGGTAGGAAAATATTTACGCTGGGGTAGACCGGCACATCAGTCCATAGCATAGGCCATGGTTGCATGCATATCTGACTTCTCTGCTGAGCAACTGACTTTTACTATTAATACTAGAGAAGGGTCATTTCATGTTGATCGACACTTAATTTTCGGCCTTATGGATATTGAAGTAAATGATGATGGTGTTCATCCTAGTGCACTTGCTGAGAGAGTGTCAGAATCGGAAAAATGTATTTTTACTAAAACATTGTGTAACATGAATGCACCATGGAATGCAAATAGAAATGCTCTTAAAACCAGATACATATTACCTAAATACAGAGTTTTGCACCGTATCTTCACTTCTAATCTGTATCTCCACTCTAGAAATAAGACTGAGTTGACTCTGTTAATGATTCGTATTTTGTACTCGATCATTACTGGTGCTAACATCTGTTTGTCCTCCTTGATTTGTTCCTCTATCATACAAATTCATAATCATCCTGGTCATGGTGATATTCCATTTGGATATCTGTTAAATGTATTAGTCACTCACATGTTAGTCGCTATGCCAGTTGGTGAGGCTCCTATCCAACACCTCATATTTAACAATTCCAACCTGCATAAGATGAAGTTGGAGTTGGCTCCTGGTCAAGTCGATGTTGATGCGGGTACTGCTGCTGCTGAAGTTGAGATGGGTGTCGAAGGTGATGACTTGTCAGCCGATGATATTGACATGGATGATATTTTTAATGAAATAGATTCTGATTCTGAAAATGATCCAGACTTTGAACCATCTGATTTCAATGCACGTCTTAGTGCATTAGAGGAAAAAGTAGAACAGAAGAATGTTGGACACAATCAACAATTTAAAAATATGCGCAAATATTTTAGGCGCTTACAGAAGAGCCTTCACCAAAGTGATCCTAACATTCCTGCTCCATCTTCTAGTTCTAATTGAGACTGTTTAATCTTTGGTCTGTAACAAGTTTACTAAGTTTCTTTCCTTGGTTGTGTGGATTACTGTTTTAAAACATGACTTGTTAATTCTCTTAATATGTACTCTGACTCACCTTGCATACTTCTCTTGTTTTGTTCTTCACTCTGCACTTTTTTATCATTTTATCTTTCTGAGTTGCTATCTCTATTTCTGTCTTTCATGTCCTATCTTTGTTTCTTCCTTTGCCATATTTTGATAAAAAAGGGGAGAATGTGTGCATTATATGATTGATATGATGTATACCTACTCAGAGGGAGTTGAGGTGTATTAACTCAGGGGGAGTTGCGTTGTCAGGGGGAGTTGAGTTGTCTCAGCTACTTGTTTTATGACAACTGGTGCATGATTCGTTATTATATAATGTGATGCTTATCTTATTGAAGTATGAGAAGTGTTTTGTCACAAATTTGACAAAGGGGGAGATTGTAAGTGCTATGATTTGATTCCTCTTTGATTGTCAAATTTTGTGTTTCAAAACTTCTTCGTATGTCGTGTGTTTATATCTTGATAAATTTGTTCGAGACACCTCGTCAACACTTGAAGTCAAGTTCAAAGAATTCTTCAAGCTTCATGATAGTTCAAGCTATAGTATTAAGAGAAAACTCAAGGTCAAGGCTCAAGTTCAAGTGCAAGTTGAAGTTCAAGATTCAAATCTAAATGTGGGACTCAAGTACAACTTAAAGTTACATTGAAGCTTCTGAAGTAGTTAAGCTACATCGAGAAGAAATCAAGCTTCGTAAAGATCAAAGTTTAAGCAAATGAAGTATTCAATGTCCATACTTCATGTTCCAGGTTTGGTAGACCATTAGATTGACCTTAGGGTAGGTCACTTTGGATACATAATCCAAATGAATATTATTACATGATTTTGGCCTAATCTAAGACCAGTCCTAGACCCTGTTCGACCAGTCCTAGTACTGTCTTGACTAGTCTAAGAAGTTCCAAGACCAGTCCTATAATTGTTGCAATTTATCAGATTTTCTGGTTCGGCTACGACCAATCCTGGAGTCTGCTCGACCGGTCGTGGGATGGTCTCGACTCGACCTTCGACCAGTCGTAAAACTACGACTCAAACTCCAGTGACTAAATCAAGTGTCGCACGACCAGTCGTAGAGGAGTCTCGACTGGTCGTGGACTGCCTTCGACCACTCGTGGACTACTTACAACTGGTCGTACAACGGTTTAATGCGATCGTGCTCAAAAATTCAAAAACCAGTTTATTCCAGACTAGTCGTAGTGACCCTAGGACCAGTCGAAGATGAACTTCTTCTGCTCTAAATAGCACACGAATTTCAGAGTTTTTAGATAGAAAATTAAGTGAATTCAAGGCTCCACTCTGAGATAAGTTTGTGTTTATTTTTAAGCTATTTTGTGCATAATTTCTTTCTCTTTTTGATAGCTTATTTAATTTGATTTTGTTTCTGTATTCCAATCTGATTTGAAAAGAGGAATTGACTTATTCCTTCTTCTTGGAATCAAAATCAAATATAGCTACGCCCAACTAGTTTAAATCTAAAATCAATTAGAACTTAGAACCATATTAAAGTGAATAGTGGACATTAAACTTCTATATTCGAACGTCTACTCCAACTAGTTCTTCCGGACAGCTACAAGAGGAGAAATCCAGGTATTTTACAATTCTGTAAATTCCATTCCATTTTGGTTTTTGTTTGGGATTCGCCAGAAAAATCTCAATTTGTGTGGTTATCTGAGCTAGAAAACCCAGAAGTGTGGGTTTTTGAATTGTGTAAGCCCAAGTTAAAAAGACACAATTGTAAAGGTTTTTGTTGAACCAGTGAAAACCTATTTGATAGTGAACGCTAATATCCCCTGTGTGAGGATATCAGGAGTGGAGTAGCATTCTGTGTGGCTGTTGAAGAACAGTTGGTGTACACACAGGCGAACCACTATAACTCTTTGTCTTGTGGATTGAATGGTTGCTTAATTTCCGTATCTTTTATCATTCAATTGTGTGGAATGTACATGTGGATGTGAATGTTGTAACTATTTACATTTCAAGCAAGTGTGGGGATTGTTGTAATAAATTAGATCTATATTTTTGCACATAATTTCAATTCTCTGCTATTCATTTATTTCAATTAAAATTGAGTTCTTGATTCAAAAGATGTTCTAGAAATAAGGTTATCATACCATAAGCCCTTGTTTATTATGGTGTAAGGTTGTCCTTAGAACTGAAATTGTATCAATCTCTCAATACTTATTTATTAAGGTGATTTGATTTTAGCATTGTGAATTGATTTATAATTGTAAGGCTATTGATTTATTTTATTCCGCTGATTTTATTTTAATTTGGCATAGTCCTATTCACCCCCCCTCTAGGACATATAGCTTGACCTTTTCAGGTACCTCGATCCGGTAAGACTCATGAGCTGGGCATGGTGGTATGGGACACCGTGGTCGAGCTGTCGGCCTACGCTGGGGCCACGAGCCTCCCCGTAGTGACCATTGAGCAACAAGACTCGTGAGCCGAATACGGTGGTATGGGACACTGTATTCGAGCTGTCGGCCTACATTGATAAGGTGATGGGGGAGTGGTGTAACAATTCCATGTAACAACCCTGGCTGCCCTTTGTAGTGACCTCGAGAGTACTCTGAGTCTACATGGAGGCGACGATCCTTCCGTAGCAACAAGAGTACTGTAACATCCCAAAAAATTGGGGGTCGAGCATAACTCAACACCCGAGTTTCCAGAGCATCACTTATGCAACATAGATAAAGATGATTGAATGTTGTCTGTATTAGTGCATTGAACATGAGTGAGATTAAGCCAAAACAGAATATCATACTCCAGAGACAGTGAATTTGCAAGCGGAAGACTATGATAGATATATATACAATATAAAAATAGTGGTGGGTCTCCAGAGTGTGATAATGTTACCAGGTTAAATAATTACAAGTACAGTTCTAAAATATACCAAATGTGAGGAAGTACAATGTCTCCTATCCCAAGTACCATAGCCCCGTCAATACAATACCAGGTCTTCATAAACCTGTCAGAGAGCTACAAGTAGGAGAACTCCTCCTCCACGTCATAGTAGTCCGGCTATACTTCAAAAGAATCGCCATCACCTGAAACTCAACAAATCTGGTTGGTGTGTACAACACCGTCCCGTAACGTGGGAGTGAGTGATTAACTCAGTGGAACAATAAAGCATAGGTTAACATGTTATCAATTCAGTCAAGCAGTAATGATAAAGCAGTAAAATCAAACAATTCTAACTACTCTTATTTAATGCAAGTATGAAATGACATGATGTATGCCCTTGCCAAACCACCCTCATGCGACACCATCTTACGTTCGCGAATGCGTCCATCCCTCAGTGCTCCACATCTACTAGGCACATGCAATGCGATGATGAGCATGATTACCGAGTAATTATTAGTTCATTTCAAACAGCAGTATTGGAAAACTAAGGTACCTGCCATGTATCATTTCCAAACATGACACATTCTGGGGTCATCAGTCCTAGTTAATCTCATACGATATTATGGTTTGAGAGGCATAGCGAAGGCATCATAAAGGGCTCGTCACCCGTCAGCACGGATACATATCTCACCGTATGCGGCTCAATTGCTGGCCGTCAGCTTGAATACAGGCCTCACTGTACTCGATTCAATCGTTAGCCGTCAGCTCGAATACAGATCTCACCGTACTCGGCTCAACTCATACTCTAGTTGCTGTGAATGGCTCGTCGCCAATCACAGACCTTAGAGTATACTCGAAGACACTGAGGAGGACTCGTCGTCCGTCAGCACGAATACAGGTCTCACCGTATTCGGCTCTCACCGTAGGTGTCGACAGCTCGAATATAGTGTCCCATACTGTAACGCCCTGAAAATCGGGGGTCGAGCATAAACTCAACTCCCGAGTTCCAGAACATCACTTATGCAACAAAATGAATGATGATTGAATGTTGACTGTATTCGTGCATTGAACATGAGTGAGATTAAGCCAAAACAGCATATCATACTCCAGAGACAGTTAAAGTTGCAAGCGGAAGACTGTGATAGATAAATAAAATATATAAACTATGATGAGTCTCCAGAGTGTGATAACATTACCAGGTTAAATAAATACAAGTGCAGTTCTAAAATGTACGAAATGTGAGGAAGTGTAATGCCTCCTATCCCATGTACCATAGCCCCGTCAATACCATATCAGGTCTTCATTGACCTGCCAGAGAGATACAGATAGGAGGACTCTCCTATCATCACAGAAGTAGTCCGGCTCTGCTTCACAAGCATCGCCATCACCTGAAACTCAACAAATCTGGTTGGTGTTGCAAACACCATCCTGTAACGTGGGAGTGAGTAGCTAACTCAGTGGAACAATAAAGCATTGGTTAACATGTTATCAATTCAATCAAGTAGTAATAATAAAGCAGTACAAATCAAACAATTCTAACTACTCTTATTAAATGCGAGAATGAAATGACATGATGCTGTATGCCCTTGCCAAACCACCCTCAAGCGACATCATCTTACATTCGCGAATGCTTAACTCCCTCAGTGCGCCACATCTACTAAGCACATGCGGTGCGATGATGATCATGATTACCGAGTTATTATTAGTCCATTTCAAATAGCAGTATTGGGGAACTAAGGTACCTCCCTTGTATCATCCCCAAACATGATCCATTCTAGGGTCGTCAATCCTAGTTAATCTCATACGATATTATGGTTTGAGAAGCGTAGTGAAGGCATCACAAAGGGCTCGTCACCCGTCAGCGCGGATACAGATCTCACCGTATGCGGCTCAATTGCTGGCCGTTAGCTCGAGTACAGGTCTCACCGTACTCGGCCCAACTCATACTCTAGTTGCTGTGAAAGACTCGTCGTCAATCACAGACACTTGGAGTATACTCGAAGATACTACGGAGGACTCGTCGCCCGTCAGCACGAGCACAGGTCTCACCGTACTCGGCTCTCGCCGTAAGTATCGATAGCTCGAATACAGTGTCCCATACCACCGTATTCAGCTCACGAGTTTGGTTGCGCAATGGTCACTACGGGGAGGCACATGGCCCCAGCGTAGGCCGACAGCTCGACCACGGTGTCCCATACCACCATGCCCGGCTCATGCGTCTTAGCGGATCGAGGTACCATGGTTAAAAGGGGTTTCACTGGTAAGTTTGGTACCCTAGGTTCAAGCAGTAGCGTCCAAAAAGGGTGAACATGCATAAGGCAGATCGGGTTACTTGACGAGCTCGACTAGCACGATCGCCCGTTGAGCTGCACGACATGAAGTGCATAAACAACTTCGTGTGGCCTAGCCACTGCCGACAGGCAACGCACGACTCGAGTTCGTCGAACACATCCCACGTGGCAAATGAATCTCAGCCACGAGTTCAATCCCGTTACCGATTGCCTGAGCCATAATCATAGCCCCAAACACAATCAATTGCAGATAGATAAAGCAGTAATGGATCAAGATTCAACTCATACAGTCAAGGTCTGGTATTATCCGTTTAGGGCTGCCAGGGCTGTTGCACGCACTCGTTGCTCCGCTCCCCCATCACCCATGACGGATCATACAACTTAAATATGGATTTAAACATATGCATTACATAGGTAAAATCATAAAGCAGTTGAGCATGTTATGAATCAAAACACAAGCATGAGTTTGTACATGTTCAATTCCTAATCACGCAACTATCAAAGGAGATCATACACATAGTTAAAAGAGGTTGAGAATCATATCTCAACACCCTTATACATTACAATTTGCTAACTACTACTCATTCAGACATCTCTAGAAACACTTAAACAAACATACATCAACATACATGACATATGTCGATCACATAGGCATTAGGCCAAATTCTTTCACTAGGGAATTGCCCCAATCATAACACGCGTACACCCACGACGGATAGTCATGGCAAGCAGGAATCCAAGTTCCATATTCATTCAGTCATTTCCACAAACACTTGGACCACACCTTTTAGCATATATAATGTATATTGGCCGTGGCGTGATTTAGGGCAAATCCTTTTGTCAAAGGGGTATCGCCAATACAACAATCATGAATCCATGACAATTAGTCATGGCGAGCACGAATGAGAATTCTATACTCATTCAGTCATTTTCACAAACACTTAAAATACACTATTACAACATATATGGTGCATGTTAGCAAAACATGTATTAGGGCTATCCCTTAGCCAAGCGAGTATTTTATCCATGTATAACATATTATTACAGCAAATAATCAAGATAAATACATCTCCAAAAATTATACGGATACAGCATTTTCTAGAATACGCAATTTCAACATACATAGTATATATAAGTAAAACATGTATTTAGGCGAATCCTTTAGCCAAATAAGTATTTTTTCCATATATCGTATATCCATACAACAAATAAACATGTCAAACACATTTCCAAAAAAAATACGTATACCGTATTTTCTACAAATACCTAGAGTATGTAGAATTCCATATTTTTCATCTTTAATCGAAACGGAAAACAGACAGCACTTTGTACATGTGAAATTGCATGCAGATCATGAATCTATCATTATCTGACATTGAAAGCGTTGAAAACCATAACCTATACACCTAAAGTCCGCACCTTTTATCGTAGAATCGTAACGGAATCGATAGGGTTGTTGAGCTTCCGTATACGGGAGTTTTCTAGCCTAAAGAGCGGAATCTGTTAGCCTTTACACAACCTACAACCTACATACTTCAAATCAGACCTAGGGTTAGGGTTTCTCACCTTCAAACGGAGTGGATACCGTCGGGAGAGCGCCTGAAATGAGGCGGTGTGGGCCGTGTGATGGCAGGGAACGATGGAAGGGAGATTCTCCCACTTCTCCCTCACTTTCTCTCTCTTTTCCCTCTCTCAAATCCCAAATTCGTATGGCTGCCATGTGAGAGGGTTTAAGTGTCACGCCCCAAACTCGGAAACCGGGCTCACAAAATTCCCTATCGCCGAATCCGGCGCCGACAGCCTCCGTAGTATCCCATTCTCGGCTTCCAGCGCCCATACGCCAGATTCCGATCCTGGGATCCTACAAGGAGGATTTTCAGTAAAAAAAAAAATTTTTATATAATGTAATGGAGCATAACCAAAAGCATAACCAAGTCACAAAAACAACATCACCACATATCCACTATATTAAAAACTTTTAAGTACAATGCAGAAAGGGAAATACAAGGTGATCAAAAAGCTCCAAAAAGATCTGATACGCTCTCCTGCCTCAGCGCGGCTGCAGTCCAACGCTACCTGCACGCAACGGTCGTGCATAATCTTACAAAAGCTTAGAGGGTGGTGTAAGTGTGCGTACAAGGCAAACGCCAAGTGTACAATATCAGAGTAATGCGGAAATATGCGGTAAGTCCATGAATACAACCAGACCTATGTAATGTAAGGCATGAATGATATCGGCCATACCAAGGCCATGCGATGCGAAACATGAATGTTATCGGCCATACCGACGCAATGCAAGGCCTACGTAGCCGAATGCCATATGCAAGATGCAATACAAGCATGCCATATCAGTACGGTTCCTCTCTGGATATTACCGGGGTCTAATACACCTCACACTGACTGCCTCCTCCCGAGCTGCACAGTCAAGCAAGTGGAAGAGACCACACTATCCGCCTGACCAGTAGTCTGCTAATACCTACCCGGCTCGTCGATAGCGGACACATTTGCGAGCTGGTCAAACTCAGCCTAGCTTATAGCCCCCTCACTCAGGCGGATAAGGCCACACCCCCTTCCAACCGACCACGACACAGTGGGAGACGCGGCCTATTGGTATTCGGCACTCGGGCGCTCGTGTATCCACTCGGTCTAGACGTTGGAGCATCTCCTGGTACCAAAAAGGTTCTGAGACTCTCACCCAAGGACATCCTAAGTGCCCACAGTGCTAGAACAAAGTATTTCCGGTATCCGATACGGCCATCCACGATGTGCCTGTGGAGCTACGGCCCTGATGTCGCTAGGGCGTGCAGTGATCAAGTCACACATATGCGAGATGCATGATTCACACCGTACAATCATGTAGCAATCTCACGCGTACCACGCGATCATGTGGGGCACTTCGTCTCATAAGGAGTCCCGTAAATGTCTCAGCCCAACGGCTTATGCTATGATCAAACATTCCTCATATCAAGCATACAAATGATGCGTATGCGTATGAATCATGGAGCTATACTAAGCACGTTATAAAGTGGTGAACTATCAACAAATGTAGGCCTACTAATGGGCCCTAGGGAGAGTTATAATGCGGACATTTAACCAACATTATTCTTATAACGTGGACGTCAAACCAACATTTCTCCCAAGCATAACCTGTCATCAAACATTATTACACACACTATGGAGGAATCTCTCATTGCAATGGACCCTGAGGACGTCCTATTGGGCCTCGACCCATGGGCCTTATATTCATCAAATGGGCCGCATCATATGGGCCTTTTATAAATCAAGTGGGCCACATCAAAGGGCCTTATGTACATTGCAATGGGTCATATCCCATGGGCCCTTGAATACATCACAATGGGCCTCGTAACATGGGCCTTATATACATTAGAGTGGGCCACATCAATGGGTCGCACCAATATAAGTGGTGGTAATGAATCCCACCATTAAAACTCCTAGGGCCCACCATAACATTTATTTCCCAAACAATCTGTACATAGGGTCATCAAGAACTTGGTGGCCCAAGGGTCTAATGGTGGACGTTCAATTCACACAGTACGGTGGGGACCACATGATAAATAGATCTATCTCCTTTTCCTTTTTCTTTTTTTTTTTTTGTTATGGGCCCCAAGCCTTAAGGCAAGCTTGCCAAGTGATGAACGGTTTAGATGCAACAAAAGCATCATGGTGGATCCCGTATAGACGGACGGCATGGATGAACGGGTGGGTTCAACAAAGGGCCCACCAACAGATAATATATATATATATGTATAAAATATATAATATAATATAGATATATTATATATATATATATACACACACGCTCACAGCACACACGCACATGCATACAGCACACAGACGCACACAACACACGCACGCACGCACACCACACGCACACACTCGCGCACACACCCGCGCACACACCTCACCGTCCACGGCCAGTGGACGGTGACACATATGCATCACTGTGGGTCCCACGTGGGGCCCGCCATAATGTTTATCTTCCATCCAGACCGTTCATAAGGTCGTACGGACCTGGAGGAAGAGGAAAAACAAATTTCAGCTTGATTTGAAACTTCTGCTATCCCAAAAAGGTTTTCAATGGTAAACGTTCATTCCCACTGTTTCCTATGATGTGGGCCGCCTGAGCACTGGATTGGGCTGATCTTTGGAGGGGACCCACCTCAGGGGGTGGTCCACCTCATGGACGGCGTGGATACAAAATATACATCCTGGTGGGGCCCACATGAGGGGCCATGGGTCCTGCACGGTCGCCTGCTGCACGCGCAGGCAGCTCCTGCGCCACTGGCGCCGCTGCTGCCCCCTTTTTTTTTTTGAAAACCCGTAAATCTGAGGTTTTTCACGTGTGGGGCCTGCTTCAGCCAAATCCACCCTGTCTACTGATTTCCATGGTATGAGATGGACCCAACAAGTCCAATATCGGGTATTTTTCGACGTGTAGAAAAATTTAGGTGCATTTAAACGGTGAAAATCACTGATTTCAAGGGTTTGGCCCACCAGAAAGTTGGATCAGTTTCTCTTCTTGGCTCAACGCCTAAAATGGTCTGGGAAAAATGGTGGACGGCTTGGATTGAATACATTCATCAAGGTGGGGCCTACATGAGCACCCACTCCAAAGCTTGGTAAACCAAGCAAATATTTGTGTTTTCCTATTGCACTTTACGTCCAGCGTCCCTGGACAGTTGGGTCTAACACATGCATTCAAGGTGGACCCCACTCAGGTGGGCCACCAAATGATTTGATGGTGTGAGTACACACATATGAAGTGGACCCCACTTATAGATGGTTTGGATAAGAGTTATGCCTTGTGGTGGGGTCCATCCAAGTGGGCCACACAATCACACCAACATCACATGAAAGAAGACTAAAAGGAAAGAGAGGGAGAGAGAGAAAGAGAAAGAAGGTGGGACACACGTGTGATGGAGGGACCCCGACACTATGGGCCCTCCCTTGCATTCCATCATACATAAAAAAGAAATCAAAGTGGGCCATTGGCCACATCATAGGATCCCAAGTGAGATCCATACCATTGATCGGTAGGCCTCACTTGGCCCATCTAAGAAAGCATGAAAACTACCCTATCAAAGCACCTACCGGTTGATCTCTTTGGTCCGTTGGAAAGCCTATCTCCTTGTGCTTCACTTTGATGGTGGAAGATGGGGGATGGATGGCTAGGATGATGGGTTTTTGGAATGAGAAAGGTGGGCCACACAAACTCTCTCTTCTCTCACTTGGGAGCTTGGACGTGGGAGTGCTCTTGCTTGGAATGGTGATGAGAAATGAGGGAGAGAGAGTGTGTAGTAAAGAGAGGAAGAGTGTAGCTTAGGTAGGCCATGATTGTTTGTAAGAGAGGGTGGCTTGTAATAAATGGTTGTAAGAGGCTAAGGGTAGGGTGGCTAGTCATAAGTACTTGTAAGAAGGCTAGGGGTAGGGTGGCTATATCTTGGTTAGGGTGGCTATAGCTAGGCTAGGGTGATGTCATCCATCACTCTCATAATTACCTAGAGATTTGTGCCACATGGGATGGGTGGGTCCCGCAATGTGCGGTCCACGGTTATTATAATGTATGGTCCACATCTTATAATCTAAGCGTCGGATTGACGCATGAGACGCGGCGTTGGAATCGCGGTGACGGCGCGGTCACAACGGTATGGGTTTCGGATTAAACCGACTCGAATTTAAAGGATACGACTTACGGTCGTGCGCAACGTCAATTATCAGTCACGGACTGCCGGACTTCGACGGAAAGGATCGCAAGATTCATCGGAACAGTACGAACTAAGATACGGGTTTTACAGCTCTCCCCACCTAAATAAAAATTTTGTCCTTGAAATTTGTACTACCATCACAGCTAAGCGTAACTCTCAAGGGAATAGAAAACATAACATCATATATAATCACAACATAGTACAACATACAATCAAACATCGAAAAGATGGGGATAGCGCTCGCGAATCTTCGCCTCGCACTCCCAAGACGCCTCATCTACACTATGATGGCGCCACTGCACCTTCACTAAGGGGATGACCTTGGTCCGCAGGACCTGCTCCTTCCGATCGAGGATACGAACTGGCTGCTCAATGTAAGAAGCGTCCTCACGAACCTCCAACGGCTGCTAATCAATAACAGGAACGATGTCTGACCCACACTTTCTCAACATAGAGACGTGGAAAACGTTGTGGACGCCGGACAACTGAGATGGCAAGGCAAGCCGATAGGCCACGGCGCCAACACGCCTGGTGATCTCGAAAGGTCCTATAAATCTCGGGGCAAGCTTGCCCTTCGTTCCAAAACGAATCACACCCTTCATAGGTGAGACCTTGAGATACACATGGTCCCCAACGACAAACTCCAACGGACGACGCCGACGGTTAGCAAAACTCTTCTGCCGGCTCTGAGCTGTGCGCATCCTCTGCCTGATGATATCGATAGCCTCTGATGTCTACGACACAAGCTCAGGACCTAGGAGACGACGCTCTCCAACCTCGGTCCAACAACTCGGAGATCTGCACAGTCTGTCATATAATGCCTCAAAAGGAGCCATGCCAATGGTCGCCTGATAGCCGTTGTTGTACGCAAACTCAGCCAATCGCAGGTGCTCGTCCCAACTACCCGAGAAGTCAATCGCGCAAGCCCGAAGCATATCCTCAAGGATCTGGTTGACCCTTTCGGTCTGCCCATCAGTCTGCGGATGATACGCAGTGCTGAGCTGCAAATCAGTGCCCATTGCTCTCTGGAAGCTCCTCCAAAACTGAGACGTGAACCTCGAGTCTCGGTCTGAAACGATCGAAACAGGAACACCGTGCAACCTCACGATCTCATCAATAAACATCTTGGCAAGCCGGTCCGTATGCCAACTCTCACGAATCGCAAGAAAATCTGCCGACTTCGTCAGACGGTCCACAACAACCCAGATGGCGTCATGACCGCGCTGAGTCCTCGGCAAACCCATGACAAAATCAGTAGATATGTGCTCCCACTTCCACATCGGGACGCTCAATGGCTGCAATAGACCAGGGGGTCTCTGGTGATCAGCCTTGACACGCTGGCACGTGTCACACTCGGCCACAAAGCTAGCTATCTGGCGCTTCATCCCCGACCAATAATACTGACGCCTCATATCGCGATACATCTTCGTCGAGCCAGGGTGGATAGAGAAACGCAATCGATGTGCCTCGGTCATAAGATCGCGGCGTAACTCAGGAATATCCGGGACACATAATCGGCCTCTAAAGCAAAGTCCACCATCAGAACCAATCTGCCAATCTGTCTGACTCTCAGATGTTGCCTCTACTCGGTAATCCTGTAACGACTCGTCTGCCTGCTGAGCCTCGATCACCCTTGCGACAAGAGAGGGTTGAATCGACAGGCTCGATAACTGAATGATAAAAGACTGCAGACCAAACTCGAAGTCATACTCTGCTACATCCTCGAGCATCCTCCACTCCCAAATCATCAAGTGCGCCACCAGGCCTCGTGGCTGACGGCTGAGGGCATCCGCCACCACGTTCGCCTTGCCTGGGTGGTACTGGAGGTCAAAATCATAGTCCTTCAGGAGCTCCATCTAACGCCTCTGTCTCATGTTCAATTCAGACTGAGAGAACAGATACTTCAAGCTCTTGTGGTCGGAGAAGAGCTCGAACCTCACCCCATAAAGATAGTGCCTCCACACCTTCAGTGCGAAGACCACTGCCGCCAACTCCAAATCATGCGTGGGGTAGTTCAGCTCATGCACCTTGAGCTGGCGAGACGCATAAGCCACCGGCTTCCCGTGCTGCATAAGGACAGCACCCAAACCAACTCGTGAGGCATCGGTAAATACAACAAATCCATCACTCCCAGAGGGAAGAGTGAGGACAGGAGCGGACGTGAGGCGGTCCTTCAGCTCCATAAATGCATGCTCACAAGTGTCACTCCATACAAACTCGGCACCTTTCCGTGTCAACCTGGTCAACGGGGCTGCAATACGAGAGAATCCCTCGATGAAACGTCGATAGTAACCCACCAAACCAAGAAAACTGCGGATCTCGGATGCGTTCGTGGGCTGGCCCCACTGACGCACGGCATCAATCTTCGAGGGGTCTACGACGACGCCCTGCCTCGTCACTACATGACCGAGGAACTTCACCTCCTCCTGCCAGAACTCGCACTTCTCCAGCTTCGCGTAAAGCTGATGTAATCTCCAGATGCCGCTCGTGCTCCTCACGAGTCCTCGAATAAATCAGAATGTCGTCGATGAACACCACAACAAACTGGTCGAGATATGGACGGAAGACCTCGTTCATCAACTGCATGAACACCGCTGGCGTATTGGTCAGTCCGAAGGACATGACCTGGAACTCAAAATGACCGTAGCAAGTCCTGAAGGCTGTCTTCGGGATATCCTCATCTCGAACCCGAACCTGATGATAACCGGACCGCAAGTCTATCTTCGAAAAGAACTGCGCCTCCTGCAGCTGATCAAACAAGTCATCGATCCTCGGAAGTGGGTACTTATTCTTGATCGTGACCTTGTTGAGCTCGCGGTAATCTACGCAAAGCCTCAACGAACCATCCTTCTTCTTCACGAAGAGTACCGGCGCTCCCCACAGTGAACTGCTCGGTCAGATAAAGCCTAACTCACGTAGCTCGTCCAACTGCTTTTGAAGTTCCCGTAACTCCAACGGTGCCATACGATACGGGGCCTTCGAAATAGGCGCGGTACCAGGCACGAGATCAATCTGGAACTCAGTGTGCCGACGAGGTGGTAACCCCGGAATCTCCTGGAACACATCGGGAAAACCACTAACAACCGGCAGCTGGTCGATACACAAAGCAACTGGCTCCTCAATGGCACACGATAACAGGCAAGAAAGCTGCACTCCACTGGGCTCGGCAGTAAACTGGAACTCCGGCACGCCGGGTATACAGAACGTGACTATCCTCGCAGAGCAGTCCAATATGACGTGGTACTCGGCGAGCCAATCCATGCCCAGGATGACATCAAAATCGGACATCGGTAATACGAACAGGTCAGCAGGCAAAAAGATATCCCCAACCAGAATAGGACAAGATGCACAAAATCGGCCCAACACTGCAGTCTTCCCTAAGGGCGTCGATACTGACAAACCCTCACGAGTAGACTCCATCGGCAAACCGGTCGATCGGCAGAAATCATCGGCCACAAAAGAATGCGATGCACCAGAATCAAACAATACACGTGCAATGCATGTAGAAACAAGGAGTGTACCCTCGACGACCCCTCCTAATGACTGTGGGTCCTGCTGTGCAGCATAGAACCTGCCCTGGGCCTGCTGGGGAGGTGCAGGTCCCCTCTGAGGTCTCTGCTGCTGCTGTGGCCGCTGTGGGGGCCTAACCTGCTGTCTCTGCTGCTGTGGGGGAGGTACAGGAGGCTGATGCTGCGGTCGCTGCTGCTGCTGTGGTGGCTGTCGTGGAGGCTGATGCGGTGTCCTCGGCTGCTGTCGCTGCGGATGGGGACACTCGTGCACACGATGTCCTGTCATACCGCACCCAAAGCAAGTACCGGTGAATGGTCCTGAAGGTGGTACTGGGGGTACTGCTGGTGCTCGGAACCCTAGGCGAGTCGTACGTCGCTGCTGTGAACGATGCTGCTGCGGCTGCGAACTACCAGAGGGCGCCTTCCTCTTTTGATCTCCCCTCTGATCACGGGCTCTCTGCACACTAGCCCAATCTGTCTCATATATCATGGCTCTCTCCACTATCTCCTCAAATGTCGGAAGCATGTGTCCGATCACACGACTCCTGAGGGCAGGACGTAAGTCGTTCTCAAAACGGCGGGCATTCCGCCCCTCATCATCTACAAGATACGTCGCGAATCTCGATAGTGCGACGAAACGTGCCTCGTACTGGGACACGGTCATGTCCCCCTGGACCAGAGTCTCAAACTCTAGTGCGCGCTGCTGGCGCACATGCTCAGGAAAGAACTTCCGGTCAAACCGGTCCGTAAAGTCCTCCCAGGTCCACTCAAAGTCGGCCGCTACCGACCGGGCTACAGATGCCCACCAATGCTGTGCCTCACCCTGAAGGAGAAATACGGCTAATGGGACTCGCTGCTGGGTTGTGCATCTCATGGTGTCGAATATCTTCTCCACCTCAAAGCACCATATCTCGGCTGCAGTGGGGTCTGGCTCACCCCTGAAACGTGGAGGATCGTGCCGTCGGAAGGCCTTGAGAAGGGCGCTCGCTCGCTCCTGCTCGGCCTCGGCTGGTGTAATAGTAGGACGTCTAATCTGCCCCTGAAGAATGACAGTCATCGCCTGAAGCATCTGCTGCAACTGGGTGGCACTCATAGGTACGGTCGGATCCGCACCGGTCTCGGGTAAAGGAGTGGCATCTACATGCTGAAAATCAGGAATATCCGGTGATGAAGCGGGAGTCACAGGTGGTAGAGCAGGAGTAGCAGGTGGTGGAGCGGGATTCGCTCGGGTCGGTATTCTAGCCATTACGTCCTACAGGAAGCAACAAGGGCCTATCAGCCTTGAGAATTCTCGAAGGGATAAACGTCAAGGGGTTATGTCAAAAAAATTGCTAAGTTATCAGTACTCGAAACCTATATTCTAAGTTCATAACAGATATGTGTTGTGATCTCAGGTATTCCCAAGTTATGCTCTGATACCAACTTCTGTCACGCCCCAAACTCGGAAACCGGGCTCACAAAATTCCCGATCGCCGAATCCGGCGCCGACAGCCTCCGTACTATCTCATTCTCGGCTCCCAGCGCCCATACGCCAGATTCCGATCCTGGGATCCTACAAGGAGGATTTTCAGTAAAAAAAAAAATTTTATATAATGTAATGGAGCATAACCAAAAGCATAACCAAGTCACAAAAACAACATCACCACATATCCACTATATTAAAAACTTTTAAGTACAATGCAGAAAGGGAAATACAAGGTGATCAAAAAGCTCCAAAAAGATCTGATACGCGCTCCTGCCTCAGCGCGGCTGCTGTCCAACGCTACCTGCACGCAACGGTCGTGCATAAGCTTACAAAAGCTTAGAGGGTGGTGTAAGTGTGTGTACAAGGCAAACGCCAAGTGTACAATATCAGAGTAATGCGGAAATATGCGGTAAGTTCATGAATACAACCAGAGCTATGTAATGTAAGGCATGAATGATATCGGCCATACCAAGGCCATGCGATGTGAAACATGAATGTTATCGGCCATACCGACGCAATGCAAGGCCTACGTAGCCAAATGCCATATGCGAGATGCAATACAAGATGTCATTCCTCGTCATGTACACATATCAGTACGGTTCCTCTCTGGATATCACCGGGGTCTAATACACCTCACACTGACTGCCTCCTCCCGAGCTGCACAGTCAGGCAAGTGGAAGAGACCACACTATCCGCCTGACCAGTAGTCTGCCAATACCTACCCGGCTCGTCGATAGCGGACACATTTGCGAGCTGGTCAAACTCAGCCTACCTTATAGCCCCCTCACTCAGGCGGATAAGGCCACACCCCCTTCAAACCGACCACGACACAGTGGGAGACGCGGCCTACTGGTATTCGGCACTCGGGCGCTCGTGTATCTACTCGGTGTAGATGTTGGAGCATCTCCTGGTACCAAAAAGGTTCTGGGACTCTCACCCAAGGACATCCTAAGTGCCCACAGTGCTAGAACAAAGTATTTCCGGTATCCGATACGGCCATCCACGATGTGCCTGTGGAGCTACGGCCCTGATGTCGCTAGGGCGTGCAGTGATCAAGTCACACATATGCGAGATGCATGATTCACACCGTACAATCATGCAGCAATCTCACGCGTACCACGCGATCATGTGGGGCACTTCGTCTCATAAGGAGTCCCGTAAATGTCTCAGCCCAACGGCTTATGCTATGATCAAACATTCCTCATATCAAGCATACAAATGATGCGTATGCGTATGAATCATGGAGTTATATTAAGCACGTTATAAAGTGGTGAACTATCAACAAATGTAGGCCTACTAATGGGCCCTAGGGAGAGTTATAATGCGGACATTTAACCAACATTATTCTTACAATGTGGACGTCAAACCAACATTTCTCCCAAGGCATAATGTAACGCCCTTAAATTCGGGGGTCGAGTATGAACTCAACTCCCGAGTTCCAACGCATCACTTATGCAACATACACAATGCCGGTTAAATGTTGTCTGAGTTAGCGCAATAAACATGAATGAGATTAAACCAAAACAGTAATTCATACTCCAGTTCAATTGCATTTAAAAACAGCGGAAGACTGAAATTTTTTCATTCAAGTATGTAAAGTAACAAAATTTTCTGAACTCCAGAGTATGAGTACTAGCTGAGCACCAATATACATGTAATGTTTGTAAATCAAAAACCCAAAATACATCCTCAAAAGAGGCCCCGAGAGTCCCGCGATGCAGCCGGCCTAGGCGTAGCCGTCAGAATACTGCATGAAAGAGAACTCCTCCTGGTCCTCATCAACGTCGGGCTCTGGCTCCTGAACCAAGGCGCCCTCTAACCTCTGCAACAGAGTCTGGTTGGTGTGTACAACACCGTCCCGTAACGTGGGAGTGAGTAGCTAACTCAGTGGAACAATAATGCATAAGTTAACATGTTATCAAATCAACCAAGCAGTAATGATAAAGCAGTACAAATCAAGCATTTCTAACTACTCTTGTTAAATGCAAAAGTGATATGACATGATGCTGTATGCCCTTGCCAAACCACCCTCAAGCGACATCATCTTACGTTCGCGAATGCTTACTCCCTCAGTGCGCCACATCTACAAAGCACATGCGGTGCGATGATGCTCATGTTTTCCAAGTTTTTATTAGTCCATTTCAATCAGCAGTGTTGGGAAACTAAGGTACCTTCCTTGTATCATTCCCAACATGATCCATTCTAGGGTCGTCAATCCTAGTTATTCTCATACGATATTATGGTTTGAGAAGCTTAGTGATGGCATCGCAAAGGGCTCGTCACCCGTCAGCGCGGATACAGATCTCACCGTATGCGGCTCAATTGCTGGCCGTCAGCTCGAGTACAGGTCTCACCGTACTCGGCTCAATCACTAGCCGTCAGCTCAAGTACAGGTCTCACCATACTCGGCTCAACTCACACTCTAGTTGCTGTGAAAGACTCGCGGCCAATCACAGACCCTTGGAGTGTACTCGATGATACCACGGAGGACTCGTCGCCCGTCAGCACGAGCACAGATCTCACCGTACTTGGCTCTCGCCGAAGTATCGACAGCTCGAATACAGTGTCCCATACCACCGTATTCGGCTCACGAGATAGTTGCGAATGGTCACTACGGGGAGGCACATGGCCCCAGCATAGGCCGACAGCTCGACCACGGTGTCCCATACCACCATGCCCGGCTCATGCGTCTTAGCGGATCTAGGTACCATGGTTAACCGGGAATCACCGCTGGTAAGTTTGGTACCCTAGGTTCAAGCAGTAGCGACCAAACAAGGTGAACATACAACTACACTTCGGTTTAATTGGCGAGCCTGACTAGCTCGAGCGCACCACAAGTTGAGCGATATGGAGCGCAAAAGCACTCCGCATGGCCAACCACTATCGCCAACCGAAGTACGACTCGGGTTCGCCGGACCCGTCCTTTGTGGCGACATGAATCTCAGCCACAATCACAAGTCTGGTACCGAGTGTTTGGACTATAAACATAGTCCCAAACTCAAACAGTTTTCATCGTTAGCATGTGAAGTAAAGCATGATAAACAAGCAATACAAGCATGTTAGTAGGCATGTTATAAAGCATGAAGTAAAACATGAAGTAAAGCATGTTACAAAGCATGTTGTGAGGCATGTTGTGAAGCATGTTGTGAAGCATGTAGTCAGGCACTATCCACATAGGGATACCATTACCTACACATTACAGGTGAGTGGTTCTAACGAACCACCGCAAGGAGGGAAGCCTACTTGTCTCTAAGGGAGTCGGAAACCCCACATCAGCACCTCTCTAAGGCACTAAAACATGAGTATTTGCGCACACGAGTGTTTACACAATTACTTAGAATACACTATTTCAACATACGCGACGTATGTTAACGAAACTTGTGTTAGGGCTGTCCCTTCGCCCCGGGAGTATTTTTCCCGTGTATATCGTATTCATACAGCAAATAATCATTACAATTACATATCCAAATCCGCACGTATGCGGGATTTCTAGAATACGCAATTTCAACATACATGACATTTACACATGAACATGTATTTTCGCGATCTCTTTCGCCAAACTAGCATTTTATCCACACATGATATAATCAAACATTAAATAAACATGTCAAACATTTTCTCAACAAAAATACGTATACGGTATTTCTACGTATATCAAGAGTATGTAAAATTCCATAATCCTTATCGCTAATCGAAACAGGAAACGGAAAGCACTTTGTACATGTGCATTTGCATGCAGATCATGAATCTATCATTATCTGACATTGAAAGCGTTGAAAACCGTAA
Organism: Magnolia officinalis; assembly: GCA_021015155.1. Taxonomy (NCBI): domain Eukaryota; kingdom Viridiplantae; phylum Streptophyta; class Magnoliopsida; order Magnoliales; family Magnoliaceae; genus Magnolia; species Magnolia officinalis. Next base: position 16,856,792 of record JAJHSJ010000016.1, on the reverse strand, counting down.
CTTATACGCTTAAAGTCCTCACCTCAGCCCTTGGAATTCCAACGAATCAGCAAGAAGGTTGGTGCTTCCGTATACGGGAGTTTCTTAGCCTAAAGAGCGCATTCGATTAGTCTTTCCTTAACCTATCACTAATCAGGCTCAAATCAGACCTAGGGTTAGGGTTTCTTACCTTCAAATGGGATGGAAACCGCCGGAAAATCTCTTGGAATAGAGCGGTGTAGGCCGTGGGAGAAGTGGAAGCAGCAGGAGGAAGATCGGCTTCGATCTCCACAAGTTTCTCTCTCTTTTCTCTCTTTCTCTCTTAGGGTTTGAACCCAAATTCGTATGGCTGTGAGAGGGGCTGTTCTAAGCCCCTTTTTATAGCCAAAAACCTCCCCAAAACAGACTCAGGTTCAAGGGTGACTGCTTACATAGGCATTTCGCCATTTTCCAAGCTCAAAAGGGGTGTTCTGGTGGCCCTCTTTGAGCCAAACGTCAGACTTAAGCTCACCCACTGCGGATCTACGTGGGATTACGTTTTCGGCTCGATCGGATTCCCAGATCGCACGTGGCGGACCACTTTCAGTTCAACGGTCCGTGGGCCACGATCGAAATTTCTGAGTACATGTAAATGTTCCTGAAATTTTTCTTAATCCGAGGGTGTAATTTGGTCTGATTCCGACGGTCAGGTTGCTTAATACTGACGCGCAACCGAAAGGTGCCAGATCACTATTCCAGATATTTTCTCTTGGATGGAAATAGTGTTTTTCACACTCCCTCGCTCCGGAGTGAAAATAATGGCCGTGGGACATCGGAATCATCTGATTTTTGAGATGATTATCAAGCCCAGTGGGGCGGTCCTGGTTCCTTAGCTTCGTGTTAATCGGACTCCCGATGTGCGATCTAGACCTCATACGAAGTTTCGTTTCAGTCCCGAGAGTAGACGGGTGATGAGTTTGGCTCTAGACTTTAGGAAAATCTAGAGTCACCAATTCTGCAAGTTTTGGGTCTTGCAGATCGTATTTAAAGCGATCCCAACGGATTTCATGATTTACCGAGTTTAGTACTTAGTTAACTTTGTTAAATTTCTAAAGGATTTAATCCTATGTGATTTCTGGTCGAGGTGGTACTCGGCCCAATGTACGAAAATTTTCAAGTCGTTACACATAACCTGTCATCAAACATTATTACACACTATGGAGGAATCTCTCATTGCAATGGACCCTGAGGACGTCCTATTGGGCCTCGACCCATGGGCCTTATATTCATCAAATGGGCCGCATCATATGGGCCTTTTATAAATCAAGTGGGCCACATCAAAGGGCCTTATGTACATTGTAATGGGTCATATCCCATGGGCCCTTGAATACATCACAATGGGCCTCGTAACATGGGCCTTATATACATTAGAGTGGGCCACATCAATGGGCCGCACCAATATAAGTGGTGGTAATGAATCCCACCATTAAAACTCCTAGGGCCAACCATAACATTTATTTCCCAAACAATCTGTACATAGGGTCATCAAGAACTTGGTGGCCCAAGGGTCTAATGGTGGACGTTCAATTCACACAGTACGGTGGGGACCACATGATAAATAGATCTATCTCCTTTTCCTTTTTTTTTTGTTTTTTTTTGTTTTGGGCCCCAAGCCTTAAGGCAAGCTTGCCAAGTGATGAACGGTTTAGATGCAACAAAAGCATCATGGTGGATCCCGTATAGACGGACGGCATGGATGAACGGGTGGGTTCAACAAAGGGCCCACCAACAGATAATATATATATATATATATGTATAAAATATATAATATAATATAGATATATTATATATATATATATACACACACGCTCACAGCACACACGCACACGCATACAACACACACACGCACACAGCACACGCACGCACGCACACCACATGCACACACTCGCGCACACACCCGCGCACACACCTCACCGTCCACGGCCAGTGGACGGTGACACATATGCATCACTGTGGGTCCCACGTGGGGCCCGCCATAATGTTTATCTTCCATCCAGACCGTTCATAAGGTCGTACGGACCTGGAGGAAGAGGAAAAACAAATTTCAACTTGATCTGAAACTTCTGCTGTCCCAAAAAGGTTTTCAATGGTAAACGTTCATTCCCACTGTTTCCTATGATGTGGGCCGCCCGAGCACTGGATTGGGCTGATCTTTGGAGGGGACCCACCTCAGGGGGTGGTCCACCTCATGGACGGCGTGGATACAAAATATACATCCTGGTGGGGCCCACATGAGGGGCCGTGGGTCCTGCACGGCCGCCTGCTGCACGCGCAGGCAGCGCCTGCGCCACTGGCGCTGTCAGCGGCAGCAGCGGAAGCTGCTGCCCCCCTTTTTTTTTTTGAAAACCCGTAAATCTGAGGTTTTTCACGTGTGGGGCCTGCTTCAGCCAAATCCACCCTGTCTACTGATTTCCATGGTATGAGATGGACCCAACAAGTCCAATATCGGGTATTTTCGGCGTGTAGAAAAATTTAGGTGCATTTAAACGGTGAAAATCATTGATTTCAAGGGTTTGGCCCACCAGAAAGTTGGATCAGTTTCTCTTCTTGGCTCAACGCCTAAAATGGTCTGGGAAAAATGGTGGACGGCTTGGATTGAATACATTCATCAAGGTGGGGCCTACATGAGCACCCACCCCAAAGCTTGGTAAACCAAGTAAATATTTGTGTTTTCCTATTGCACTTTACGTCCAGCGTCCCTGGACAGTTGGGTCTAACACATGCATTCAAGGTGGACCCCACTCAGGTGGGCCACCAAATGATTTGAGTACACACATATGAAGTGGACCCCACTTATAGATGGTTTGGATAAGAGTTATGCCTTGTGGTGGGGTCCATCCAAGTGGGCCACACAATCACACCAACATCACATGAAAGAAGACTAAAAGGAAAGAGAGGGAGAGAGAGAAAGAGAAAGAAGGTGGGACACACGTGTGATGGAGGGACCCCGACACTATGGGCCCTCCCTTGCATTCCATCATACATAAAAAAGAAATCAAAGTGGGCCATTGGCCACATCATAGGATCCCAAGTGAGATCCATACCATTGATCGGTAGGCCTCACTTGGCCCATCTAAGGAAGCATGAAAACTACCCTATCAAAGCACCCACCGGTTGATCTCTTTGGTCCGTTGGAAAGCCTATCTCCTTGTGCTTCACTTTGATGGTGGAAGATGGGGGATGGATGGCTAGGATGATGGGTTTTTGGAATGAGAAAGGTGGGCCACACAAACTCTCTCTTCTCTCACTTGGGAGCTTGGACGTGGGAGTGCTCTTGCTTGGAATGGTGATGAGAAATGAGGGAGAGAGAGTGTGTAGTAAAGAGAGGAAGAGTGTAGCTTAGGTAGGCCATGATTGTTTGTAAGAGAGGGTGGCTTGTAATAAATAGTTGTAAGAGGCTAAGGGTAGGGTGGCTAGTCATAAGTACTTGTAAGAAGGCTAGGGGTAGGGTGGCTATAGCTTGGTTAGGGTGGCTATAGCTAGGCTAGGGTGATGTCATCCATCACTCTCATAATTACCTAGGGATTTGTGCCACATGGGATGGGTGGGTCCCGCAATGTGCGGTCCACGGTTATTATAATGTATGGTCCACATCTTATGATCTAAGCGTCGGATTGACGCATGAGACGCGGCGTTGGAATCGCGGTGACGGCGCGGTCACAACGGTATGGGTCTCGGATTAAACCGACTCGAATTTAAAGGATACGACTTACGGTCGTGTGCAACGTCAATTATCAGTCACGGACTGCCGGACTTCGACGGAAAGGATCGCAGGATTCATCGGAACAGTACGAACTAAGATACGGGTTTTACATTAAGGTCCTTATATAGTCTCAAAACTCACCGAAATAGACTCATGTTCAAGGGTTACTGCTAATATAGGTATTTCGTCACTTTTCCAGCTCAAAAGAGAGGTTCTGGTGGCCCTCCTTGAGTCAAACGTCAGACTTAAGCTCACCACACATGGATCTATTTGGGATTACGTTTTTGACTCGATCGGATTCCCAGATCGCACGTGGCAGACCACTTTCAGTTCAACAGTCAGTGGGCCACGATCCAAAATTCTAAGTACATGTAAATGTTCCTGAAATTTTTCTTAATCCGTAGGTGTAATTTAGTCTGATTCTGACGGTCTGGTTGCTTTATACTAATGCGCAAGCGAATGGTGCCAGATCACTATTCCAAATATTTATTTTGGAATGGGAATAGTGTTTTTCACACTCCCTCGCTCCGGATCGAAACGAATGGCCGTGGGACATCGGCTGGATCTGATTTTTGAGATGATTGTCAAGCCCAGTGAGGCGGTCCTAGTTCCTCAGCTTCGTGTTAATCGGACTCCGTATGTGCGGTCTAGACCTAATACGAAGTTTCGTCTCATTCCCGAGAGCAGACGGGAAATGAGTTTGGTTCTAAACTTTAGGGTAACCTAGAGTCACTGATTTTGGAAGTTTTGGGTCTTGCAGATCGTATTTAAAGCAATCCCAACGGATTTCATGGCTAATCGAGTTTTGCACTTAGTTAACTTTGTTAAATTTCTAAAGGATTTAATCCTAATTGTTTTCTGGTTGAGATGGTACTTAGGCCTTTGCAGTTTGTATATAAAGTGATCCAAGTTTTACTACTTAGCTAGTTTAAGATAGTGTCTAGGGCGAAAGTGCTTTGAAAAATTGAAAGCACAAGGTAGTGAAGGGTGGGATTCGTGAAGAAAATTGTTTAAAAAGGGATTTGAGGCTTTAATTGAGCGTTTGGGAAGTTAAACCTATGTTAGGATTGACCCATCGCCCAAGGACGTCTAATTCCAGGTTGGCGAAAATCCGGGATGTTACAATCTACCCCCCTTAAAACAAAATTTCGTCCCCGAAATTGGCTAAGGGTAATAAGGGAAGATTTCTATTATTTCATTCGCCTAAGACTTATTGATTCCAAGTTTCCACGCGTGGTAGGGTATATACCAGCTGGTTCATCTTAGTTTACCCCCCTTAAAACTTAATTCTTTTGCTACCATTTATTTCTTTACCTATTTGGAGTCTCGACGACAATTCCCAACAATTTAGAGTAAGATAACTGTTTTCATTGTTTGACCAACACGGAGAGACGGTAATAGTGGGCTCGATCCCGATACATCGATCATCTACCGGGCCAGGGTAGGAAGCTCATCGTATCCCTTCCGAATCCTGGTAGATCCTGGTCGTCCGCTCGTCAGCAGTGAGTCCATCGGTAGTCACCCAGGATTGGGAATTGGGTCAAGCCGCGAAAACTTCGCAGTTGTATATTTCAGTAACTCCGTAGTCCGATCACTCTCTAAGAGTAGGGAATGTCCATCATTGAAAGGCTTAAATTGTTTATTCTAAGGTTGCCCTTTAGGTCTTAGTCTAAGAGAGTCCTCATTATTATTTATGTCCAAGGAAATGGTAAATCAAATCTTACTAGATCATCCTAAAACGGTTTCTCATAGTAGGGCAGGCTAGGGCTTCTATAATGTTCGTATTTAACAAGCACCGTTTCGATCCTGGGCTAGTGGGGTAGGGTCCACCGCGTTTCCGCTGCGCCACCCAGATCAAAGAGGCGTATTAGGTGACCTAACTAGATTGGGCTCATAATGTTCTACCCCCCTTAAAATTTTATTTTCACCCTCAAGGCTCAAGAGCTATGTCCTGATCCGTATGACGGAACAAGGTGTAATTTAAGTCTTATCCTTGACATGAAATGAAATGCGGTCTCCCACTACATCAGTCTTGGTACCTAAGATTATAGAAAGGAGCTATCACGGATGGGTGTGAGTTTGAGGCAAGATGCCTAATTCTACCAAGGAGTTTTATCGTGGTCCAGACTTATCCTATTTAATTATGTCTGGCTTAATAGGCAGGCTATCTTTTTACGTTCATAAACACAATATGGATGCCAACATGGCATGCGATTTGGGACCTAATCCCCAACTGTCTGTTGCCCATTTGGGCAATTCCTTAGGCCTAAAAGACAAAGTCTCTATCAGCAATATACTCCTAACACTTTTCAAGGACAAAATTATAAACTCTTAATTGTAAATGGTCGGGCCAACACGGAAAGAAAATTGTGTAGTGGGTCTGAGTCGGTTAAGCCGAATAACTAAGTCTATTATTCAATTGGCTTAGCATAATTAATTAGTCTTGTACTCTCCTTAGCCTAACCAGTAGCCTAATCTTAATTGAGGAGTAGCGGGAATCCATAGGTGAGTCCAAAGTCGATGCTTATACGTTAGATGATTTCACTTCATTTTTAATACAAGGAAGGGTTTTATCACTTAGGGTCAAAGTTGTCTAATTGGAATTGAGTTGCCTAAAGTTGAATTTAACTACGCCCGAGCATGTCATACATGCTCAAATTAACCACAAGGGGGGTTCTAGAGTTCACGTTCTTAATTGGTTGGATTTTCTATACTGTCAGGTCTGTTGAAGCACTGCTCTAGGTCCAAAACTCCGAGGGTCTATTTGTCAAACAACCATTTACAAAAAAAGCTTAAGCTATCAGAGTGTGGTAGGTTAATGTATATCAAGGGACTTTATCACTTCAACACTATTTGGCCAGTGGTCTTAAGTTGTATTAAATGGGACTGCATTACTAATTCTACTTGGGGATTGGAAATGGCATGTTTGGTAGGAGGGTGGGAGGGGATTAAAATTAATGGTATAGGCTTTGAAAAATGAGCCATGTGTTGGAAAGTGTGAGGTGGGATTTGTGGGTTTGGAAGGTCAAATACTACAACACTCGGCCTATCAGTCATGAAAATGAAAAGATCCTAACGAAGCGACAACCAAACACGGACGACTAGGCATCCGAGTCAGGCGACGGAGGAGGGGCACTCTTACTTCTTCCCATGAGAGGAAGAAAGGCGATGATCGAAAATATGGCCGTATCTAGCTATAAGAAGGCCATTGGAGTGGAATAAGGTGTGGGATTGAGATGGATTGTTATGAGCCACAAAGAGAGGTCGTGATCGCAAGGCAAGTGAAAGGAAAGAGATGGGAGATGCATGTATCTGTAGAGAACAGTTAGGAGCATGAAATGATAGAAAACCAAGTTTTTTTCTAGGAAGAAAAGAATGGGATATGGGGACCCCACGATTTTGAGAGAAAGCGGGGATTTAAAACGTCCAAATGAAAGAAAAGGGGAGGACAACAGCTGTATGAGGGAGATTTTGAATGGGCAGTGACGGGGGTGCACGAAAATGACAAAAGAAGTGATGGGAGGGGTGGTTTGTGCAAAATCTGAGATTTTTATGAAGAAAGGAGAGCTTGGAGGGGTGTTTTTTAGATGGGGGGCTCCAGACCTAAAAATCCCAAACCCCAACCAAAACCGCACGTGCCAAGGGGTAGGGGAGGTCGGGCCGACCCATCCCAGGCCCGGCCCCACACCAGAGGACCCACCTGACCGCGGTCCACCGCCGAAACCGCGGCTCCGCCGCGGTCCGCCTTGGCCAGAACCGCGCCGCCGCGGTGGGGCCGTGTTCTCTGTGATCCCAAGGTACCAAATGCACCCTGGTTCAACCTTGGGTCCCATCGGATTTAAGTGGGGAGGCCCCCGAATCCGGTTCGGTCAATTTCAGGTAGTTTCGGGTCAAACCGGACGTAACTTGCAATCCGGAATGGGTTATCTGACGTAAAATATATGAATTTGGGGTAGAACGAGCTAATGAAGCCAACCAACCCTGCTATGCTAGGTTGCACAGCCCGAAATTATGAGGAAACCCCCCGATTGATGGTCATTTCCCCGATTCAATTTCGTTTTGCTAAAAATGGTAGTTTTACTTTAATTACTCTTCATCTGTTGGGCTTTAGGAGTTGCGCTCATCGTGTAAAGAGCTTAGAATAATTAGGAGAATGGTTTGGTGAAGTCATTTAGGACACTTACTATTTTTGACCGAAAACTTTACCCACTAGTAGACATCACGACCAATAGTAAGTCGCGAATTCTAGAAGTTTTAGTTGTAGTTTGTTCCTGATTTCTTTCCCATTACCTGGTATCCTTATTTAAAGGGTTGTGAACTCGTTTTTAGTCATTCATTAATCAGTTTCGAATTTATTAGAATTTATTTCTATTTTCTGCTTTCTTTCCTCGTGGATTTGAGAAGTCTCTGTGAGGAGTACAGAGATGCTCCGAGGATTCGGAGTAGTTATCTTCATCACATTTATCCCGTATTCTATCTATTTTCAATGGTTAGGGTAATCTAGAATCTTTAATAGACAACCTAGGAATGTTTTAAGGTCGACCCGTGCGACCATAGTTGAATATGGACTTGATTTCGGCGTTCGACTTTAGTGAACTTCGCCGATTGGCGAAATCGGAATACATATGACTGTTTCTATGTTCCGTCGCTCCCTCCTAAGTCAGAGTGCGTCAGTGGGCGTCGTGTGACCATAATCCAGGTCCGGTTTAATCCAAATCATGCTTTGATGCCATCTTGTAACGCCCTGAAAATCGGGGGTCGAGCATAAACTCAACTCCCGAGTTCCAGAACATCACTTATGCAACAAAATGAATGATGATTGAATGTTGACTATATTCGTGCATTGAACATGAGTGAGATTAAGCCAAAACAGCATATCATACTCCAGAGACAGTTAAAGTTGCAAGCGGAAGACTATGATAGATAGATAAAATATATAAACTATGATGAGTCTCCAGAGTGTGATAACATTATCAGGTTAAATAAATACAAGTGCAGTTCTAAAATGTACCAAATGTGAGGAAGTGTAATGCCTCCTATCCCATGTACCATAGCCCCGTCAATACCATATCAGGTTTTCATTGACATGCAGAGAGATACAGATAGGAGGACTCTCCTATCATCACAGAAGTAGTCCGGCTCTGCTTCACAAGCATCGCCATCACCTGAAACTCAACAAATCTGGTTGGTGTTGCAAACACCATCCCATAACGTGGGAGTGAGTAGCTAACTCAGTGGAACAATAAAGCATAGGTTAACATGTTATCAATTCAATCAAGCAGTAATGATAAAGCAGTACAAATCAAACAATTCTAACTACTCTTATTAAATGCAAGAATGAAATGACATGATGCTGTATGCCCTTGCCAAACCACCCTCAAGCGACATCATCTTACGTTTGCGAATGCTTAACTCCCTCAGTGTGCCACATCTACTAAGCACATGCGGTGCGATGATGATCATGATTACCGAGTTATTATTAGTCCATTTCAAACAGCAGTATTGGGAAACTAAGGTACCTCCCTTGTATCATCCCCAAACATGATCCATTCTAGGGTCGTCAATCCTAGTTAATCTCATACGATATTATGGTTTGAGAAGCGTAGTGAAGGCATCGCAAAGGGCTCGTCACCCGTCAGCGCGGATACAGATCTCACCGTATGCGGCTCAATTGCTGGCCGTCAGCTCGAGTACGGGTCTCACCGTACTCGGCTCAATCACTAGCCGTCAGCGCGAGTACAGGTCTCACCGTACTCGACTCAACTCATACTCTAGTTACTGTGAAAGACTCGTCGCCAATCATAGACACTTGGAGTATACTTGAAGATACTACGGAGGACTCATCGCCCGTCAGCACGAGCACAGGTCTCACCGTACTCGGCTCTCGCCGTAAGTATCGACAGCTCAAATACAGTGTCCCATACCACCGTATTCGGCTCACGAGTTTGGTTGCGCAATGGTCACTACGGGGAGGCACATGGCCCCAGCATAGGCCGACAGCTCGACCACGGTGTCCCATACCACCATGCCCGGCTCATGCGTCTTAGCGGATCGAGGTACCATGGTTAAAAGGGGTTTCACTGGTAAGTTTGGTACCCTAGGTTCAAGCAATAGCGTCCAAACAGGGTGAACATGCATAAGGCAGATCGGGTTACTTGACGAGCTCGACTAGCACGATCGCCCGTTGAGCTGCACGACATGAAGTGCATAAACAACTTCGTGTGGCCTAGCCACTGCCGACAGGCAACGCACGACTCGAGTTCGTCGAACACATCCCACGTGGCAAATGAATCTCAGCCACGAGTTCAATCCCGTTACCGATTGCCTGGGCCATAATCATAGCCCCAAACACAATCAATTGCAGATAGATAAAGCAGTAATGGATCAAGATTCAACTCATACAGTCAAGGTCTGGTATTATCCGTTTAGGGCTGCCAGGGCTGTTGCAGCACTCGTTGCTCCACTCCCCCATCACCCATGATGGATCATACAACGTAAATATGGATTTAAACATATGCATTACATAGTTAAAATCATAAAGCAGTTGAGCATGTTATGAATCACAACACAAGCATGAGTTTGTACATGTTCAATTCCTAATCACACAACAATCAAAGGAGATCATACACATAGTTAAAAGAGGTTGAGAATCATATCTCAACACCCTTATACATTACAATTTGCTAACTACTACTCATTCAGACATTTCAAGAAACACTTAAACAAACATACATCAACATACATGACATATGTCGATCACATAGGCATTAGGCCAAATTCTTTCACTAGGGAATTGCCCCAATCATAACACGCGTACACCCACGACGGATAGTCATGACAAGCAGGAATCCAAGTTCCATATTCATTCAGTCATTTCCACAAACACTTGGGCCACACCTTTTAGCATATATACTGTATATTGGCCGTGGCGTGATTTAGGGCAAATCCTTTCGTCAAAGGGGTATCGCCAATACAACAATCATGAATCCATGACAATTAGTCATGGCGAGCACGAATGAGAATTCTATACTCATTCAGTCATTTTCACAAACACTTAGAATACACTATTACAACATACATGGTGCATGTTAGCAAAACATGTATTAGGGCTATCCCTTAGCCAAGCGAGTATTTTATCCATGTATAACATATTATTACAGCAAATAATCACAATAAATACATCTCCAAAAATTATACGGATACAGTATTTTCTAGAATACGCAATTTCAACATACATAGTATATATAAGTAAAACATGTATTTAGGCGAATCCTTTCGCCAAATAAGTATTTTTTCCATATATCGTATATCCATACAACAAATAAACATGTCAAACACATTTCCAAAAAAAATACGTATACCGTACTTTCTACAAATACCTAGAGTATGTAGAATTCCATATTTTTCATCTTTAATCGAAACGGAAAACAGACAGCACTTTGTACATGTGCAATTGCATGCAGATCATGAATCTATCATTATCTGACATTGAAAGCATTGAAAACCATAACCTATACACCTAAAGTCTGCACCTTTTATCGTAGAATCGCAACGGAATCGATAGGGTTGTTGAGCTTCCGTATACGGGAGTTTTCTAGCCTAAAGAGCGGAATCGGTTAGCCTTTACTCAACCTACAACCTACATACTTCAAATCAGACCTAGGGTTAGGGTTTCTCACCTTCAAACGGAGTGGATACCGTCGGGAGAGCGCCTGAAATGAGGCGGTGTGGGCTGTGTGATGGCAGGGAACGACGGCAGGGAGATTCTCCCACTTCTCCCTCACTTTCTCTCTCTTTTCCCTCTCTCAAATCCCAAATTCGTATTGCTGCCATGAGAGAGGGTTTAAGGTCCTTATATAGTCTCAAAACTCACCGAAATAGACTCCTGTTCAAGGGTTACTGCTAATATAGGTATCTCGTCACTTTTCTAGCTCAAAAGAGAGCTTCTGGTGGCTCTCCTTGAGTCAAACGTCAGACTTAAGCTCACCACACATGGATCTATGTGGGATTACGTTTTCAACTCGATCGGATTCCCAGATCGCACGTGGCGGACCACTTTCAGTTCAACCGTCAGTGGGCCACGATCCGAAATTCCAAGTACATGTAAATGTTCCTGAAATTTTTCTTAATCCGAGGGTGTAATTTAGTCTGATTCTGACGGTCTGGTTGCTTAATACTGATGCGCAAGCGAATGGTTCCAGATCACTATTCCAGATATTTATTTTGGAATGGGAATAGTGTTTTTCACACTCCCTCGCTCCGGATCGAAACGAATGGCCGTGGGACATTGGCTGGATCTGATTTTTGAGATGATTGTCAAGCCCAGTGAGGCGGTCCTAATTCCTCAGCTTCGTGTTAATCGGACTCTCGATGTGCGGTCTAGACCTAATACGAAGTTTCGTCTCATTCCTGAGAGCAGACGGGAAATGAGTTTGGTTCTAAACTTTAGGGTAACCTAGAGTCACTGATTTTGCAAGTTTTGGGTCTTGCAGATCGTATTTAAAGCGATCCCAATGGATTTCATGGCTAATCGAGTTTTGCACTTAGTTAACTTTGTTAAATTTCTAAAGGATTTAATCCTAATTGTTTTTTAGTTGAGATGGTACTTAGGCCTTTGCAGTTTGTATATAAAGTGATCCAAGTTTTACTACTTAGCTAGTTTAAGATAGTGTCTAGGGCGAAAGTGCTTTGAAAAATTGAAAGCACAAGGTAGTGAAGGGTGGGATTTGTGAAGAAAATTGTTTAAAAAGGGATTTGAGGCTTTAATTGAGCGTTTGGGAAGTTAAACCTGTGTTAGGATTGACCCATCGCCCAAGGACGTCTAATTCCAGGTTGGTGAAAATCCAGGATGTTACACATACCACCATAATCGGCTCACGAGTCTGTTTGCTCACTGGTCACTACGGGGAGGCACGCGGCCCCAGCGTAGGCCGACAGCTCGACCACGGTGTCCCATACCACCATGCCCGGCTCATGAGTCTTAGCGGATCGAGGTACCATGGTTAAAAGGGATTTCACTGGTAAGTTTGGTACCCTAGGTTCAAGCAGTAGCGTCCAAACATGGTGAACATACATAAGACAGATGGGTTACTTGACGAGCTCGGCTAGCTCGAGCACACAACAAGTTGAACGATATGAAGCGCATAAGCACTTCGTGTGGCCAACCACTATCGCCAACCGAAGTATGACTCGGGTTTGTCGAACACATCTCACGTGGCAAATGAAACTCAGCCACGCATTCATTTTCGTTACCGATTGTCTGGACTATAATCATAGCCTCAATCACATTCAATTGCAGATAATTAAAGCAGTAATGAATCAAGATTCAAATCATGCAACCAAAATCTGATATTATCCATTTAGGACTGTCAGGGCTGTTGCACGCACTCGTTGCTCCACTCCCCCATCACCCATGACGGATCATACAACGTAAACTTGAATTTAAACATATGCATTACATAGATAAAATCTTAAAAGCATGTTATGGAGCACAACACAAGCATGAGTTTGTACATATTCAATTCCTAATCACACAGTTATCCAAGGAAATCATACACATAGTTAAAGGAGTTGAGAATCATATCTCAATACCCTTATACATTACAATTTACTAACTACTACTTATTCAAATATTTTGACAAACACTTAGCTACATACATCAACATACATGACATATGTTGATCACATAGGCATTAGGCCAAATCCTTTCACTAGGGAGTTGCCCCAATCATAACACGCATACACCCACGACGGATAGTCATGGAAAATAGGAATCCAAGTTCCACATTCATTTGAACATTTTCACAAACACTTGGGCCACACATTTTAGCATATATAGTGTATATTGGCCATGGAGTGATTTAGGGCAAATCCTTTCGTCAAAGGGGTATCGCCAAAACAACAATCATGAATCCATGGCAATCAGTCATGGCGAGCACGAATAAGAATTCTATACTCATTCAGTCATTTTCACAAACACTTAGCATACACTATTTCAACATACATGATGTATGTTAGCAAAATATGTATTAGGGCTAACCTTTCGCCAAGCAAGTATTTTATCCATATATAGTATATTCATACAGCAAATAATCATGGCAAACACATCTCCAAAATTTATACGTATACTGTACTTTCTAAAATACACAATTTCAACATACATAGTGTATATAAGCAAAACATGTATTAGGGCGAGTCCTTTCGCCAAACAAGTAATTTATCCATATATAATATATTCATACAACAAATAATCATGTCAAACACATTTCCAAAATTTATATGTATACCGTACTTTCTACAAATACCTAGAGTATGTAGAATTCCATATTTTCCATCTTTAATCAAAACGAAAAACAGACAACACTTTGTACATGTGCAATTGCATGCAGATCATGAATCTATCATTATCTGACATTGAAAGCGTTGAAAACCATAATCTATACACCTAAAGTCCGCACCTTTTGTTGTAGAATCGTAACGGAGACGATAAGTTTGCTTAGCTTTCGTATACGAGAGTTTGGCAACTTATAGAACGGAATAGGTTAGCTACTTCATAACCTACAACTATCAAAACCCCAAATCAGTCTAGGGTTAGGGTTTCTTACTTAGAAACAGAACCGGAATCGCCGGAAAAATAATTAGAATGAGGTGGTTAAGCATCGAAAGCAGCAGCGAAGAGTGGCGGGGAGATTCTCCCACATCTCCCACACTTTCTCTCTCTTTTCTCTCTCTCAATCTCAAATTCGTATGGCTGCAATGAGAGAGGGTTTAAGGTCCTTATATAGTCTAAAAACTCACCGAAACAGACTCGGGAACAAGGTATACTTGGGTTTTGTCCAAAGGGCATCTATTTCAGCTCAACGGAGGACTTTTGGCCCGGGCCTCCTTGAGCCAAAGGTCAGACTTAAGCTCACTAACCCCGGATCTACGTTCTATTAAGTTTTCGTTTCAGTGAGATTTCCAGATCACACGTGGCAGGCCAGTTTCAGTTCAACGGTCAGCGGATCTCGATTAGAAATTTCGAGTACATGTAAATGTGTATGAAATTTCTCCTGATCCAATGGTGTAATTTGATCTGATTCTGCCGGTCTAGTTGCTTAGAACTGATCCGCAAGCAAGAGGTGTCAGATTACTATTCAAGATATTTTATTTTGAATTAATTTCGCATTTCTCACACTTTTCACTCCGTGCTCAAGCGAATAGCGCTGGAACACTATCTGGATTTGATTTCTGAGATGGTTGTCAAGCCCAGCAAGGCGGTCCTAGTTCCTTTAACTTCGTGTTAATCGGACTTCCGACGTGCGGTCTAGATCCAATACGGAGTTTTGAGATGCTCCCGAGAGCAGACGGGTAATGAGATTGATCCTAGATTTTAGGGTAACCTAGCGTCAATGATTCTACAACTTTTGGGTCTTGCAGATCATATTTAAAGTTATTGGTGCTAATTTCACAGTCACTCTAGTTTAAAACTGGCTAATCCTCACCTAATTTTTAAAGGATTTAGTCCTGGGTGATTTCTGTCTGAGGTGGTACCTGGTCCTTTGTAGTTTGTATATAAAGTGATCCAAGTTATACTACTTAGCTAGTTTAAGTTAGTGTCTAGGATGAAAGTACTTAGAAAGATTGAAGAGCAAGGTGGTGAAGGATGAGATTTGTGAAAGAAATGGGTTCACAAGCGATTTTAGCCTTTGGGACTGAGTTTTGACAAGTTGATAAGGCGTTAGGATCGACCCATTGCCTAAGGACGTCTAATCCCAAGTTGGCAAAAATCCGGGATGTTACAAGTACAAACTAGGCCTGTATTGAAAAGGTGATGGGGGAGTGGTGTAATGATTCTGTGTAACAGCCCTGACAATCCTTGCAGTGACCTAAAACCACACTATCTTATGAGATTATCTAGGATTAATGACCCTAGAATGGATCATTGTTTGAGAATGATATAAGGGAGGTACCCTAGTTTCCCAATACTGCTGTTTGAAATGGACTAATAACAACTTGGTAATCATGCTCATCATCGCATTGCATGTGCCTGGAAGATGTGGAGCACTGAGGGATGAACGCATGTCGCGGACGTAAGATGGTGCCGTATGAGGGTGGTTAGGCGAGGGGCATGCATCACGACTGCATTTCATACTTGCATTAACAAGAGTACTTAAGATTGTTGATTGTACTGCTTTATCATTACTGCTTGACTAATTTGATAACATTTAACCTATGTTTTATTGTTCCACTGAGTTAGTTACTCACTCCCACGTTACGGGACGGTGTTCTGGACTCCCACCATACTCTGTCTTAGATGCAGGTACCGACGATTCACAGGAGGCTGACCCTGATTACTATGATGATCAGGATGAGTTCTCCTACATGCAGTTCTCCGGTGGGTTTGCTTAGGCTATCAGATTGATGGGGCTATTGGGCTATCACGACAGTTGGACTATTCTTTTGACATTTTGTTTTTGATTTAATACATGTATATGATGACTCAGCGAAGTAATCATACTCTGGTGACAGATCAAAATCGTTTGTTTTTATACACATCTATATTCATCTTTTAGTCTTACGCTTGCGTTTTATACATTGATCTGGAGTATGGATTACTGTCTTGGTATAATCTCACTCATGTTTATTGCACTAATATAGACAACATGCAATCATCATTATCTATGTTGCATAAGTGATGTTATGGAACTCGAGAGTTGAGTTACTGCTCAACCCTCGAATTTCAGGGCGTTACAAGTTGGTATCAGAGCATGATTTAGATTAAACCGGACCTGAGTTATGGCCACACAACTTACTCTGGCGCATTTCGATATAGGAGGGTGCGAGAAACATGTAGAAACAGTCATAGGTATCCCGACTTCGCCAAGTGGCGAAGTTCACCGAAATCGGTCGCTTTGTTTGAGTCTGTACTTGACCGTGATCGCATTAGTCAACCCCAAAACACTTCTAGACCGTCAAATGACGGGTTTAGATCACAACTCACCCCATCCTAACCGTTGAAAACTGAAAAATACAAGTAGACATCAGAAACTTACTCAAATGACCCGAAACGACTCAAAACAGAGTCGGGGCTGAATCGATGCAATCCGGAGGGACCAACGGTGGACCCGGGGTACCATTGGCACCCTGGGAGGGGGGTGGCCACCGTCCTACCACAGCGGCACCGCGCCTAGTCCAGAGGACCGCGGCGGCGTCGCGCACACCGCTATCAACCGCGGTCCCCTTTATCCGGGCCTATCGGGCCGATGTGGGCCAGCGTCGGCCCGACCCCTAGTCACGTGTGGAGCCCACCAAATCACGTGTGGACCCCTATTTCTTACGTTTTTTCCTCCTTTCTCACTTCCCACCCTTCTAAGCCCTCTTTTCTCTTTCAACTTGTTGTTTTCTCTCTCAAATCTCTCTCCCAATTGCCCAATCCAACATTTTCGGTCACAACCCATCCATTTCCATCGTCTACAGTACTCCCTACCTCCCTACCGTCTCCATTCTCTCTCATTTGGGCTCTTACATGCCCCATTTGTAGCTAAAAATCGTGCACACTTCCTACTCCACTCCATCTCTCCATTTTCCTTCTCAAATCCCTGTTCTTTGGGCCTTTACAACTTCTCTTGAGGCTCAAACCCGTGGAGGATCAGTAACTTCAGACCTTTCTCTCTCTTTCCATTACTTTTCATCGCTTTCCATGGCCTTATTTGAGTTTGTTGCAGCCATTTTCTCCATCGTCACCATCTTTTTTCTCATGGAAAAGAGGAAGAGTGTCGTGGATGAAGCCAGGCCTAGTCGCCCAACCCGTCCAAGGAGAAGGACTGACGCTGGGGCTAGTACAAGTGCCGTCCGTGAGCATAGGTCGAAGCAGGACCTAGATCCCTAAGTTTCCATCGAAAGAGTGCTATCGATAGGCTTTGAGCACAGTCGGTTTCGTAGCCGCAAGGTTGTACTTAAAGCTCACATAGAAGAGAGGTTGTTTAGACTACACCCGATTATGGACCGCTTGGTGGACGTTGAGTGGGGTCCTATGTTCGAAGTTAAGACTCATGCATGTGAGAATACGGTTTGGGCTTTCTATGCTCACATCCGAGACCCATCGCTTGATCCTCTCCAGTTCATTGTTTCTATTAGGGGGCGGAATTATACGATCACTGTGGATGTGGTGTCCCGGGTTATGGGAATCCCACGTGGCAAGGTTCTTGCCAATGAGAATTATTTTAAAAGTGTGCGAGGAAGAGATGGTCGTATGCGATACATTTGTGGCCGACTGGTTCCCTGGACATGAGGTAATTGTCTTCCATCGTCGAAGTTAACTGATGATTTTCACTTGCTTCATTACATTTTCACGTATAACAGGTATCCACGGTGGGGCAACCGTATGGAGTGTACTCGGTTGATGGTAGACTTCTTGTACAGAGTTGGACATGGGGACAAGCTGTGCCTGCCCACATTCATCCTACTACAGATAGTCCAGACCATACGCTCCGTTAGGAATGATATTTCACTCCCGTTCGGCCGACTGATATGTAAGATGGCTCGAGAGGTCGGCTATAGACTTAATATGGATGAAATTGCGCCGGTTCGGGTCACAAGCGATACTACGCTTAACAACATGGGGATCGGCCCTCGATAACGCCAAGCCCGACTCGACGAGTATGGGGATGAGTCTGATAGTGAGGGGAGGAAAGTATTGATCTAGATGAAGAGAGCGAGGAAAGAAGTGGTGATGAGATAGAGGAAGAACAGGAAGAAGCAGTAGAGGCTTAGCACACTTATGAGAACCCTCCTTCTGCCACCTAGGAGTGTAGCGGTGAACGAGTTACTATGGAATCCCGTTTGGCTCAACTTGAGGAGGGCCAAGCTGCCTTGAAGCAGGAGATTCAGGAGGCCCGAGTTGAAGCAAGATAAAAGCTTAAGGAGAACGAGGCCTTCATGAAGTGGAAATTCAGTAAAGTGTCCTGCACCTTGAGGGCCATCCTATGTTTCTTGCAGGATAAGGGCACTCCTCCTCTGTCGCCAGACTCGGATGCCTAGTTATCCATACTGTTGTCTTATAGTTTTCTTAGGTTAACATTTTAGAGTGTTTATGTTTTCATGTTGATGGGTACAGTAGTTAGTAGTATGTTTTAAGTGTTTGAAGCTTTTGTTGTAGTAGCTCATATGCATCTTCTGTCATAATTCATGTAACTCTCTATTCCATGTATTATGACGAATTTTGGTGAATGAAATGCATGCAGTCCCTTTTGCTATGAAGTGTGTTGAATGCTTAAGTGATTGTGTAATGTGTTGCTCTGCTTCATCTTACATGCGTTGCACCCTATGTTGTATAGGGCATGTCACCGAAATATACGCGGAGCACGGCACAACTCGCACTCACTGATACGATGGACCAGGCTCCTTCCTACGAAGATGGTCGTACGGACCCTGGCTTGGGCCCGGATCGTGAGACTAGACCTACGTCTCAGCCTTCCACTGGTCCTGCAGCTGGACTGCCACCTTTTACACCACCAGTTCATGAGCAGAACCGGGCATCCTCTTCGACACAGTATGAGCCACAGGCTGCTCCACCTACTGATAGGTTTGAGCAGTTGATGATGATGATGCATCAGCAGCAGCAGCACCAACAGCTTATGACCACTATTGCAGGGGTTTTATCTCAGGGTGGAAGTGCGACTCCACGTTCACCATCTACACGTCGTGCTGAGACTACAGAGCCTCCTGCTCAGGCTGAGAATATGCCTCCACCCACACCTGCTGGGTACCCTACGGGGGACGTGGATACTCGCGGTCTTCTCGAGCGATTCCAGCGCTTGAGGCCTCCTACTTTCACGGGTTCTCACAGACCCGAGGAAGCTGAATACTGGTTAAACCGCATCTCCAAGATGCTACGGATGCTCCATTGTACGGAGCAGGATGTAACATCCTGAAAAATCGAGGGTCGAGTAGTAACTCAACTCTCGAGTTTCCAGAACATCACTTATGCAACATAGATAATGATGATTGAGGTTGTCTGTATTAGTGCATTGAACATGAGTGAGATTAACCCAAAACAGGATATCATACTCCAGAGACAGTGAATTAGCAAGCGAAAGACTGTGATAGTATATATATAATATAAAAGCAGTGACGGGTCTCCAGAGTGTGATAATGTTACCAGGTTAAATAATTACAAGTACAGTTCTAAAATATACAAAATGTGAGGAAGTGTAATGTCTTCTATTCCAAGTACCATAGCCCCTTCAATACAATACCAGGTCTTCATAGACCTGTCAGAGAGTTACATGTAGGAGAACTCCTCCTCAACATCATAGTAGTGGTCCGGCTCTGCTTCATAAGCATCGCCATCACCTGAAACTCAACAAATCTGGTTGGTATGTACAACACCGTCCCGTAACGTGGGAGTGAGTAGCTAACGCAGTGGAACAATAAAGCATAGGTTAACATGTTATCGACCCAGTCAAGCAGTAATGATAAAGCAGTACAATCAAACACTCCTAGCTACTCTTATTAATGTAAGTATGGATGCAGTCATGATGTATGCCCTCACCGACATACTCCCTCATACGACACCCTCTTCGTTCGCGGCATGCTTTCATCCCTCAGTGCTCCACATCTTCCAGGCACATGCAATGCATGATGAGCATGATTACCGAGTTGTTATTAGTCCATTTCAAACAGCATGATTGGGAAACTAAGGTACCTCCCTTGTATCATTCCCAAACATGATCCATTCTAGGGTCGTCCGTCCTAGTTAATCTCAGACGATGGTGTGTTTTCTAGGTCGCTACAATGGCTGCCAGGGCTGTTACACGGAATTGTTGCACCACTCCCCCATCACCTTTTTAACGATTCATCACTATACAGATACAGGCCTAGTTTCATACTCTATACACTGCGGCAAAACTCGTCGCCTCACTGCAATTCAGAGTATGCTCGAGGTCACTACAAAGGGCTGTCAGGGCTGTTACACGGAATCGTTGCACCACTCCCCCATCACCTTATCAATGTAGGCCGACAGCACGATATAGTGTCCCATACCACCATAATCAGCTCACGAGTCTGGTTGCTCACTGGTCATTATGGGGAGGCACGTGGCCCCAGCGTAGGCCGACAGCTCTACCACGGTGTCCCATACCACCATGCCCGGCTCATGAGTCTTAGTGGATCAAAGTACCATGGTTAAAAGGGATTTCACTGGTAAGTTTGGTACCCTAGGTTCAAGCAGTAGCGTCCAAACATGGTGAACATACATAAGACAGGTCGGGTTGCTTGACGAGCTCGGCTAGCTCGAGCACACAACAAGTTGAACGATATGAAGCGCATAAGTACTTTGTGTGGCCACCCACTATCGCCAACTGAAGTACAACTCGGGTTCGTCGAACACATCTACCGTGGCAATTGAATCTCGGCCACGAATTCAATCCCGTTACCAATTGCCTAGACTATAATCATAGCCCCAATCACATTCAATTGCAGATAGTTAAAGTAGTAATGGATCAAGGTTCAAATCAAACAATCAAAGTCTGATATTATCCGTTTAGGGCTGCCAGGGCTATTGCACGGAATCGTTACACCACTCCCCCATCACCCATGATGGATCATACAATGTAAACATGAATTTAAACATATGCATTACATAGATAAAATCATATAATCAATTGAGCATGTTATGAAACACAACACAAGCATGAGTTTGTACATATTCAATTCCTAATCACACAGCTATCCAAGGAAATCATGCACATAGTTAAAGGAGTTGAGAATCATAACTCAACACCCTTATACATTACAATTTACTAACTACTACTCATTCAGACATTTTAACAAACACTTTAGACTATACATCAACATACATGACATATGTTGATCACATAGGTATTAGGCCAAATCCTTTCACTAGGGAGTTACCCCAATCATAACACGCATACACCCACGACGGATAGTCATGGCAAGCAGGAATCCAAGTTCCATATTCATTCAGTCATTTCCACAAACACTTGAGCCACACATTTTAGCATATATAGTGTATATTGGCCGTGACGTGATTTTGGGTAAATCCTTTCATCAAAGGGGGTATCGCCAATACAACAATCATGTATCCATGACAATTAGTCATGGCGAGCACGAATGAGAATTATATACTCATTCAATCATTTTCATAAACACTTAGCATATACTATTTCAACATACATGATGTATGTTAGCAAAACATGTATTAGGGCTAACCTTTCGCCAAGCAAGTATTTTATCCATATATAGTATATTCATACAGCAAATAATCATGGCAAACACATCTCCAAAATTTATACGTATACTGTACTTTCTAGAAATACCTAGATTATGTAGAATTCCATATTTTTCATCTTTAATCGAAACGGAAAACAGATAGCACTTTGTACATGTTCAATTGCATGCAGATCATGAATCTATCATTATCTGACATTGAAAGCGTTGAAAAACATAACCTATACATCTAAAGACAGCACCTTTTGTTGTAGAATCGTAAAGAATACGATAGGTTTGCTAAGCTTCCGTCTACGGCAGTTTGGCAACCTATAGATCGAAATAGGTTAGCTATTTCATAACCTACAACCCTTACAACTCAAAAACAAATTAGGGTTAGAGTTTCTTACTTAGAAATGACGTCGGAATCACCGGAAAACTGATGAAAACGGAGCGGTGGAGCTCGTGAAGCGGCAGGAAAGAGTGGCAGGGAGATTCTCCCACTGCTCCCACACTTTCTCTCTCTTTTCTCTCTTCTCTCTCTAGGGTTTCTCTCAAATTCGTATGGCTACAATGAGAGAGGGTTTAAGGTCCTTATATAGCCTAAAAACTAATCGAAATAGACTCCAGGTCAAAGTATACTTAGGTTATAACCAAAGTGGGTCAGTTTCAGCTCAACGGAGGACTTCTGGTGGGCCTCCTTGAGCCAAAGGTCGGACTTAAGGTCACTAACACTGGATCTACGTACTATTAAGTTTTTGTTTCAGTCAAGATTCCAGATCACGCGTGGCGGACCAGTTTCAGTTCAACGGTCAGCGGATCTCGATCGGAGATTCCGAGTACATGTAAATGTGTATGAAATTTCTCCTGATCCGAGGGTGTAATTTGGTTTGATTCTGATGGTCTGGTTGATTAAAACTGATCCGCAAGCAACACGTGCCAGATTACTATTCAAGATATTTTATTTTGAATTAATTTCATATTTCTCACACTCTTCACTCCGAGCTCAAACGAATAGCGCTGGGACACTGGCTGGATTTGATTTCCGAGATGTTTGTCAAGCCCAGCGAGGCGGTCCTAGTTCCTTAACCTCGTATTATTCGTACTTCCGATGTGCGGTCCAGATCTGATATGGAGTTTCAAGATGCTCCCGAGAGCAGCCGGGTAATGAGATTGATCCTAGATTTTAGGGTAACCTGGCGTCAATGATTCTACAAGTTTTTGGTCTTGCAGATTGTATTTAAAGTGATTGGTGCTAATTTCACAGGCACTCTAGTTTAACACTAGCTAAATCTCGCCTAATTTCTGAAGGATTTAGTCCTGAGTGATTTCGGTCTGAGGTGGTACCTGGGCCTTTGTAGTTTGTATATAAACTGATCCAAATTATACTACTTAGCTAGTTTAGGATAGTGTCTAGGATGAAAGTGCTTAGAAAAATTGAAAGAACTAGGTAGTGAAGAGTGGGATTTGTTAAGAAAATGGTTTGAAAAGGGACTTAAGACCCTTGAGTTGAGTGTTTGAGAAGTTAAACAGGAGTTAGGATTGTCCCATCGCCTAAGGACGTCTAATTCCAGGTTGGGAAAAATTCAGGCTGTTACATAGGAGCAGGTTGAGCTGGCCACCTTCATGTTTGAGAAGGAGGCTAGCTTATGGTGGGACAGTGTCCTACGGACTGTGGCAGTTGGATATGCATGGACATGGGCGGCTTTCGAGTTCCGTTTCCATGAGAAATACTACCCTCAGACCTATCGACATGAGAGGGAGAACGAGTTTTTGCGCCTCAGACAGGGTGGCATGTCAGTTACCGAGTATGAGCATCACTTCACTGAGTTAGGCCATTTTGTTCCGACTATACTTGCCGATGAGTAGATGCGGATTAGACGTTTTTCTGAGGGCTTGCGACCTAACATCCGATCGAAGATGTGCTGTGTCAGTATACCCTCCTATGCCGAGCTGATACATATGTCTATGAGGGCAGAGCAGGATGTTGATCGGCTGACATGTTCTCGTGGTGCTATGGTTACGAGACCTCGACCAGATATTCAGAGCAGACCTTTCCTCGGCAAGAGGCCTCGTATCGACTCTTCCTCCAGGACCACGACACCAGTAGTTCCGATGAGGCGTCCAGGTGTGACCTGTACATACTGCGGTAGGCCAGGTCACCCTGCAGAGAGCTTCTTTGCTCGGATGAGAGATAATGGGTTTTCTCCACCGCAGACGATTGATCGCCCTCGCCCATAGGCTATATCGGCTCCACCTCTATAGACTGCCCCTGCTCATCCTTCCTTCCGACCTCCTGCATCTCATTTCAGGACGCGTCAACGGCCCATGGTTCCACAGCCGAACTGTCAGCAGCAGGCTCGGGTGCACTCACTCGCAACTGAGTCACCTGAGGCATCGGGCATAACACCGATGGCCTTTGAGGTCACTCCACATATACAAAGTATTCTAGTCTTTCTATTAGTGGACACCGGGTCTACTATCTCTATTGTATAATGTGTTGTGGTCAAGCGACTAGGGTTGGAAACTAGTCCTATGATTGGGATGAGACTCCTTACTGCCAAAGGGACTTTCTCAGACTCCACTACGATGTGTAGAGGTTGTTCGATAGACCTAGGGAGTAGGACAGTGACTGTCGACCTGTTGGTCGCATTGCTCCATCATTATGATGTGATTCTTGACATGGAGTGGCTCGTGGAGATGAAGGCCGAGATTGATTGCGATACTCGGATCGTGACAGCACGTGGACCTGACGGCACAGTCTTTACTTTCCCAGTGCAGGTCAGTTAGTATTACCGCATCAGTAGCTACGATACCCTATTAGAGCAGGTTGATGGTCCGACGCTGGGAAATACTCCTTTGGTTCAGGATTTTGCAGGTGTGTTTGCGACGATTCCTGGTTTGCCTCCTCAGTGCGAGATCGACCTCACCATTGATCTTACGCCTGGTGCGGCACCTATCTCATTGCCGACTTAACGTATGCCTCCATGTGAGATGGAGAAGCTGAGGAAACAGATTGACGGGTTGCTAGAGAAGGGTTTCATTCGACCTAATGTGTCCGCTTGGGGTGCACCCGTGTTATTTGTGAGGAAGAAGGATGGTTCTCAGCGATTGTGTATTGATTACCGCAGATTGAACCAAGTGACGGTGAAGAACAAGTATCCTTTGCCCAGGATAGATGATCTGTTTAATCAGCTGAGGGGGACGAAGTATTTTTCGAAGATTGATCTGCAGTCAGGGTATCATCAGTTGCGCATCAGGGATGAGGACGTGCAAAAGACGGCTTTCAGGACTTACTTTGGGCACTATTGTAAGTGTTATAGTTTATATCCCTTTCTGTTGTAAAATTTGTGGTGCCAAAATCATTGTTATATAACTTGCATAAGTGAAGCTCTCTCAAAGATCAACATTCATGAACATGCAAAGCTCACAAGTACAAAGATCAACCTTGACTGCAAGAACTGCTCACAAGACATGACTCAAGAATGCAAGACTTCAAGAAGAGTACAAGGCAGTTCGTAAAGAACTCAAGACACTTTTAAGGTTGAGCTACATCAAGATTTCAAGATTGAACTACATCAAGACTTCAATGCTTAAACTTCAAGGTCACTTGTTCCTAATGTTTCAATGTCCTTACTTCATGTTTGAGGTTCGATTGACCTTAGGTTGACCTTAGGAGTAGGCCATTTTGGATACATAAGTCAGATGTTTAATTTACGTGAGTTCAGTCTGTTCTTAGACTAGTCTTAGCTTTGCTTCGACCAGTCTAAGAAATTCCTCGATCAGTTGTGAGTTTGTTACAAAATTCGGATATTTTCTGTTATGCTTCGACTAGTCCAGGAATCTGTTCGACCAGTCGAAGGAACAGTGTCGACAGCATCTTCTACCAGTTGAAAGTCTTCGACTCAAAGTCCAGCGATGAAATTTAGGTTCTTCGACCAGTCAAAGGAGACTTTCGACCAGTAGTAAAACGGTCAAAGCTTATCGCGCCCGATTTTTTCAAATATCTGTTAATTCATTCTTCAACTAGTCGAAGAGCTCCCTAGACCAGTTGAAGACGCGATCTACTCTCCTATAAATAGAGCACGAATCTCAGAAGAATTTATAGAATTAATTAATCCATTCAAGCCAATCTTCGTCAAACTTCTGAGAGATAATTCTGTGCTCCATCTAAGCTAAGTGTGCTTATTTAATATTCTCTTTCTTTAGCTTTATTTAATTGATTTTGTTTCTGCTATTCCAATCTAATTTGATAAGAGGAATTGTTATTCCCTTTCTTTGGAATCAAAATCAATTAAGGCAAGCCCTATTTGGTTTAATTTAAAATCTATTAGAACTAGAACCATTGTAATTGAGTACTGGACATTGAACTTGGACATTCAATCATCTACTCTGACTTGGTTCTACCGGGCTGCTACAACGAAGGAGATAATCAGGTATTTTACATTCAATTGTAAATTCCTTTCTGTTTTGGTTTCTTTCAAGATTTGCCAGAAAAATCTTGTTATATTGGTTATCTAAGGAGAGTCAGGAAAACTCAGAAGTGGGGTTTTTTTAATTGTGTAAGCCCACAGACAAAGACACAATTGTAAAGGTTTTGGGTGAACCTGTGAAAACCTATTTTGTTAGTGAACGCTAATATCCCCTGTGTGAGGATATTAGGAGTGGAGTAGCATTTTGTGTGGCTGTTGTTTAACAGTTGGTGAACACACAGGCGAACCACTATAATCCCTTATGTTGTGGTCGAATGATTTATACTTCTAATCTTTAATTATTTATTTGTGGGATGTATGTATGGTGGTGAATGTTGTAATTATTTAATTCAAGCATTGTGGGAATTTTCTAATAGTTTAAAATTTATTTTCTGCTATTCCTTTATCAGCTTGATATTCAATTTTCTTTAAAGTTGTTCCAGCAAGGTTGCCCTGCCATTTTTATGGTGTATGGCTGTCCCTAGAACAATACATTTGTGATTACAATTTATTTTAGTTCAGTTTGTGTTTATTTCTGTATTTCTCTTTCGTTTGAGATTTGATACAAAGATCTTTCTAAAATAAGGTTGTCCTACCATAAACTCTGGTTTTTTGTGTAAGGTTGTCCTTAGAACAACATTTGTATCAACCTCTCAAGATCTGAATTTTGAGGCTGTTTTACTTTCCTGCATTATGATTTATTTTGGCTATCATATTCCTTTTAATTCCGCTGTTATAAGTTTTATTTGGCATAGTCCTATTCACCCCCCCTCTAGGACATATAGCTAGGCCTTTTCAAGTGGTATCAGATCCTAATAGCTCTTTTTTAATTCTTGGATTTAATTCCTGAGCTAACAATTTAAGCTATTTTAGATGTCAAATTTTGATAGCCTTTCAGTCACTAGGCCTCCACCCTTTGATGGCTCCAATTATGCCTATTGGAAAGCCAGAATGAGGATCTTCCTGAAATCAATGGATGGAGTGTGTGGCAAGCCATAGTGACTGAATGGAATCTCCTATCATGGAAGTTACTGGGGTTGACGGTTCAAAATCTATGAAAGTCACACCATATTACCAATGAACCACACTTCAGAAAAGTGAGAGTAGTGCAAATGCTAAAGCACTAAATGCAATCACTTGCGCACTATCACCGGATGAGTTCAAAAGAATCATTTCCTATGATACTATAAAGCAAGCTTGGGATATAATAGAAATGACACACGAGGGTACGACAATTGTCAAAAAATCTAAAGTCCAAGTCCTCAGAACCAGATTTGAAGAAATTCATATGGAGGAAAATGAAACGTTTATGGACTTTTACACTAGATTGAATGACATTGTAAACTCAATGTGGGGTCTTGGCAATAAAATCCCAGAAAGTAAAGTGTGTGCAAAGATATTACGCTCACTTCCTGAACGGTTCAATTCTAAAGTAACCGCGATCCAGGAACTTCGTGATACGGATAATATGAGGGTAGAAGAACTAGTTGGTTCTCTACAAACCTACGAGTTAAACTTTAAAGCTCCTAAAGGTAAATCTATCGCACTAAAATCTTCTAAATGTAATTCAGAAGAAAATTCTGATTCAGAAGATGATATGAATCTTTTAGCTAAGAAATTTTACAAGATTTTCAAAAGTAAGAAAATGGTTGATTTTCAAAAATCGAATGATAAAAAGAAGTTTAGACCCAAATCTCGAAAATCTTTGAAAGATATTCAATGTTACAACTATCAAGAATATAGGCACTTAGCAAATAGATGTCCTAAAAAGGACAAGCCCAAGAAGAAGGGTATGTTGGTTACATGGGATGAATCATCTGATTCTGAAGCTTCTTCTGAATCAGAAGATTCTGAAACTGAGTTGGGCAATGAAGTTAAAGCTCTTATGACTCTAGCCAAATTCACATTTTCAGATAATGACTCGACAAGTGAAGAAAATCTGAGTAGTGAATGTGAAAATGAAGATGATCTTCAAGACGCTTACAATGCCCTATATAAGGAAAGTTGTAAAATTGCTGTCAAACTTAAACGTCAAAAAGAGAACTTTTCTAAACTCAAAGAATGTTTTGAATCACTTGTCTTTGAAAAATCACAAATTTTAGATTGTTTTGAAAAAATCAAAATACGATTTGGAATTCAAAAACTCCCTAATTGTTGATTTGAAATCTGAAATTGAGAAACTCAAAAATGAAGTATCTTCTCTTCTGAGTCTAAAGGATACATGGAAGTATGCCCAAGGTGATCCAAAGTTAGAAAAACTTTTATTCGGATCAAGAAAATGTGGCGATTTATCCGGGTTGGCCTATGATAAAAATTTATCTCCTAAACAAAAGTATACTCCTCCTATGTTTGTGAAAGGAGAGTCATCAAACTCAAAAGGGAAAGTACTTATCAAGGATTTTCTAGAAATTCAAAAACCTAGAAGCAGCCATGTCAACATTAATCATAAACGAAATCCACTAGCTGAAAAGATAGTTGATTTACTCAAGGAGCTCTTAAAATTTAACTCTATAGGTCAATCTTACAACTAAAAACAAAAGAAGACCAACTATGTTCCTAGACCCAAAACAGTTATGAAAAAGGTTCCTAAAGTTGCCTGCTTGGTTGCTCACACTACTTTCAAAGCAACAAGTCATTCAAAGTGGTATCTAGACAATGGATGCTCTAGGCATATGACAGGTGACAAAGCTTTATTCACGGATCTAAAAGATATGACTAATGGTTCAGTCATATTTGGTGATGATAGCAACTGCAAGATTATAAGCCAAGGTACGGTTCAACTTTTTAATCTTCTTGTGTTTAAAAACGTTTTATAAGGCTTAAAACATAACTTGCTTAGCATATCTCAAATATGTGATAATAACCATAGTGTCCGGTTCTCTAATCAAAGCTGTGAGATACTAAACAATAAGGGTTCTGTAATATTAACTGGACGTAGAACGTCTTAAAATTGCTATATTATTAGCGAATCCAGCTCATCTAATCAAACATGTTACATGGTCCATACAGACGAGACTGATTAATGACACAAACGTCTTGGACATGTACATTATCAAAATTTATATAGATTGAGCAAATGAGAACTTACAAGAGGTTTACCCAAACTTCAGAAATTAGATAAAATATGTGGTGAGTACCAGATAGGCAAACAAATAAGGAACTCACACAAAAAGGTGAATTCAAATACCACATCAAGACCACTCGAACTCCTCCACATGGATCTAATAGGACCTACCAGAACGGAAAGTCGTGGTGGGAAAAAGTATATCCTGGTAATAGTTTATGACTTTACCAGATTCACATGGGTAGTCTTTTTAAGGGATAAATCTAAAACCCTTGAAGAAGTAAGAAAAGTTCTTAAAAGGATTCAAACTGAAAAATCTTCTCAAATCAGTAAGATTCGTAGTGATCATGGATCTGAATTTGAGAATAGCAATTTTGAGAAGTTCTGTACCGACCAAGGAATATCACATGAATTCTCAGCTCCCAAAACTCCACAACAAAATGGAATTGTGGAAAGAAAGAATAGGGTGCTTCAAGAAATGGCTAATGTCATGTTGAATAGCATGAAGCTCTATAAAAATCTTTGGGCTGAAGTAGTCAACACAGCTTGCTATATTATTAACCGAGTCTACACTAGCAAAGATAATAATAAAACGGCTTACGAATTGTGGTTCAATAAAAAGCCTACTGTCAAATACTTTCGAGTTTTTGACAGCAAGTGCTATATTTTACGAGATCGTGAAAAATTGGGAAATTTTGATACAAAGAGTGATGAAGGAATTTTTCTAGGATATTCCTTAAACAGTCAAGCTTATAGGGTTCTGAACAAAAGAACTAGTGTGATTCAAGAGTCCATCAATGTTATCATTGATGATCACTTAAACACGCCAATCCCTAATTCAGATAATGATGAAGTTCTAATCATTGATAAACTCGATACTTCATCAAATCAGATTGATTCTGAGTTGAGGACTGTTAAAGATCATCCAACCACACAAATTCTTGGAAACCCTCTCACCGGTGTTCACACTCGTAGACAACTTGAAGATATATGTAATTATGTATGTTTTACATCCCAAATAGAACCATCTAACATAAAAGAAGCTCTTGATGATGAGAACTGAATTGTTGCGATGCAAGAACTTAACCAATTCGTAAGAAATGATGTTTGGTATCTCGTACCAAGACCTAAAGATAAACACATAATTGGAACAAAAATGGATTTTCAAAAATAAGTCTGACAAGCATGGAAATATAATTAGAAACAAGGCTAGCCTAGTGGTACAAGGTTATACTCAAATTGAATGAATTGATTTCGATGAAACTTTTGCACCAGTAGCACGTCTTGAATCTATCAGACTATTTATATCCATTGCATGTTTTAGAAAGATAAAGATCTATCAAATGGATGTGAAAAGTGCTTTTTTAAATGGTGATTTACGTGAAGAAGTCTATGTAGAACAGCCAATGGGTTTTGAAGATCCCAAAAATACTGATCATGTGTATCGGCTTAAAAAGACACTTTATGGATTAAAACAAGCACCTAGGGCATGGTATGAGAAACTAACAAAATTTCTTTTAAGTCATAATTTTTAAATGGGATCTGTTGATAAAACATTGTTTGTTTAAAACATAATGATCATATCTTAATGGTACAAATTTATGTTGATGATATCATTTATGGATCAACTTGTACTGACTTTACTACTGAGTTTACAGATTTGATGAAATCACAGTTCGAAATGAGCATGGTTGGGGAATTGACTTATTTCCTTAGATTGCAAGTAACCTTAGATTGCAAGTAAAGCAACAACCTGAAGGAATATTCATTTCTCAATCTAAGTATGCTTAGAATCTAATCAAGAGATTTGGATTTGAGAATGACAAGAATTTCGATACTCCTATGAGTACTACCCTGAAACTCTCAAAAGACTCTAATGGTAAAAATGTTGATTCAAAATTTTATCGGAGTATGATTGGTAGTTTGTTATATTTAACTGCTAGTAGACCTGATATTTCTCTAAGTGTTGGTATTTGCGCAAGATATCAATCTGATCAAAAAGAATCTCACTTGATTGCTGTCAAGCGGATTATTAGATATGTCACAAGTACTGTAAATCTCGGTCTCTAGTATCCTCATGAGACTAGTGTCCAATTAGTTGGGTACTCGAATGCTGACTGGACTGGTAATCTAGATGATAGAAAATCAACCAGTGGTGGTTGCGTTTACATTGGAAATTGTCTAGTTTCCTAGTTTAGTAAGAAATAGAATTCTATATCACTTTCAACAGCTGAAGCTGAGTATATCGCAGCTGGTAATGCATGTACACAACTTGTTTGGATGCAACGAATGCTAAGTGATTATGGAATTAAACAGGATTCTATGTTATTACATTGTGATAATTCCAGTGTGATAAATATTTCAAAAAATCTTATTCAACATTCTCGTACTAATCACATTGACATTAGATTTCATTATATTCGGGAATTAGTAGAAGAAAAAGTTATATCTCTGGAATATGTTCCTACCGAAGATCAACGACCTGACATTTTCACAAAACCTCTCGATAAAAGCAGGTTCAAAAAGATGAAATTTGATCTTGGCATGTGCATTTTAAAATGATTATTTATGCCTACTTGTATCATAGTATATATAGTTGCTAGGTTGAATTCCAATTTTTGAATAATTTGCAAGGAATATGAATTTTTGGACATTCTTCGACCAGTCGTGAGTATACTCAACCAGTCGAACTTCGACTGGTCATAGATATCCATGACCAATCATAGATATCGGGAATCACTTAAAATTTGGGGATTTGCTATCTTCCTCATTCCATTTTTTCTCTTTAAGGAGCCAAGCTTCGACTTGTCGAACCCACTGTTCTTGTTCTTCAAGGTTAGTGTTTCATATACGTTTTTCTTGCAGATCTGTGTCTAGATTGTTTACTTTTCTAGCTTGAAGCTTTCTATTTTGGATTTCATTGAGATTTGGGGTTTGAATTTTGAAAAATCTGTTTTGAGTAAACCCACTTCTCAATCCTTTGCAACTTCTTATTTCCTTGTTATCTTTGTTGCAAATGGCTTCTAGAGGTAGAAAATCTACTTCCCATGGTCCTTCTTCTTCCTCCAGATCGACCATTATCACTAAGCGTCATCTTCTTGTTCCCAATGCCGATCCATCTTATGTTAGGGACATTAGATTACGTAAACTTATTGTTGAACATCCTGTTGATGTTAATCATATTGCACCTTTTGACATCCTTCCTATGCTTGAAGCTGTAGGTTGGGTTAACTTATTACATTGGGGTGGGCCAGCATACTGGTCCATTGCCCAATCCATGTTTGCATGTATTAGTGCTTTCTCATAGGATGATTTAACTTTTAAAATATCTACTAGAGAAGGGCCTTTTGACATTGATAGTCATTTAATTTCAGCCCTTATAGACATTCCTGTGAATGATAAGGGTATTCCTATCCATAACCTAACTGATAAACCCTCAATTTATGAAAAACACATGCTCACTAGAGATTTGTGCAACATAGATGTTCAATAGAAACAAAAAGGGAATGCACTTCCCGCAAGGTATTTGTTACCTAAATACAGAGTTCTCCACAAAATCGTTGTGTCTAATCTGTATCCTCGTTCGGGTAATAAAACTGACTTGACCTCGTTTATGGTTCGTGTTATCCATGCTATTGCCAGTGATACTCAGATTTGTTTACCATCCTTAATCTGTCATTTCATTCTTCAGTTTAGACTCCATCCTGGTCATAGTGACATTCCTTTTGCCTATTTAATGCTTGTATTGGCTACACATATGTTAGTCGATATGCCGGTTGATGAGGCACCTATCCATCATCTGATTTTCAAAAATACTAATATCAATAAGATGAAGCTGGAATTACTTCCTGAACAAGGTGGTGGTGGTGGTGTTCATGAAGAAGCTAGTGATGACATTAATATGGATGACATTTTTGAAGAACTGGATTCTGATTCAACAAATGATCCAGATTTTGAACCATCTGATGTTGATGCACGTCTGAGTACATTGGAGGATAAAGTTGAGAATATAAATGTAAATATGGAAAACATGTCTGTTGCTCATGATTTACAATTCAAGTACATGTGCAAATATCTTAGGCGATTGAACAAAGGTATGCACCAACTTGATCTCTCCATTCCTACTCTGTCATCTGGTTCTAGTTCTAATTTGTTTATATGGGATTTCTGGTCTGTAATAACTTTATAACTTAGCACTAGGTTGACTGATTTTAAGTTGGATACTATCTTTGTTTTATGCTGGGTATTTGTTCTATGTGAAACTATGCTGAGTATCTCTATCTTTGGTTTTTGCTATAATCTCATAACTCCTCATGTTTACTCTCATATATCTCTTTACTTAGTTCTCCTTTATTGTTGTTTCCTTTGTCATATTGTGACAAAAAGAGGGAGAATGGTTTGTTCTTAACGATGTGATTGTGAGAGGAGTAGCATTGGTTATGTTACTCAGGGGGAGTATGTTTGAACTAGTTGAATGAACTGGTAGAATGTTGAATGTTGAATATTGAATATTGATTTGCAGGTAAGCTAGTTGATATATGTTTATGATTCTTTAACTAGTTGTTTTACTTTATGTTTATCTTGGTTATGTGTTTTGTCACTAATTTGACAAAGGGGGAGATTGTAAGTGCTATAGTTTATATCCCTGTCTGTTGTTAAATTTGTGGTGCCAAAATCACTGTTATATAACTTGCATAAGTGAAGCTCTCTCAAAGATCAACATTCATGAACAAGCAAAGCTCACAACAAGCAAAGTTCACAAGTACAAAGATCAACCTTGACTGCAAGAACTGCTCACAAGACATGACTCAAAAATGCAAGACTTCAAGAAGAGTATAAGGCAGTTCGTAAAGAACTCAAGACACTTTCAAGGTTGAGATACATCAAGATTTCAAGATTGAACTACATCAAGACTTCAAAGCTTAAACTTCAAGGTCACTTGTTCCTAATGTTTCAATGTCCTTACTTCATGTTTGAGGTTTGACTGACCTTAGGTTGACCTTAGGAGTAGGCCATTTTGGATACATAAGTCAAATGTTTAATTTACGTGAGTTTGGTATGTTCTTCGACTAGTCCTAGGCTTTCTTTGACTAGTCTTAGCTTTGCTTCGACTAATCTAAGAAATTCCTCTATCAGTCGTGAGTTTGTTACAAAATTCAGATATTTTCTGTTAGGCTTCGACTAGTCCAGGAATCTGTTCGACCAGTCGAAGGAACAGTGTCGACTGCATCTT
Organism: Magnolia officinalis; assembly: GCA_021015155.1. Lineage (NCBI taxonomy): Eukaryota > Viridiplantae > Streptophyta > Magnoliopsida > Magnoliales > Magnoliaceae > Magnolia > Magnolia officinalis. The sequence continues at coordinate 16,822,092 of JAJHSJ010000016.1, read as the reverse complement.
TGACCAGTCAAAAGTCTTCGACTCAAAGTCCAGCGATGAAATTCAGGTTCTTCGACCAGTCGAAGGTGACCTACGACCAGTTGAAGGAGACCTTCGACCAGTCGTAAAACGGTCAAAGCTTATCGTGCCCGAATTTTTCAAATATCTGTTAATTCTTCGACTAGTCGAAGAGCTCCCTAGACCAGTCGAAGACGCGATCTGCTCACCTATAAATAGAGCACGAATCTCAGAAGAATTTATGAAATTAATTAATCCATTCAAGCCAATCTTTGTCAAACTTCTGAGAGATAATTATGTGCTCCATCTAAGCTAAGTGTGCTTATTTCATATTCTCTTTCTTTAGATTTATTTAGTTGATTTTGTTTCTGCTATTCCAATCTAATTTGATAAGAGGAATTGTTATTCCCTTTCTTTGGAATCAAAATCAATTAAGGCAAGCCCTATTTGGTTTAATTTAAAATATATTAGAACTAGAATCATTGTAATTGAGTACTGGACATTGAACTTGGACATTCAATCATCTACTCTGACTTGGTTCTATCGGGCTACTACAATGAAGGAGATAATCAGGTATTTTACATTTAATTGTAAATTCCTTTCTGTTTTAGTTTCTTTAAAGATTTGTCAGAAAAATCTTGTTGTATTGGTTATCTGAGGAGAGCTAGGAAAACTTAGAAGTGGGGTTTTTTTAATTGTGTAAGCCCACAGACAAAGACACAATTGTAAAGGTTTTGGGTGAACCTGCGAAAACGTATTTTGTTAGTGAACGCTAATATCCCCTGTGTGAGGATATTAGGAGTGGAGTAGCATTTTGTGTGGCTGTTGTTTAACAGTTGGTGAACACACAGGCGAACCACTTTAATCCCTTATGTTGTGGTTGAATGATTTATACTTCTAATCTTTAATTATTTATTTGTGGGATGTATGTATGGTGGTGAATGTTGTAATCATTTAATTCAAGCATTGTGGGAATTTTGTAATAGTTTAGAATTTATTTTTTGTTATTCCTTTATCAGCTTGATATTCAATTTCCTTTAAAGTTGTTCCAGCAAGGTTGCCCTGCCATTTTTATGGTGTATGGCTATCCCTAGAACAATACATTTGTGATTACAATTTATTTCAGTTCAGTTTGTGTTTATTTCTGTATTCCTCTTTGGTTTGAGATTTGATACAAAGATCTTTCTAGAAATAAGGTTGTCCTACCATAAACTCTGGTTTTTGGTGTAAGGTTGTCCTTAGAACAACATTTGTATCAACCTCTCAAGATCTGAATTTTGAGGTTGTTTTTCTTTCCTGCATTATGATTTATTTTGGCTATCATATTCTTTTTAATTCCACTGTTATAAGTTTTATTTGGCATAGTCCTATTCACCCCCCTCTAGGACATATAGCTAGGCCTTTTCAGTGGGCCATTGATGTGGACCCACCTTGATGTACAGTAGCAAAGGCACCTCTCCCAACCACTTTCCCTTGATTTCTATGGCTTGGGCCCACTCCATGGGTGATCAAAAAAGGGGGCAACAACTTGTATTTTCTACAACCTTGCTGTCCATAAATTGTATGAATTAAATAAAATACTTTTGTCACTCTAAAAATTCTAAAATTTTGGAAGGAGGTGGTCTACCCATGTTAAGACCCATTTACAAAATTTTCGGGGCAATAGACACCTGTACACACCGTGGAAAGGGTTGGACCGGGCCGCCACAATGGGATGTTCAGATCAAGTAGTATCTCAGGAAAGATTGTTTTCTTAAAATGAATTAAAATATTTTTTATTGTCCAAACATCCTGAAATTTTGTGGAGGTGTGTCCCACCCATGGAAGTGTCACCCTGCAAAATTTTGGAGCTATCGGGCCCCTGTACTACCCATGGTACGGCCTAGAGTGGTCCACCAGGCAGGGACGCCCAGGCTGGCCCTCCAACCTACTTTGTGGGCCCACCTAAATGTGTTGTATATCCCACTATCCATCCATGTGTGTTCTTAGGGGACTTGACCATCCTTTCCTTTGGTAGCCTTTAATTGGGTCCCATGGGATGAGTTTTTGGGCCAAATACCCGGGCCCGTAGAGCTGCCTACATATAGGATATCCCTGCCTTAGGCTGCTACTGGGCCTGCATTCCAACGGCATGACTAACTTGAAGTGAGTGTTGTATATCCCCTTCTCATCTGGTGGGACCCACAATAATGTATGTGGCCCATCAGGGATTAAATATACTATAAAATAATTTTATTGTTAGGTTCCAACTAACCCAGAAAATGGGTGGGTTAGAATTTGGCAATGGGCCCAATACTGCTACCCATAAGAGTATTTTGGGGCAGCATGGCCCACCATATTTAAGGATGGATTAATCTGTTATTTTACCATTTTTCCTTCAGTATTTTTGGATTTAATTAGGACCCATCTGAGGCCCACTCAAGTTGGATTTTTATTGGAATGATGTATGTGGTTAATTGACTAGTTCCCTAGGCCTTTTTGGACTAGAACCTTCTAAGTAGGACCAATGACCTTTGGGCCTATACTCTCTTATCTATTGTGATTGGTTAAGGGCTATAATATGCAAGTAGTTGGGCCCTTGGCTTGCCACTAAATTGACTGTACTTGGGCTAAAAAGTGAGGCCGAACTCACTTGTCTTAAATGTGAAATTTGCCCATATGGATGAACTACTAGGCTGCCCATGAAGCCCACCACAATATATGGATTTATGACCTTCGTGGTTGGACCCAAACCTTGCTTGAGGGCCCACCATATTACCTCTGAGTTGGGCTTGTGTATAGCCCATTAGGCCATGTATTGCTTGGGCCTTAGACCCTACTTTATATGCGTAGCGGGCTACCTTTTGGGACCTAGTTGAGGTTGGATGTCCTCCTTGGTGGCCCTAAGGTAGGCCCATAGGGCCCTTATAGGTGGTTGAAGGCCCACCTTGGGCCTGGCTAGGACCGTTTCCTCCTTGGGATTATGACTCTCTTAGTTTGTGGGCCACCCCAAAGTATTGGGCTCCCACTAGAGGACCTCGCTTCTCCTTAGAGTACCTGTCTATGTACCTAGACCTTGTCCCTCCTTGGGAATGAGGAATATATCCTACAGGTAGCGCACTTACATCGTTATGACCCATATTCATCATTTGTATGAATTGATTGCATTGTATGGTGGTCATAAAGGGATGAAGTTTCTCCCCTCGTGCACAATGAGTGCCTGAAGCTTTTGCATGATCTGTATGTATGACTCATGCATTGGCATCACATTTCATATTGATACTGCCCTTGCTTTATCAAGGCCTTGCCTCCACAAGGATATTCATGGTTGGATGGATGTGTGGACACCAGAAATGATACTTAAGCATACTGGGTACATAGGATGCCCATGGGTGCAATTCTCAAAACTTCCATGGTACCAAGGATCAGCCCCAACATCGTGACCGAGTGGAAGCTATGAGCGCACAAGGGCCTTACGCCGGTAGTCCGTGACTCCCACTGTCGTGTAGTCGGTTAGGTAGTGATGTGGCCCTATCCGCCTGTGAGGGAGGACATTATTAGGCTGAGTCTGACCAGCTCATGAAATGGGTCCGCTGCCGTTGAGCCCCGTTGGTCATTGGTTGTCCACAGGCGGGTAGTGAGGTCTCTTACGCTCGTTTGACTGTGCTGGGTCTGTAGAGTGGTAGTCATTCAGCAGTGTAAGGGACCTCGGTGATTTTCTTATGATTGGAAATGTACTTGACATGTAGTTTGGATATGAGCACTGACATTACTTGCATCGCATTAGCATTGGCTGCATAAGCCCCTTCATGCATTGCCTTGGTATGGTGCCCAGTACTCATTGCATCGTACTCATGATAAGCCTCGGTAAGATTTGTGATATTATTATTGAGCACGTTTCTCTCCTTGTACCTCCTGTTATTCTTCTGTGCACCATTGTCACAGACTTTCACCAACCCCCTAAGCTTCTATAAGCTTATGCATGATTGATGCGTGTAGGAGATCCTAAGCAGACATTGTAGTGACAGAGCTTGGAGTAGCGCTAAGCTTGAGGACCCAGTGTTGCAGACTTTCCTTTCCTTTCCTTCTTCTGTTATCTTATGTATGTCCTTTTGGACCTTATGGATATTTGTAAAAGTTCAAATTCATAGTTGATTTTGTGATGTGTGGCTTTGTTATTCTCAGATATACTTGTTGTGATCTTGGGTATGCTCGTATTGGAATGTTTATACTGTTACAGAAATCCTCCTCGTAGGATCCTACCATCGGAACCTGCCTCACGAGTCGAGAATGGGGTACTACGGAGGCTGTTGCGGTCAGAACCAGCCATCGGGTTCCTTGTGAGTCCGGTTACAGAGTCTGGGGCGTGACATATTCGATGACATCGAAGGCAGTTCGATGACATCGAAGCCAGTCTGTCGATGACATCGAAGAATTACGCAGAATTATTAGGGAGTGCGAAAATTTGATGCAGTTTTGTGATTTTGCGAAACTTTGCCTATAAATAGGGGTTCCTAGGAACTTTATGGGATATCTAGGGTTTGGAGGAGCAGAGCAAAAGGGCGGAGCCGATTCTCAAGAGTGTTTCTTCTCTTTTCCTTAGTTTTTAATGCTTTCTTATAGGATTTTCATTTCAATCATGTCTATGGTTGGCTAGATCCCTTAGATAGGGCTAAGGGGTGAAGCTTGTAGCATGGTTGGGATGTTTTTCTTATTTGATTCTTGTTATTGTCGAACTCCTTTTATTCTAGTTTGATATTTAAGGAATACTTTAAGTGTTTAATGGTTTGTTGTGACTGAAATTACAATGGATTTGCGATAGCTTGAAGTATTTTCTTTTTCTGTTTGGATTTTGTGGAAATAGGAAATCTCGTTGTTCTCCATCATCCCTTAGGTATGGCTAAGTGACGAAATCTCTTCTATTCTTTAAAAATCTCCCATGATAGTTGTTGGATCGGTATATCCTGTTGTCTACCATTGTCTCTTAGCCATGGTCAGGTGATTGAATCACTTCCAATCTTCACAATGTTTATCCGTTGAGAATTAGGTCTATGGAGATTCAGACCTGATCTTATTGAATATCTTCCAATTGGATAGGATAAGACTCTGATTCCAATTGAGTGCCTTGAATCGAATAAGAAAGCATCCTAATAGCTGCAAGTGGATCCCTGGAATCCCTAGTTCCCACTTTTAAATTACTTGGGTTTCTTAATAAACACTTCACAATTACTCTCCATACTTCTAGATTTAGGTTTTCATCTTTTTCTAGTTCTTCTTCTAGTTGCTTTCAGAATACTCATGAGATTAGTCCCTATGGATTCAACCTCTATCTCACCGAGATTATTACTACATCGCAACCCTACACTTGGGGTTGTGAAGAGGAAGCTCAAATGGTGAGTCCTCTCCTCTCAAGTTGTAACATCTCGGATTTTTGCCAACCTGGGATTAGACGTCCTAGGGCAATGGGTTGATCCTAAGACCTTATCAACTTGTCAAAACTCAATCCCACAGTCTAAAATTGCTCTTTAAACCATTTTCTTCACAAATCCCACCCTTCACTACCTTATGCTTTCAATTTTTCAAAGCACTTTCGCCCTAGACACTAACTTAAACTAGCTAAGTAGTAAAACTTGGATCACTTTATATACAAACTATAAAGGCCTAAGTACCATCTCAACCAGAAAACAATTAGGATTAAATCCTTTAGAAATTTAACAAAGTTAACTAAGTGCAAAACTCGATTAGCCATGAAATCCGTTGGGATCGCTTTAAATACGATCTGCAAGACCCAAAACTTGCAAAATCAGTGACTCTAGGTTACCCTAAAGTTTAGAACCAAACTCATTTCCCGGCTGCTCTCAGGAATGAAATGAAACTTCGTATTAGGTCTAGGCCGCACCTCGGAAGTCCGATTAACACGAAGTTAAGGAACTAGGACCGCCTCACTAGGCTTGACAATCATCTCGAAAATCAGGTCCAGCCGATGTCCCACGGCCATTCGTTTGGATCCGGAGCGAGGGAGTGTGAAAAACACTATTCCCATTCCAAAATAAATATCAGGAATAGTGATTTGGCACCATTCGCTTGCGCATCAGTATTAAGCAACCAGACCGTCAGAATCAGACCAAATTACACCCTCGGATCAGGAAAAATTTTAGGAACATTTACATGTACTTGGAATTTCGGATTATGGCCCACTGACCGTTGAACTGAAAGTGGTCCGCCACGTGCAATCTGGGAATCCGATCGAGTCGAAAACGTAATCCCACATAGATCCATGTGTGGTGAGCTTAAGTCTGACGTTTGACTCAAGGAGGGCCACCAGAACCTCTCTTTTGAGCTGGAAAAGTGACGAAATACCTATATTAGCAGTAACCCTTGAACAAGAGTCTATTTCGGTGAGTTTTGAGACTATATAAGGACCTTAAACCCTCTCTCTTGGCAGCCATACGAATTTGGGATTTGAGAGAGGGAAAAGAGAGAGAAAGTGAGGGAGAAGTGGGAGAATCTCCCTGCCGTCCTTCCCTGCTGCTATCCATGCTCCACTGCATCGTTCTCATCGCTTTCCCGGTGATTCCAGCCCCATTTCTAGGTAAGAAACCCTAACCCTAATCTGATTTGGGGCTTAGGTGGTTGTAGGTTATGAAATAGCTAACCTATTTTGTTCTATAGGTTGCCAAACTGCCGAATACGGAAGCTTAGCAAACCTATCGATTCCGTTGCGATTCTACGACAAAAGGTGCGGACTTTAGGTGTATAGGTTAGGGTTTTCAACGCTTTCAATGTCAGATAATGATAGATTCATGATCTGCATGCAATTGCACATGTACAAAGTGCTTTCTGTTTCCTGTTTCGATTAACGTTGTAGAATATGGAATTTCACATACTCTAGGTATACGTAGAAATACCGTATACATATTTTTTTTGGAAAAATGTTTGACATGTTTATTTAATGTATGATTATATAATATATGGATAAAATACTAGTTTGGCGAAAGGAATCGCCGTAATACATGTTCGCTTGTAAATGCTACGTATGTTGAAATTGTGTATTCTAAAAATACCGTATATGTGTAATTTTTGGAAATGCAATTGTCATGATTATTTGATGTATGATTATGATATACATAGATAAAATACTCACTTGGCAAAAGGTTAGCCCTAATACGTATTTTGCTAACATGCACCATGTATGTTGTAATAGTGTATTCTAAGTGTTTGTGAAAATGACTGAATGAGTATGGAATTCTCATTCGTGCTCGCCATGACTAATTGTCATGGAGTCATGATTTATGTATTGGTGATGCCCCTTTGACGAAAGGATTTGCCCTAAGTTCACGCCACGGCCAATATACACTATATATGCTAAAATGTGTGGCCCAAGTGTTTGTGGAAATAGCTGAATGAATATGGAACTTGGGTTCCTGCTTGCCATGACTATCCGTCATGGGTGTACGCGTGTTATGCTTGGGGCAACTCCCTAGTAGAAGGATTTGGCCTAATGCCTATGTGATCGACATATGTCATGTATGTCGATGTATGTTTGTTTAAGTGTTTCTTGAAATGTCTGAATGTGTAGTAGTTAGCAAATTGTAATGTAGAAGGGTGTTGAGATATGATTCTCAACCTCTTTTAACTATGTGTATGATCTCCTTTGATAGTTGTGTGATTAGGAATTGAACATGTACAAACTCATGCTTGTGTTGTGATTCATAACATGCTCAACTGCTTTATGATTTTAACTATGTAATGCATATGTTTAAATTTATATTTACGTTGTATGATCCGTCATGGGTGATGGGGGAGCGGAGCAACGAGTGCGTGCAACAGCCCTGGCAGTCCTAAACGGATAATACCAGACCTTGACTGTATGAGTTGAATCTTAATCCATTACTGTTTTATCTATCTGCAATTGATTGTATTTGGGGCTATGATTACGGCCCAGGCAATCGGTAACGGGATTGAACTCGTGGCTGAGATTCATTTGCCACGTGGGATGTGTTCGACGAACTCGAGTCGTGCGTTGCCTGTCGGCAGTGGCTAGGCCACACGAAGTTGTTTATGCACTTCATGTCGTGCAGCTCAACGGGCGATCGTGCTAGTCGAGCTCGTCAAGTAACCCGATCTGCCTTATGCATGTTCACCCTGTTTGGACGCTACTACTTGAACCTAGGGTACCAAACTTACCAGTGAAACCCCCTTTTAACCATGGTACCTCGATCCGCTAAGACGCATGAGCCGGGCATGGTGGTATGGGACACCGTGGTCGAGCTGTCGGCCTACGCTGGGGCCATGTGCCTCTCCGTAGTGACCATTGCGCAACCAGACTCGTGAGCCGAATATGGTGGTATGGGACACTGTATTCAAGCTGTCGATACCTATGGCGAGAGCCGAGTACGGTGAGACCTGTACTCGTGCTGACGGGCGTCGAGTCCTTTGTAGTATCTTCGAGTATACTCCAAGGGCTGTGATTGGCGACGAGTCTTTTACAGCAACTAGAGTATGAGTTGAGCCGAGTACGGTGAGGCCTGTACTCGAGCTGACGGCTAGTGATTGAGCCGAGTACGGTGAGACCTGTACTCGAGCTGACGGCCAGCAATTGAGCCGCATACGGTGAGATCTGTATCCGCGCTGACGGGTGACGAGCTCTTTGCGATGCCTTCACTACGCTTCTCAAACCATAATATCGTATGAGATTAACTAGGATTGACGACCCTAGAATGGATCATGTTTGGGAATGATACAAGGGAGGTACCTTAGTTTCCCAATACTGCTGTTTGAAATGGACTAATAAAAACTTGGTAATCATGAGCATCATCGCACCGCATGTGCTTTGTAGATGTGGCGCACTGAGGGAGTAAGCATTCGCGAACGTAAGATGATGTCGCTTGAGGGTGGTTTGGCAAGGGCATACAGCATCATGTCATTTCATTCTTGCATTTAATAAGAGTAGTTAGAATTGTTTGATTTGTACTGCTTTATCATTACTGCTTGATTGAATTGATAACATGTTAACCTATGCTTTACTGTTCCACTAGTTGATCACTCACTCCCACGTTACGGGATGGTGTTGTACACACCAACCAGATTTGTTGAGTTTCAGGTGGTGGCGATGCTTGTGAAGCAGAGCCGGACTACTTCTATGATGATAGGAGGAATTCTTCTATCTGTATCTCTCTGGCAGGTCAATGAAGACCTGATATTGTATTGACGGGGCTATGGTACATGGGATAGGAGGCATTACACTTTCTCACATTTGGTACATTTTAGAACTGCACTTGTATTTATTTAACCTGGCAATGTTATCACACTCTGGAGACTCATCTTAAGTTATATATTTTATCTATCTATCACAGTCTTCCGCTTGCAAATTTAACTGTCTCTGGAGTATGATATGCTGTTTTGGCTTAATCTCACTCATGTTCAATGCACGAATACAGTCAACATTCAATCATCATTCATTTTGTTGCATAAGTGATGTTCTGGAACTCGGGAGTTGAGTTTATGTTCGACCCCCGATTTTCAGGGCGTTACACAAGTTGTGATGCGATCTAACTTTGAAAAGATGCAAAGTGAGGTTGAGAATAGAACCTCAATTCGATCGACTTGATTCCAAAAACAGTCCAATGCGAATCTTGACTAGATGGACTATAACATAGTTTCTAAAAATTCCCTTCCTGCATCTAATTATATGATTTAAAATCTAAACTCTAACTAATTTCCATAGAGAGTATTAAGGGAAATGAATCACTTAGATGGTTGATCAGGCTTGTTTGGACTCAATTAGGCTTCAACCCGATTTAAACTGAGTCTACTCTTGAACTCGGTCACTAAGTTGCTTAGACAACTAACCCAAAATGATTTAACAGACAAGTTTCAACTGGTGCGAACCCAACAAAACTTACTAAGTCAATTTAAGTATTGCCCAACATACAACAACTTAGTGCGACCCAACTCGGTGGTAAACAAAGTTCCTCCAAGTGATCGCTGGAGCCTGGAGAAGTACAACCCATGAACAACCTTTTTGAAGAGGTTAGATCCAGAGCAAGTCCCAACTCATGCCTCTTTTCAAGGCCCAAACTCATAGAAATTGGCCGAGTCAACTCAGCGATACCCCAAACACAAAGGCCTTCTTTCTCGACTTCCTTCCTTCATTGTCTCTCCTCTCTTCCTGCTTCTTCCTTCTTTTATGTTCTTTCTCTGCTACCTTCTTTTCTTGGAAAGCCAACAACATCTAGGCTCGACCAGACGCGACTCAGTCCGAGCCAAATCACCTAGGAGACTCAGTGAGTGCAACCCAGCAATGCCCTCTTTCCTCTCTCTTTTTTCTTTCTTCTACCTTTCTGTCCTCTATCGCGCGCGCACACACACACACACACTCTCTCTCTCTCTCTCTCTTTACAACTAGTAGCTTAGCCGAGTCGAGTTAGTGCGGCACCAATGTTCTGACTTGACTCTACACTCGGGCTCACTCTCTCTTCCCTCTCCTCACTTTCTTCTCTTTGGAGGGACCCAAATCGAGTCAGAACTCAGCTCGGCCACCTAAAACTCAGTGCGGGTTATGACAGCAACGGAGAAGAGGTTGTGCTCTCGGGGAAGAAGCTCTAACTCCAATGGCAAATCTCCATCCAATGGAGTTTTCTTCAACCCAACTGTTGTGGACTGATCCGAGTGACCCTAGGAAGCTTTTGCGAGTTAACGCAGGAAGAGGAGAAGAAACGTTACTCTTCGATCCTCTCTTCCTTTTTTATATCGAAACCCTACTCCCCTGAACCGTCGGATGGGCAACAAATGGCCAGGATTTGATCCCGCTGTCTGGTCTTTAAAAAAAAAAAACTAGCAAGATGACGGTTTTAGCGTTGGTTTTCCTAAGGAAACCCTAATCCACGTGAACAATAATTGATGGTTGGGATGGACTCATTCTAACGGTTGAGAAGGTGGAGGGAAACTTGACTCGGATCCCCAGGAAGGCCTGAGCTTCCTGCTTTTGGAAATCCCTGGTGCGCTGCTCGACTTGTGTTCAAGGTTGAGCGTGGGCATGTATGCATCATCGGGTGAAAACTTTAGGGTTTTGATCGAAACCCGCCGCCAGACACAATAGACAGTTCCAATCATCAAAAGGGGCCCTCGATGGTGGGCCATGTCCCAGCTAAACGGACGATGTCCGTTTAAATTCCTATATGCGGGAGAGAGCTGCCAGCCTTTTTGCCATTTTCATAAGGTCAAACCCCAATTCACCGGGTTTCCCGGTTCAATGCACGGCGGGTGTGCACAGCTGTGCACACTCACCCCAAAAAGTGGGGTCCACAGAGATGTTTTGATGGATCTGCTACGTCCATTTGATTCTTCGGGCCCAAATGGGACCCCTGTCCAAGGATCAGGCAGATCAAAGGTTTAGGTGGGCCATACTTAGTGATCTTCTTTGGATTTTTGTCGATTGGACAATTTGATCGATTCCAGACTTGATCATCAATGATCCCTGGAGTTCCTTGCCTAATTTAGAGGAAATGTGATGGTTTACTTACGTGTTCAGGTTATAATCAACGCACATTATAAATCCTTGGTCCTGTGACACGATGGACGACGAGTTTGATGACCCAGAGTCTGATATTGACAATGGATGGTTAGATCTATCTATCAAGGTGATTGAAACCCTAATAGTAAACCTCTCTTATGGTGTGATGGCCCATCTTGAAAGACGACGGTTGGATGGCTTGATCTACGGGCGAAGATCACCCTTAACGGTTGGATTTGAGGTAGAGTGAGGGCAAACATTCGAACAAATCAAGTTTGTATTCATACTAAAATCTGTCATAATAACGCACAAGTACTGAAAAGTACAAGGTGTTACATATTAGGTGGACAAGATTAATCAACAATATGATGGACCACATCATGTGATCAAATAGTAAGATTTAAATGAAATTTAATCTAAACATTTGAAGTCATTTACTTTTCAATCTGGACCGATCAGATTGTCCAAGATCTAAATAAGATCTAGCCAAACTAATCCTGGTCATTAAAATAGTGTTTTGGATAGATCTAATTCGTTTCAGGTCAAATTGAGCCGATTTATGTACTCTATCCTAATTAGCACATTCCAAATGTATCCGACCGCTCAGAGTAACTCTAGGATGCCTAATCATAGAATTTGATCAAACTCAGGTTTAAAGTAATTCTTGTAATTGCACTTCATTATACATGGGCCATAATATCAGTTTTTCAACATCTCAATTTCGTTTTTTTTTTTCTTTTTAAATATCAGTTATTTTCAAAATCTAATTTTTTTCCAAATGTTGTTAATTCTTTTTCAAACTTTTGAACTTTATTTTCAAAATCATAATTTTTTTAACTTTTCGATTTTCATTTTCAAAATTTTTTTTTAATACAAAATTATCCACTTTATTCAAACTTTTTTTTTTTTTTTTTTCAAAATGTCCATTTTTTTATTTTCAAAATCTCGTTTTTTATTAAATCACAAATTTTCTTCAAAATCTCAATTTTTCTCAAACATTGTCAAAATTTTTTTAATCTTCTCAACTTTTGTTTTCAAAATCATTTTTTTTTTTTGAACTTCTCATTTTTTTTTTTTAAATTCAAAATGTCATTTTTTTCCTGTTAAAATCTCAGTGTTCTTTAAATATCATTTTTTTTTTTCAAAATCTCAAAATTTCTCTAATATTGTCAATTTTGATTTTAAAGTCATAATATTTTTCAAGCTTCTCAATTTTATTTTATTTTTCAAAATGCCATTTTTTATATCAAAATCTTGATTTATTTAAATCTCATTTTTCTTAATTATATATTTTTTCAAACTTCACCATTTTATTTAAAATGTCATTTTTTTCGAACTTCTCACTTTTTCAAAATTACAAATTCTTTTTCAAAATCTCATTTTCTTATGAAACTTTCATTTTCTTTGAAAATAGAAAATCTCAATTTTTCTTAATATCTAAATTATTTTTTAACTTAAGAATTTTTTTAAATATCAATTTTTTTCAACATCTAAGTTTTTTAAATATCAATTCTTTTGAAAATCTTTATTTTTCTCTAACATTGTTTGTTGGAGGTAATCTAATCTCATGGAAAAGTAAGAAACAAACTGTTGTTTCTCAATTTTATTTTATTTCTCCAAAGTAGAGTATTAGTAGATATGACATGCCACGAGTTAAGTGCACTTCGACAATTATTTTTAATCTAGCATTGATGTTTCTACTGTACCACTTTTTCGTGATAACTAGGTTGTTATTCATATAAGTTATAATATGGTAATCCACGAATGTACGTACCAAACACATAAAGGTTGACTATCCATTCGTTCATGAAAATTTTACAGTATGTCTCATCTCTCCTTCTCTTGTTCCATCTAATGATCAATTTGTAAATGCTCTTATTAAGTGCTTATGTCATCTTCTTTTGATGATAATTATGTTCAAGTTAAGCAAGCAAAATATCTAGGCACCAGCTTAGGGGAGAATGTTAGAATGTGATTCCTTTCTTTTCGCCCATGATTTGTTCATTAGGCTTGTATACTTTGTAAGGCCAATGCCTAAGTTCCAATCCCAATTAGGATTTGCTTCTTTTTTTTTTTTTTTCTCTATTTTTCTTATTTGTTTTTATAAATGAGGATCTCTAGGAGAATGATAACATACTATCAAACATAAAGGTTGTATAGGAAAGATACCTCAAACACAATTAATAAATTGAAGCAAGAGAAGATCGACAACGATGGAGGCCAAAGCTCCACATTCAACCATTGCACTCGAATGAGAGATGATGAAATTTTCTTTGAGCTTCAAGAAAACAGTTTCAAGCCAAGATAAGGTTATCACCATTGATGGATTAATGATTGTTAGGAAACAAAATCTAATTTGCAATCAAGAAGGAAACAAGCTCAGTAGATCAGCTTCAACAATAAGTAATCTAGACAACATATAGGCCTACTCATACTCAATTTTTATCAAGTACAATCTACACTAAATTGCAATGGGCATTGTGGGTCAGCCTGCTTACACACCTAAGATCCGAGGCAAGACTGGTATCACATATGGAAAAAAGGGATGGTCTGTAGCCAGGTTTTCCACTAGGATAATACCCATTTTAAAACTTCCTTTTAAGTGTTTGTACCATGGGACACTGATCTCTATCCTATTTAGCACGTTCTAAATATATCTGATGTAAGGCCCGTATCCTTGTGCCGTACTATTCCACCAACTCCTGCAATCCTCTCTGTCGAATTCTGCGACCCGTGGCCTGTAGATAGCGAATGCACGCAACCTTAAGATGCACCCCGAAGACCCGAGTCGACTCAACCCAAAAGTCATACCCTCGCGACCAAACCGTCGCCGCGGTTCCAATGCCGTGTCTTACGCACCAATGCGATACCCAGGCTAGGAGTTCTGGGTCTGCGTATATTTCATGGAAACACTGTGCGTTGTGGATCCCAAGAGATTCCAGTTTGGGAGAAGGAATCTTTACCATGCCATCATAACCTGTGCCTACCCTATGCCTGCCCAAGAGTCATCATAGCCTATGCCTAGCCCATGCCTCTCCTCCCATCATGACAAGCAACCCATGCCTCTCTCTCTCATCCCAAAAGTCAACTTCATAGCATGCCTCTTACACAACCCATCATACCTCTTACACAACCCATCATATATCTTACACAGCCATCCCTCCTCTCTCATTTTCATGCCATCCCATCCCATTCTCTCTCTCATTTTCATTCCATCCCATCCCATTCTCTCTCTCATTTCTCTACCCATTCCCTAGTAACCAAGCGGAGAGAAAAGTTCTAAGGAGAGGAAGGACCCAAGCTCAAGACCCATCTCCTTACCCCAAATCTTACCATCCAACCATCCAAACTTCATCATCCACCATTGAAAGGAGAGCTTAGGAGCTAAGGATTCCAATGAGCCAAGAAGAAGAGCTATAGGTGGGTGTTTATAGGGTTAGATCTTTGTTTGTGTTTTATTGGACAAGTGGGGCCTACCGGTTAATGGTAGGGATCCCTTTTTGGACCCAAGGTATGGCCAATTGTGAGACCCGACCCGAGTTCACATGTGTGCATGTGTGTGTAAGTATGCATTCCGTCCACATTGGTCCCGCGGTCCTACAGGTCGAATCCCGGTGACCCGTGACCCTTGGGTAGTATTTGCGGTCATCCGTGAGTCATGTCATGAAGACCCGACTTGGATCAAGTCGAGATCTATGCCATTGCGACCGCTTCGTCGTTGTGGTTCCGACGCCGCGTCTTGTGCATCCATCCGGTATGTAGATCATAAGTTGTGTGCATTTCATTTTCTAAGCCCTTGATCATGATCATGTGGCCCACCTAGGGGTGGTGTGCATGGATTTCTATGTAGGTTCCATCTCTTAGAACTATTTCCAACACACACCACCCACACACTACCTAAACCCCATCCTCTACACCACCCACTACCCATCCCTACCCCAAACCTATAAGTCTATGAACTTTGTTTATATCACCATACTTTTCATGATGGGTTTCCCTATCCAAGGTGAGAGAGCTCATGATTACTCTCCCTCCCTCTCTCTCTCTCTCTCTCTCTCTCTCTCTCTCTCTCTCTTTTCTATCAAAATTCCATACTCTCCCTCTCATTTCTCTTTACTCTCTTCTCTCCTTCTTTCTCTCTAGCAAAAATAAAAATAAAATCCAGCCCCATTTTTTCCTCTTTTCAGCTCCTTCTCCTCCTTTTTCCCCTTAATCCCTCCATTGAAATTATAACGTCTGAGAAAATTTCGTACAAGGACCCAAGTACCACCTCAGGCAGAAATCACTCAGGATCAACTCCGTTAGAAATTAGACAAAGTTAACTAAGTGCTAAACTAGATTAACTACGAAATCCGCTTGATCCACTTTAAACACGATCTGCAAGACCCAAAACTTGTAGAATCAGTGACGTTAGGTTACCTTAAAATCTAGGATCAATCTCATTACCCAGTTGCTCTCGGGAGCACATTGAAACTCCGTATCAGATCTAGACTGCACGTCGAAAGTCCGATGACCACGAGACTAAGCGTTTAGGACCGCCTTGCTAGGCTTGACAACTATCTCAGAAATCAAATCCAGATAGTGTCCCGTGGCCATTCTCTTGAGCTCGGAGTGAAGAGTGTGAGAAAACGTGGATTCCTTTAGAAATTAAATCTAATTTAAGTAATCTGAGACCTGTCACTTGCGGGCCTGATATAAGCAATCAGACCATCAGAATCTGACCCAAATACACCCTCGAATCAGGAAAAATTTCATACACATGTCTGGGTACTTGTAACCCTAATCGAGTTTCGTTGACCGTTGAACTGAAACTGGTCCGCCACGTGTGATCTGGGAACCCGACTGGAATGAAAACTTAACTCGACCTAGATCCAAGGTCTGTGAGCTTAAGTCCAACCTTTGGCTCAAGGGAGGGCTCCGGAAGTGCTCCGTTGAGCTGAACCAGATGCACTTTGGACATAACCTAAGTATACCTTGGCTCTGGGGCCATTTTCATCAGTTTTAAGCCTATATAAGGACCTTAAACCCTCTCTCATTCACTCCATACGAATTTGAGAAAACCCTAGGAGAGAGAAGAAAGTAAAGAGAGAGAAAGTGTGAGAGAAGTAGGAGGAGATTCCTGTTGTCCTATCCTACCATTCCACGTGCCTGATCATTACTACCGTGTCGCTTGTCCGGCGATTCTGATTCCATTTTCGGGTAAGAAATCCTAACCCTAATCAGTTCTAGAGATCCAATTAGTCTAAGTGATGAAATAACTAACTTATTTCATGCCATAGGTTGGCGTTCTACTGTTGATAAAGACTTGGTGATTAAATTGAGTCCGTTACTCGTTTCTACGGCATAAGGTGCAGACTATAGACGTATAGGTTAAGGTTTTTAAAGCTTTCAATGTCAGATAATGATAGATTCATGATCTGGGTGTTATTTGACATGCAAAATGTGGTGTTCGTTTTGTAATTCAGTTACGTATGCAAATTATGGCGTTTAGTGTATTCTGTATATTTGTAGAAAATACCGTATACATATAAAATATGAAAGTATGTTTGCCATGATTATTTACTATGTACATATGCTAGGAATATGCATGTTTTAGTCAACATGCATTATGTATGTTAATAATTGTATTCTAAGTGTTTGTG
Organism: Magnolia officinalis; assembly: GCA_021015155.1. Taxonomy (NCBI): domain Eukaryota; kingdom Viridiplantae; phylum Streptophyta; class Magnoliopsida; order Magnoliales; family Magnoliaceae; genus Magnolia; species Magnolia officinalis. Next base: position 16,804,959 of record JAJHSJ010000016.1, on the reverse strand, counting down.
AAAATGCTTGTAAGAGTAAGTATTTAGATGATAGTGCTTAGGGTAGGTATTAAGATAGGATTCTCATCTACCTTAGAGATGTATATGATTTCCTCCATGTAAGTTGTTTAATTAAATCGCTTACTTATGAAATGTATGTGTTTGTATTTTCTGTTTATGTTGTGCTTTATAACATGCTTGTTAACATGTTTGAATTACTTTGTTAACTCTGCTTTGACTACTATACATGCTTTCTGGTTAAGGATTAAATGTGATTGGGGCTATGTTATAGTCCAGGCAATCGGTAACAGGCTTAAAGTCGTGGCTAAGATTCATTCACCATGTAGGACATGCTTGACAAACCTGAGTCGCGTGTTGGTCGTCGGCAGTGGTTAGGCCACACGAAGTGCTTATGCACTTCATGTCGATCGATACAATGTGCACGTATAAGTCAAAAGATCACGATCGGTCTCCAGAGTATGAATATAACATTGAGTCACTGTGAACGTGAAATATTACATATAATATTACGAAAGTCAAAAATCTCAAAAATGGTTCAACTGTAATAAAACCCTGTAACCCCGTCAATCCGGATAGCCTAAATGAAGCCATCAGAGATCTGCATGTAAGAGTACTCGTTCTGATTGTCGTAATAATCAAGCTCCACCTTAGGGGTCACGTCATCATCTGAAATCAAGACAGAGTCTGGTTGGTGTTTAAAACACCGTCCCGTAACGTGGGAGTGAGTGATCAACTTAGTGGAACAATAAAGCCTAGGTTAGCATGTTATCAATTTAGTCAAGTAGTAATGATAAAGCAATAAATCACACATTCCTAAGTACTGTTGTTAATGCAAGAATGGTATGGATGTATGATGCATGCCCTCGCCTACGCTCCCTCAATGACTTCATCTCACGTTCGTGCATGACAACACTGCCTCAGTGCTTGACCTGCAACGCTTGAACGCACGCGTAATGCAGTGCATGCATATGATTACCAAGTTCTTATTGGTCCTTTTCATACAGCAAGATTGGGAAACTAAGGTACCTCCCTTATTTCATTTCTCAAACAATGATCCATTCTAGGGTCGTTAGTCCTAGTAATTCTCATACGATGTTGCGATTCTAGGTCACTGCAAATGGCTCGTCACCAAATCAGTGCAGGCCTAGTTTATACTCTAGATGCTATGGAAAGGTTGTCGCCACCACTACACTTAGAGTATACTCGAGGTCACTACAAAGGGCTCGTCACTAATTAGTGTAGGCGGACAGCTCGAATACAGTGTCCCATACAACCGTATTCAGCTCACGAGTTTGGGTTGCTCACATCATAAGCATATATGTTGCATAAGTGATGTTTTGGAACTCGGGAGTTGAGTTGCTACTCGACCCCTGATTTTCAGGACGTTACAGAAAACCCATCTCAACCCTTCATCTTACTTCCTTGGATAGTTAGAAGCCTGGTGTGGAGTTTTGATAGAGATCTTAAGGTGGGTGTGCATGTAATTGTAAAAATTTAGATTTCTTCTATTTCTTACTTGTTCTTCCTTTCTTTTTTATGTTGAAGCTTGTGGGGCCCATCAAATGATGGTGGTGGCCCCCAAGATTTCATGGATGGGGCTCATAGCCCATATTACTTGCATGCATGTTCCATGTAAGGGGCCATTCTTCATGGACCCTTACATGGATTTTCCTTCCATGATCAGGGATCTTTGGGTCATCTAGACCCTTGATCCTTGGTGGAGATTGCATCTCCACCATAGATCTCAAGTAGAAATCCTATGATCATGTAGATCTTATATATCTTGTGATAGTGGAATGTGTGTGCATGAGTGATGAGGAGAAGGGATTCAATGTGGCGGAGACCCTTCCCTTATGACCGAATCCTTATTTTACTTTGTTGATAAACTACTGATCATGAGTGTGTGGCCCACCTTGTGGACCAAAAATATCCAGACCATCCATGGAGGGTGGACGTCCATGACAGTCCACCCTTGGACATTGGAGCCCCCTTATCTACCTATATGGGGCACATGCAAGGGGTATTTTTTAATGGGATGGGTCTGGATGTTTGTGGGACCCACTGAGGTGGTCCATACCATGATTTTCTTGGATTAAATTCCCTTTTAAATAGTGTTTATATTTATTTATTTTCAGTCATATGTTGCTGTCCAGAACTATCTGGACAGATTTTTAGGTCATTTTGAGGCCAGATCTTTGGGCATTTGGATGGGTGTTTGTTCACATGTAATATATGTGTCTTGAAGGTGTGGACCCCACATATAATCATGCCAAATTTCAGCCCCATCTAACCTTCATTGGGGTCCCAAAGGTGTGGTCCAAGTGAGGTGGACAGTCTGGATTTTCTGCACTGTTCCAGCAACATTCCACCCTAGACAGGTTTGAATTTCAAATTTATTAAAATACTGTTAGGTATCTAAAAAATATGCAAATTTATAGGGAGGTTAATTACTCATGTTAAGACCCGCATACAAAATTTTGGAGCCAATGGATGCCTTACACACCATGGTGGTGGCTGGACCGGCCCACTATAATATGGTGCCCAAATCAGTCCGATTTTCATGACAGATTGATTCATTTAAATGAATTAAAATATTTACAGATGTCTAAAAATTCTGATATTTTGTAGGGGTATTATCCACTCATGGTACGACCTATCTAAAAAATTTCAGGGCCAATGGACCCCTGTGAACACGGTGGAGAGGGTCGGATTGGCCCACCACGTTGGGACGTCCAGGTCTGTCCGATTTTTTGGACAGACTGTTTTGTTTAAATTAATTAAAATACTTAAGAATATTCAAAAATTCTGAAATTTTGTAGAGATGTGGCCTACCTATGGAAGTGTCACTATGTAAAATTTCAGCCCCAACTCATCCCATTTGGGTATCCAAAAGAATGGGCCAAGATGGTTGGACTGCCAAATTTTTCTGCTATGCAATCCAGCAATATGCCTTGATAAAAACCATAATTCAAAAAAGTTTCTTCTGATGGTGGGCCACATTTTTCAGTTTTCTCCTATTGTTTGCATGATGAGGGACCTTGGCCCTCAATTCTCAGAGTTTTAGAGGCCTTGGACTCACTCTAATGGAGTGCTCAAATTTTGGACAGCAACATGCATTGCAGAAATTTCCTGTACATTATTGTCCCCTTTGTTATTTTAGAACTTTTGGGTCCCAGCCCATTGGGCTTTATGTATGATTAGTTGGGGACCCATCACTGATGTTCTAGGGCCCATTGGAGCCATGATTATGGGGCCCACCATATTGAGGAAATTGGGCAATTATTGCACCCTTATATTTTAGAATACTCTTGGGCTTAATCAATGCCTTTTTAGGTCTCAATTGATGATCATTTATGAGACCCAAATATAAACCAGATTTTGGGACTTCCTAGTGGGCCCAGATTGGGCTGGAACGTCCCAGCTTGGCCTAGCCATATGTTAGGCTGACTTCCACCATTTTGATGGACTTATGGGCTGAGATAAGGGTGGTATTGGGCCCTTGGTTGCCCACTTAGATTGCTAGTTGTTGGGCTGATGTAGTTGGGCCCATTTCACTCGACTTAAACTTATTTTTAAGCCATGTTTTTTTGTGCTCATGGGCTACCCATTAAGTTCAACTGAATGTATGAGCCCTATGGCCACTGGGACTTGGGCCTTGGGACTTGATTCCTTTCCTTGGGCCCATGTTGTTGAAGGTAGTATTGGACCCTTTTTCTCATGCCTTTATGTGGGGATTATGTATGTGGTTTGAATGTGGACCTTGGGCCTTATAGCTATATGAATTATGGTTGGTTATGCCTTGGAAAAATGGTGATTAAATGTCCCCATTATGGACCCCTCTAAGTGTGGTTGAATGCCCACCTTAATCTCTTGCTAGGCCCATCTCTATATTATTTAGGCCCGTAGCTTGTATGCTTAGTCTCATGGGCTACCCCAGGTAAATGGGCCCCTACTAGAGGTTGTAATCCTTATAAGAAATTGGTTAAGTACCTAGACCCTTTATAGTTAGATAGAGAGTTCATCTTCACCTCATTGGCACCCCTATTCATCTTCATGGCCCACTCCCATACGCATCATATGCATGCTTGGTTGAGGTATGATTGGCTATGGTTGTGCCATTGTATAAGACACGTTGGTATCTCCCCGAGAGATGGATGCTTGAGATTGATGCATGGATGATTGTGTGATTCATACATCTGACATTGCATAGCTTGTGGATATTCGCCCTTACTTCATCAGGATCTTGCCTCCATAGGGGTATTCGTGGATGACCTTATGTGTGGATACCGAAAATATTAGTTGAGCATACCGGGTGCATAGGATGCCCATGGGTGAAATTCCTAAAACTTTCATGGTACTAAGGATCCGCTTCAAAACCGTGATCGGGTAGAATACATGAGCGCACGAGGGCCTTATACCGTTAGGCCGCGACTCCCACTATCGTGTAGTCGGTTGCATAGGAGTGTGGCCTTACCTGCATGGTGTGTAGGGGGCATTGTTAAGCTGAGTCTGACCAGCTCGTAAATGGGTCCGCTACCGTCAGGCCTTGCTGGTGATTTGTTGTCCACAAGCGGGTAGTGAGGTCTCTTACGCTCGTTTGACTGTGCGGGGTCTGTAGAGCAGTAGTCATTCAGCAGTGTAATGGACCTCAATAATTTCTTTATGATCTGAAATGTACTTGACTTGTGGTTTGGATATGAGCACTGACATTACTTGCATTGCATTAGAATTGGTTGTACAAGCCGCTTCATGCATTGCCTTGGTATGGCACCCAGTACTCATTGCATCTTATTCATGATAAGCCTGGGTAAGGCAAGTGACATCCTCATTGATCATGCTTCTCTCCTTGTATCTCCTACTACTCTTCTGTGCACCATTATCACACACCTACACCACCCTCTAAGCTTCTATAAGCTTATGCACGATTGATGCGTGCAGGAGATTCTAAGCAGGCGTCGTAGCAGCAGAGCGTGTAGTAGAGCTGAGCATTTGAGGACTCTAGTGTTGCCGACCTTTTACTTCTTTCCTTTTTATCTCATGTATATCTTTTTAGACCTTATGGATGATTGTAAAAGTTCAAATTTATAGTGGATTTTGCGATGTGTGCCTTTGTTATTCTCAGATGTTCTTGTGTGATCTTGGGTATGCTCGTATTGGTGATGATTATATTGTTATGAAAATTCTCCTTGTAGGATCCCAGGATCAAAACCTGCCTCAAGAGCCGAGAATGGGGTACTATGAAGGCTGTTACAGCCAGAACCGACAATCGGGTTCCTTGTGATTCCGGTTACCAAGTCTGGGGCGTGACACTAATGGCCCACCATGTTATGCATGTGTAATCCATGATGGGGCCATTCTCCATGGACCTCACTATGATGTTTTATTTGATGTCCATCTTGCAAGAGGTCATCTAGACCTTAAGTTTGTGGTGGGAATGGTATCCCCACCTTAATTTCCTTATTTGAGGGCCTGCATGTTTTGGGACCCATCTTGATGTATGTATTATAGCTCAAAGGGAGCTCATAGTGGCGGAGCTCCCTTCCTCTACACGTCTCTCTCTCTCTCTCTCTCTCTCTCTCTCTCTCTCTCTCTCTTTCCCTGTTGATTGCCCACCCATGATGAGCATGAATTTTATCCACGCTGTCATTCAGTGGACCAACCTGCTATCCATAGATGGGGCCACATCGCTGCTCGGTTTGTGGCCTATGTGACCGGTTGGTCACATAGGCCCAAATGAAGGGAAAAACTCAAATATCAGCTGGATCCCCAGCTACGTGGCCTCATGCGTGGACCTCACCTTGATATATGTACAGTATCCACACTGTCCAGCTTATGGGATCATCTTAGGCCCGAGTCCAAATTGGACAGACCCAATGGCCAACAGCCCATTGTGATGCACTGTTTTATCCACCCTGTCCAGCTGTTTTTGGTGGAAGTGTGGGATCGGCCCACCTTCTAGACGGCCTACACCTAAGAGGGGTCCCACCATGATGTATGGATTGTGTTCACACAGCCCATGGGGTCGGCCCATAGCTCAGGCAGATCCCAGTTCTGCTGGACTGGCGTCCAGCAGACTATGGGCCTATTGTGACATATATATATAATCCACTCTATTCTCCTATTGTGTGGCCCATCTGTATGAAGCCCACACCTTTGGTGGACCATCCCCAGATGGGGCCCACCATATATATGTGTTATACCCAGACCGTCAATCTGTGGGACGTCCAAATAGGGCTAGCGACCCAGCAGGGCTGACCATCCAGTAGCTACAGGGCCACCATGATATTTATATTTTATCGACGCCATCCAGCCATTTTGTGGTCGACCTAGATAGGGCCCTCCCCCTGGTGGGACGTCTGCAGGTGGGGCCCACCTCATATATGTATTTTATTTATGTTGTCCAGTCGCTAGACATCCAGCTGGGCCAGCAACATGCTGGTGGGCTGACCAACAGGCGACCCACCCCATTGTTTGTATTATATATCCACGCTGGTCATCAGCCAGTGGGGTCCATTGATGATGTATGGGGCCCACCTTGTGTAAGTGTTTTACTCAGGCCATCCATCAGTAGGAATTCTAGCAGGCCCAGCCGCTGGTGGGCTGGTCGTCCAGCAGGCAGCCCACCATGCTGTATGTATTGTATATCCTTGTTGCCCATCACTGTGGGGCCCATTAATGATTTGTAGGGCCCCCACATCCTCCACCAGACTTTCCTAGGGCCCACACAAGGGTGGGAGCCCAAAGTTAATGAATCAAATCCAAATCTAAGGTGGAGGCCCACCAAGGAATAGCTGGGCTGGAGCATCCCACCATGGGGCAGCCTCTTGAGGCCCTCCTTGATGTATGTGTTATGCACGCTATCCATCCATTTTCCAAATTAGTGTAAAGGCCGTGGGCCCCATCATGAGTCAAATCTAAGTCCTAAATGGACCGCACCATAAGATAGTGGTGGTTAAATTCCCACCGTTGGAAATCACCCTAAGGCCCACTGTCTTTACATCCCATTTCCCATTCCCCCTTCTTTTACTTAGCTGTTGCCAAGGTCCCACCTGTGTAGTAAGGTTTAGACCCCACCATGATTGGGCTAACCCAAACCATTGGACCCCCATTGATATTAGTGATACCCATTGGGCTAACCCAAACCGTTTGGCCCCCATTGATGATAGTGCTTTCCACCATATCTTGTAGGAATTATCCAAACCTTGGAGCCTACCTTGTGTGCGGATCGGGCCCCATAGGAAGGCCCAGTTTATTGCATAATAAGAGAGGGTGAGGAAGCCCACTTGTTGTATATATTTTCATGCTCTCGACTCACCTTATTGTATAGCCATTAGACTCACCCTGAGGCCCATTCTTGATTAAGTATGACACCTAAGCCTTCCATTTTCTATAGGAGAGTACATCATCACTCCTCGTCAAAGATGGAAGAATATGCGGTATTAGGTTTGGTATATCCACTGTTTAGAGCCTATCTGGATGATTGGGTTAGATCTGTCATCCCTCTATGGACCCCACCATGTATTTAGGCCGATTATTGTTTATATCTGATAATCATGCTAGTGTACTTAGTCTAGTAGGACACACTTGAAATTGCAGTGAAGACCGCTTTCGTTGAAGTAGGAATATGCCAATATGTCCTAGAGGGGGGTGAATAGGACTTTTCAAGTTTTTATGGTTTATTAAAAATCATATTACACTAATCCTAAAAATAAGCTCATATTAGGATTACTCAAAAATAACTCCACTGGCTCCCAAGCTTGGTAGAGGATCCAATCACAAACTATTTAATAAGCGAACAGTATGCAAACTAGTTTATGATGGATATGACTGTGTATGTGTGTGAGGTGTGATCTCAGATATTCAGATATGAAAGTATTAAAGTAAATTACACAATCAGAAAAATAGCAATCTTAAACACTGTCATTTTTATAGTGGTTCGACGATCAGTCTACTCCACTCCCAGCAGATGCACTCAACCTTTGAGTGTGCCGGATTTCACTAAGGAGGCTTCACAGCGGTTCACCTCAAACCAAAGTTTTTAAATTAGGTTCACCTTCAACTTTTACAACCTACATTGAGGTTGAATATTTATGCTCTTACGAGCAAGGGTCAACACAACGCACCCACTTTTAGGCACACTGGCCAACGATCTTCCATAAGACCCTACCGGAGGTTTTACGCAGTTTACCCCAAACCCAAGGTTTCACATGATTCACCTCAAACCTAAGGTTTTGACGGGTTCACCTTTAACTAGATGTTTATGCTCTCCACATAGCAAGGGTCCACACAACGCACCCACCACGTACACTCCCGTCGGAGGCCTCCTACGAGGGCTTAAAGGGGTGAGAAACACCTAAGACCCAATCCTAAAAAGGAATGATCACAAGTGTCCTCTGGACTCTAGATAGTTACAGATAAGTGGATAAGTCCCATTAAGCACGTTGACAAAGATCTCCTCCTTTGTTGATGAAGAGTCTTCGGTTTCCTTGATCCGTAACTCAAAAGATGTACCAATGCATGGCGACGGGTTGGGTCAAGCTTATGATGAAATCCTACTCTCAAAAGATTTTCCTATAAGGAAGATAGAGCGATTTCAATCATTTATGCATTCAAGGCATCCCAACTTCATGATTTTCCATTAAGGTAGTAGCTGGAGGATCCTTGAATGCGAAAGTTCATTACCCAATCCACTCTATTGAATATCAATGGTGAGGGTGGATAGGAGGATGAACTCCCTTAAGAGAAAGGGCTTTGGGTATAAGATCTAAGGTTAAACACACAAAAGCTATCTCTCCTTTCTCTCACAGCAATAATAGACAAGTCTTCTATATATAGGTAAAAGGTTTCAACGGATATAAAACGGTCACATTTATGACAGAGTTCGATATCATCGAGCGTATACTCTCGATAGCATTGATGGTCCGCTCGATGACTCGAACTCAATGTTATACGCTTTTGAAACCTTTTGCCAACCGGTCGATGAATCGAAATGATTGTCGATGTCATCGGATTTCGAACTCCGATTCCATCGATGAGAGGTTCGATCATCGACACTTGAAAAATGAGAGAAATTTGTCTTGAAATATTTCAGGTTTTCATGAGTGATTGAGGGACCTTCGAGATCATCGGAATTTGAATGTCGATGATATCGATGGTTGTGTCGATGCATCGATAAATCAAAAGGATTTTTGATAAAGCTCGCTGGACAGTTTATGCCCATGTTCGATGCAATCGATACGGCATCGATATCATCGATATTTGAATATCGATTCTATCGAGTGACCCCCGATCATAGATAAAACACCCTGAAATATTTTGCTGGAGAACTTGGCGCCGAAGACCAATATCATCAAAGGCCTACCGATATCATCGAGGTTTGAATTTTGATGGAATCGAGGAGGCTTTGATATATCGAAGCTTATATGATATTCTTTAAGAGAAACAGGGGCGATGGAATTTTGTCTGTCCATACTATCGAGTCTCTTCCGATAGACTTGAGATTTGAATATCGATGATATCAATAGGTGTATCGATACATCGATAATTTCGTTTAGATTTGTATAAGGTTGATGGAAATATTTGGTCCTCTTTCGATGGAGCATCGAGGACTCGACAGCACAGGTCGATCATATCGAGATGTGTATTGATAAAATCGACAGGGCAAGAAAGCTTAGAGAATTTTTCCTATTTTAAAAATGTTTTCTTACCCTAAAAAGCCCTATGATATTCTAACATTTTTTAAGAGTTTTAGTATACTTGATGATTTGGGACAAGGGATGTGAGGCTTAGATTTACTTGTGGCGAGCTTGAACACATCCGGTTGAGGCAGACGCTTCAAATGATCTTCCTATCAGGCTTTGTAGTCTAACTGACTCAACACTCATGCTAATTGACAAACCAAGGCACTTTCAATCTCCCCCTTTGTCAATTACGTGGCAAAATCCCCAAACACCCTAGTGCACTGGACAAACACATCCTAAATTGTGTGTACATGCATTTTACACAATTTTACAATTTCTATTGAACCCGTGTACACAGCCTAGTATCTGTTCCCCCTAACTGTAAGCTCCCCCTCGCTTGATATAGCTGCTCCCCCTAACACTTGCAACATCATTCAAGCAGATATACAATTTTACGTTCTTCCACTGGTGGTGTTTGGACTGTTGTCCCCCTTTTTGTTAGTCATTGACAAAGATATAACAGTTGATATTTACTGAAGAGATAAGTATTTGGGAGAACCATCATTCAGAGGAATATGCATATGATAGATAGATGTATAATGGTCAAACAGTTGTTGAATCAGACATCCAGAAATAGAGCACTGATGTAGTAGTTAGAATATTTAGTAAAAGCATCACATGTATTCCATATCAGATAAACCAGGGGATCTTGAAACATAATGATGGCAGTAAAGATAAGAATGATGCTCAACCATTACCAAGATATTCAAATATCGAAAGCACATACTGCCACAGACAGTAGTAGAATTAACAGTTTATCCCAATGGAACTAAACAAAAAAAATAATAATAAAAATAAAAATTCAGCCCAACCATGGGCATATACAATTACTATACCAAAAACAGATGTCAGATTCTTCAGATTAGTTAGTTATCACATACTCCCATGAATACATAGAACATTCAAAAAGATATTAATATTTGTACGCAGAAATAAGAGTGGAGTGTATGTGATAACAAGTAGTGATCAGCATTATGGAGTGGAGTGGGATGGTGTCGTGTTGTCCCGGCGGCAAGTCATCAGATCCACCAACTATTGGATGGTCTGCTGCACACCTTGCACCATCCGTTCCAGGACAGTAAGCCTCTCATTCATTGACTCCCTGAGTTGAGAGACATTATGCTGAATAATGTCAATCCTGTCTTGATGGACCTTAAATCTCTTTGCATGCCCAGGTGTTGACGTTGATGGAGCCTGTTGAGGTCCAGAAGCTTCTTCTCCGGCCATCTCAATCCCTCCCATAGGAGCGTCGCCAGCCCTACCTTCTCCCTCAACTTGAATATCTTCCTCCAGGAGCTCCTCAGGATATTTGTGAAACCTCAAATCCATCCTTCGGATGTTGCTTTTATTAAAGGTTTGGAGAGGAAGTTTAGGATCATTTGTAGTTGGGAACCTTATGACATTACAGATGGTATTGATTATCTAGGGATATGGTAGGAGAAGGTCCCTAGCCCTATGAAAGCATACACCAACTGATACACAATCAGGGTAGGCAGATAGATCTTGACCCTAGTGGTGAATGAATAGATTATCATAGTCATGAAGCCCATGAGGTCAGTTTTGTTGGAGCCTCTAGAGTAAATGTTCAAAGCAAAAATACCATGCAGGACTCGATAACGTGGTTCCATGAACTTGACTTTCAGAGCATCCCCTTGGTGCCACTGGACATCACGATTATGACCGAGGAATTTGGTGACCCTGGACCGTACTTTAGAATTTTCCATGTCCATATCAGGGATTCCTATAGGAGATAAGATAAGATTGAATATCCCTGCAACAGAACCTGGAGTGATCAGCACATCATCAACATCTACAGTTACAGTGATGGATGGAGGGTCAAATGTCGGAGAATGACAGGCATAAAGAAATGGTAAGTTCGTTCATGCTGATATGATCCTCCAAAGTCGAGAACTGGTAACCAATCTATGGCAGCAAATAGAGGTTCCAGATTATATGGAATCAAGCAACTTCTGTGGACTTTCCTTTCAGGAATGACTTTTCTCCTTGTAAATTTTGCTAAGACCGGATTAGCCTACACAGGTGGAGGAGCCTGCGCCTCAGATTGGGACTTGCCACGTCTCGAGCATTGCCTTGTGGGGGTCCCACGGTCCGAGCCCCTTGCCCTTTCTCTTGAAGCAAGCACCTTTTGTTGGGTGGATCTCGAAGACTTCTCCCTGTCTAGATGCTCTTCCTTTGCCTTTACCCATCCGGACAACAGAAATTTTGAAAACTTTGGGAAAGAAGACAAAATCCTTCTTTTTAAAGAAACAGAAAGTACCCGACCAAAAGGTAAGATCAGGAAAAAAAAAGGAGGGAATGAAAGGATAATACCAGTTTTTTAGTACCTTCTAGGACGCACCAAAGAACTTCTAGCCGAGAGTTTGAGCCAAAAAGAATGGAAAACCTTTTCTCGAACAAAATGAAATTCTTTTCGCTTGACTGCCTTTTTATTAGGCGGCGGTCATCGATTTTATCGAACTTACTTTTGATTATAACGATGATCCTCATTCGATGTTATCGATAGTAGCTTCGATAATAGTCTCGATCAAGTGACTTTTCAAATTCTTAAGAGATGTCGATAATATCGAGTCTTTATCGATTTGATCGAGAATGCTCATGACAAATCGGCAGACATATCAGACGTAAATGTTTTTCAATTTTCAGTATTCAGACAATCCTTCATGTATACTTTTAGTATGTAAATTTATCAATAGTATACATAGCAAAACTTTGTACAATCAATGAACACATCAAAATTATAAACATTTGATTGTTTATATACAAAAGATGGAGGTGAAGAACCTCAGATATATCATTTGAAGCTTAGCAAAATTGCATCATTTCAGCGAGTTTCCAGATCCTAATGCATGATCTGAACTAATTCTTCCTTGCCCATTTCATGGCAGAGTTTTTAGTGTTCAGTTTATCCACTTGATTAATTAACTCTTTCGTTTTGTTCATCATTTTGGATGGTGATGGAAGTGTGTTTCTTTTATCCATATCTCTAAGTGGACTCTTGAAATTCTGCATTTCTCTAGTTGGTTTGGATTTCTGACCAGAATTATGTTGAGTCCCTTTAGGTGTCATGCTTTCAAACTTATAATGACCAACATCACTACACAAATGACAGACTGGAGAAGTTCTTGTGTTACTTCCTGAAGCAGTAGATCTTTTAGTTATTGGTGATGCATTTCCAGATTTAGATTTAAAATTTTCATATCCTAGACTGCTCTTGTCCTTTCCAGGTCTTCCTATCCCTAAGAGTTTTTCTAATTTCTCACCACTCTAGGAAAACTTGTAATTTATCTTAGCGATCTTTCGAGATTCTTCTAAGTCAAACAGGATTGTATGATTTTCATTTTGAAGAAGCATAGTTTTGTCTTTTAAGATCTTGACCTGTTTGTTCAATTTCTCAGACTCGTTTTCAAGAAGGGTATTAATTCGTTCAAGTCTATCATTATTCGTATGATATTGCTGCAAATCATTTAATAATTGTGTGTTGATTTCCAATGTTTATCTAAATCTTTTTGTAACAACTTACTTTTGTTCTCCACTATTCCGAGTCTTTTAAAGATATTCATGCTATAAATGTAGAGTTCATTATAAGCATCTTGTAGTTTATCCTTTTCTTCTTCTTCTTCTTCTCCAGTTTCCTCATTATCAGATGGAAATGATTCAATGGCTTGCTATTCTTTCTCGTTCTTAGATTCCGTGAGAATGATTGGAGTAGTGGAGACCATGAGAATTTTCAATGATTTCTGATCTCCATCGCTTTCTGAGTCACTAGATTTTGAATTTGACTCTTCAGCATCATTCCACGTGGCAGCCATTGCCTTACCCTTAGTTTTTCTGTTTGGGCATTCGGTTGACAGGTGTCCATACTCCTGACAGGCATAGCATTGTGGTTCCTTGATCCTTTTACCAAATTTTCCTGTGGAAGTTTTGTTGTTCACCTTTCTTCCTCTAGAAGGCCGACCACGATTCTTCAGAAAGAATTTCCTTAATCGTTGTGCCAGCAAAGCCACTTCCTCATCTTCATCTTCCTTTTCGCTCTTACTGACCTCATGTATTGTTCTCTTAGAAGTTTTTAGGACAGTTGTTTTGGATTTTTGGGTTTGTTTGAAGTGTAGTTCAAAAGTTTGTAGGGAACCTACCAGTTCTTCTACTTTCATTTGATCTATGTTCCTACATTCTTCAATTATTGTGACTTTTGGATTAAATCGTTCAGGTAGGGATCTTAGGAATTTTCTACAGATTTTTGGTACAGGAACTTTTTCTCCCAATCAACCCATGGAGTTGCAAATGATATTTAATTTTGTGAAGAACTCCATAAGGTCTCATGCTCTTCCATTCTGAGACTTTCGAACTGTAAAGTCAAGAGTTGAAGTTTAGATCTCTTCATGGTGCTAGTGCCTTCATGGGTTGTTTCCAATAGATCTCATGCTTCCTTGGATATCCCACACATACTTATTTGATTGAAGATGTCTTGGGACACGGCACAGTAGATGGCATTCTTAGCTTTTGCTTCAGCAGTCTATTTTTCTTTATCGAATGCCATCCACTTTTCTTTAGGTTTGGGTTTTGTACTGGTTGTGCCATTGTCAAGAACAATTTGTTCAGTTGGTGACTCGTATCCACTTTCAACTATGTCCCAAAAATCATGATCCAAAGATCTCAAAAAGTAATACATCCTAGCCTTCCAGTATGCATAATTTGAGCCATCAAATTCTGGAGGCCTAGTGACCGATGAGCCCTCTCCTTTGGCCATATTTCGAACTTCAGTCAAGATCACTCTCTAGGCGGTGAAGCCCTTAAAGAGACACTTGCTTTGGTACCAATTGAAATTGCAGTGAAGACCGCTTTTGTTGAAGTATGAATATGCCAATATGTCCTAAGGGGGGTGAATAGGACTTTTAAAGTTTTTATGGTTTATTTAAAATCCTATTACACTAATCCTAACAACAAGCTCATATTAGGATTACTAAAAAATAACTCTACTGGCTTCCAAGCCTGGTAGAGGATCCAATCACAAACTATTTAATAAGAGAATAGTATGTAAACTAGTTTATGATGGATATGACTGTGTATGTGTGTGAGTTGTGATCTTAGATATTCAAATATGAAAGTATTAAAGTAAATCACACAATCAGAAAATAAGCAATCTCAAACACAGTCATTTTTATAGTAGTTCGACGATCAGTCTAGTCCACTCCCGGCAGACGCACTCAACCCTTGAGTGTGCCAGATTTCACTAAGGATGTTTCACAATGGTTCACCTCAAACCAAATGTTTTAAATCAGGTTCACCTTCAACCTTTACAACCTACACTAAGACTGACTGTTTATGCTCTCACGAGCAAGGGTCAACACAACGCACCCACTTTTAGGCACACTGGCTAAGGATCTTCCATAAGACCATATTGGAGGTTTTACACGGTTTACCCCAAACTCGAGGTTTCACACAGTTCACCTCAAACCTAAGATTTTGACTGGTTCACCTTTAACCAGATGTTTATGCTCTCCACAGAGCAAGGGTCTACACAATGCACCCACCACGTACACTCCCGCCGAAGGCTTCCTACGAGGGCTTGAAGGGGTGAGAAACACCTAAGACCCAATCCTAAAATGGAATGATCACAAGTGTCCTTTGGACTCTAGATACTTACAGATAAGTGGATGAGTCCCATTAAGCATGTTGACGAAGATCTCCTCCTTTGTTGATGAAGAGTCTTCGGTCTCCTTGATCCGCAACTCAAAAGATGTACCAATGCATGGCGACAAGTTGGGTCAAGGTTATGATGAAATCATACTCTAAAAAATTTTTCCTATAAGGAAGATAGAGCGATTTCAATCATCTATGCATTCAAGGCATCCCAGCTTCATGATTTGCCATTAAGGTAGTAACTAGAGGATCCTTGAATGCGGAAGTTCATTCCCCAATCCACTCTATTGAATATCAATGGTGAGGGTGGATTAGAGGATGAACTCCCTTGAGAGAAAGGGCTTTGGGTATAAAATCTAAGGTTAAACACACAAAAGCTCTCTCTCCTTTATCTCACAACAATAATAGACAAGTCCTCTATATATAGGCAAAAGGTTTCAACTGATATAAAACGGTCACATTTATGACAAAGTTCGATATCATCAAGTAGTTCGATATCATCGAGCGTATACTCTCGATAGATCGATGATCCGCTCGATTACTCGAACTCAATGTCATACGCTTTTGAAACCTTTTGCCAGCTGGTCGATGAATTGAAACAATAGTCGATGTCATCGGATTTCGAACTACGATCCATCAATGAGAGGTTCGATCCATCGACACTTAAAAAATGAGAGAGACTTAATTGTCTTGAAATATTTTAGGTTTTCATGAGTGATTGAGAGACCTTCGAGATCATCGGAATTTAAATGTCGATGATATCGATAGTTGTGTCGATGTATCGATAAATTAAAAGGATTTTTCATAAAGCTCGCTGGACAGTTTATATCCATGTTCGATGCAATCGATATGACATCAATATCATCGATATTTGAATATCGATTCTATCGAGTGACCCCCGATCATAGATAAAACACCCTGAAATATTTTGCTGGAGAACTTGGCGCCGAAGACCAATATCATCGAAGGCCTACCGATATCATCAAGGTTTGAATTTTCATGGAATCGAGGAGGCTTTGATATATCTAAGCTTATATAATATTCTTTAAGAAAAACAGGGGCGCTAGAGTTTTGTTGTCGATACTATCGAGTCTCTTCTGATAGACTCGAGATTTGAATATCGATGATATCGATAGGTGTATCGATACATCGATAATTCTGTCCAGATATGTATAAGGTTGTTAGACATATTTGGTCCTCTTTTCGATGGTATCGATGGAGCATCGAGGACTCGACAGCACAGGTTGATCATATCGAGATGTGTACCGATAAAATCGACAGGGCAAGAAAGCTTAGAGAATTTTCCTATTTTAAAAACGTTTTCTTACCCTAAAAAACCCTATGATATTCTAACATTGTTTAAGGGTTTTAGTATACCTGGTGATTTGGGACAAGGGATGTGAGGCTCAGATTTACCTGTGGTGAGCTTGCACACATCCAGTTGAGGCAGACGCTTGAAATGATCTTCCTATCAGGCTCTGTATTCTAACTGACTCAACACCATGCTAATTAACAAACTAGGGCACTTTCAACACTGAGAACATGCTTAGTATTACATCATGAAACATGCTCATACGCATCATTTATATGCCTGTTGTAAGGAATGATTAATCATAACCTTTGTTGTCGGGCTCAGTTACTTATGAGACTCCTTGTGTGACGGAGTTGCCCCAAATGATCGCGTTGTATGCGCAGGTTTGATACATGACTGGATGGTATGACTCGTGCATCTCGCATTTTGTGTGACATGATAACTTGGTGCCCTAGCGATATCAGGGCTGTGACCTCCACAGGCATATCGTGGATGGTCAGATTAGATACCGAAAATATTTGGTTCTAGCACTGTGGGCGCTTAGGATGTCCTTTGGTGAAGGTCCCAGAACCCTTTTGGTACTAGGAGATACTCCAACATCTAGACCGAGTGGATACATGAGTGCACGAGTGCCAAATACCAGTAGGTCGCGTCTCCCACTGTGTCATTGTCAATTATGAAGGGGGTGTGGTCTTATCCGCCTGAGTAAGGGGGCTGTAAGCTAGGCTAAGTTTGACCAGCTCGTAAATGAGTCTGTTATCGACGAGCCGACTAGGTATTGGTAGACTACTGGCCAGGCGGATAGTAAGGTCTTTTTCCACTCACTGGTTATGCGGCCAGCGAGGCAACAACCAGTGTGGAGTGTACTAGACCCCGGTAATGTTCCAGAGATGAACTGTATTGACACGTGTTCTCAATGAGGATTGACATGCTTGCGTCACATCTTGCATATGACATTTGACTACGTAGGCCTTGCATTACATAGCCTTGGTATGACTGATAGTATTCATAAACTTGCCAATATTTTCGCTTACTTTGTTAACGCATGCTTGATACATGCATTGCGCACACACGCACACACCCTCTAAGCTTTGTTGTAAGCTTATGCATGGTCGTTGCGTGCAAGTGACGCTAGGACGCAACACCACTGAGGCGGGAGTGTCGTCGATCTTTCTGGAGTTTCATTATACCTGTATTTTCCCTTTCCGCATTATACTCAAATGATTGATCATAATGGATATGTGGTAATGTTGTTTTGTGACTTGGTTATGCTTGTCGTTATGCTCCTTTACAAAAAAAAAAAATCATATTGAAAATCCTTCTTGTAGGATCCAAGGATCAGAATCTAGCATATGGGTGCAAGGAGTCGAGAATGGGGTACTATGGAGGCTGTTAGCTCCAGATTCGGTGATCGGGAATTCTATGAGCCCGATTTCCGAGTTTGGGGCATGACATCTGAACCTTCAAATCAACTTTAGGATGCATGATCATAGAATTTGATCAAACTTAGCTTTAAAGTTATTTTTGTAATTTCACTTCATTATACTCTGGCCATAATATCATTTTTTCAATATCCTAGTTTTGTTTTTATTAAATATCAATCCTTTTCAAAATCTAGAATTTTCTCAAACGTGGTTAATTTTTTTTCAAACTATTGAACTTTGATTTTCAAAATCATAATTTCTTTTTAACTTTTCAATTTTCTTTTTCAAAATTATCCACTTTATTCAAACTTCTTACTTTTTTTTTTCAAAATGTCCATTTTGTTTTTCAAAATGTCGATTTTTATTAAATCACAATTTTCTTCATAATCTCAATCTTTCTCAAACATTGTCAATTTTTTTAAACTTCTCAACTTTTGTTTTCAAAATCATTACTTTTTTAAACTTCTCATTTATTTTTGTCATCAAAATGTCATTTTTTGTTAAAATCTCAATGTTATTTAAATCTCGATTTTTTTTTTTTTTTTCAAAATCTCAAATTTTCTAAATATTGTCAATTTTGATTTCAAAATCACAAATTTTTTTAAGCGTCTCAATTTTCTTTTTCAAAATACCATTTTTTAAATCAAAATCCAGATTATTTAAATATCATTTTTTATTTCTATTTTTTTTCAAACTTTTCCATTTTTTTTTAAATGTCATTTTTTTTTATGAACTTCTCACTTTTTTCTTTTTCAAAATCACAAATTTTTTTTCAAAATCTCATTTTTTTTAATGAAACTTTTCAATTTCTTTGAAAATACAAAATCTCAATTTTTCTTAATATCTATATTTTTTTTCAAACTTATGATTTGTTTTAAATATCAATTTTTTTCAACATCTAAGTTTTTTAAATATCAATTATTTTCAAAATCTTTATTTTTTTCAAACATTGTTATTTAAAAAAAAAACTTTTGAACTTGGCTATTTTAAAATCACAAAAAATTTTAAACTCAGTTTTTTTTTTTTTTTTCAAAATTATCAAATTTATTCAAACTTCTCAAAATTTTAAAAATGTCTATTTTTTTAATAAAAATTTTAGCTTTTATTAAATCAATTTTTTTTTCCAAAATCTCTTTTTTTTTTTCCTCATTGTGATTTTTTTTTTTTTATTATTATAAAACTTCTCTATTTTTTTTTTTGTTTAAAAATCATTTTTATTTCAAGCTTTTCAATTTTCTTTTTCAAAATACCATTTCTTTATGAAAATCTTGATTTATTTAATTTCATTTTTTTAAAACTTCATATATATTTTTTTCCAGAATCCATGACTTAGGGGAGCCTTAGTGTAGGGTGGGATTTTTCAAGTGATATTTCCAAACATTTAAAAAATAATTTTCATGCAAAAAATTAATAATAAATTTCACTCGATATAAAATAATCCAATGCATTTAATCAATTGATACAAAAAAGAAAAAAAAATCATAAATAGAAAAAATACTATTAAATCATAAAAATTATATTAACAATCACTTCATGGATTAAAATAACATTTTTGCATCAATTTCTATAAAAAAATAATAATTTTGAGATTGGGTAGGATCTGCGACGGACCATGTCCGTCGTAAAAGCAATATATAATGCATCATTAAATGTTGAAATTGGTGTTTTGGGGGAATTTTTCGATGAATAAATCCATCAAAGATACTTATTTTTTTACGAATATAATGCGTCGCTAAAATTGTGACGGATTCTATCGGTCGCAAAATAACAAATCACGGCGGATTCTTGTTTGTTAAAAAAACCCTTCAAAATTTTTCCCGAGCGACACTTCATGAATTAGCGACAGACTTTCTTACTTCCCAATAATTTACTATTACGAGTGTTCTCACCAAACAATTCTACTATTATGTTATGTTATGTTTTTTTTCCTTTACATTGTGTCATTCGTTATCTATAAAATAGATAGATGATTAATGGTAGGCATACGGTTCATGGGCTTTACTTCCTAAATTTGAGAGGTCTTCCAAATACATTGGTTATTGAGAATAAATTAAATAAAGAGCACGTATAATCGTGGCATACATTATTGCATCATATACCCATAAGTCCGTTTATTTTCTAAATTCGAATGAATTTCTTACCTTATCCAAACTTCAGTGGGAAACTTGTGAGTTTCCTAAGAAATGTTAAACTTAGAATCCTAGCAGTGAAGAAACCAAGACCAATATTCCTCTTGCTTTAATTCATTCCGATGATTGGTGTCCTACCTTTATTTCATCAATATTTAGATTTAAATACATTATTTTATGTTATTGATGATTTTTTGCAAATCACATGCGTTTATCATATGAAAAATATAAGTGATGTTTGTAATGTTGTTCAAATATTTATTAAGTTAGTTGAAAGTCAATTTGAAACCAGGGTAGAAGTTTTTCAATCTGATAATGCTATAAAATAATGGATAGTTTTTTAAATAGTTCCTTTACTGAAATAAATAGATTTTTAAACATTTTGTGTATATACTGCACAACAAAATGGGGTTGCTGAGCATAAGATTCAACACCTTTTGGAAGTCACACGATCCATAATGCTTGAAATGAGTATTCATCAAACATATTGACGTGATGTTATGTTTATTACAACATATTTGATCAATAAAGTGCCAACTAGATATCTTAAAAACATGCTCTTTCACAGTCTTATGCCCATATATACCACTATTTAGTCTCCAGCCTAAAGTTTTTAGATGTGCAACTTTTTTCATGGTCACAAGACTACTCATAATAAATTCAGCCTAAGATTTGTAAAGTGTCTGTATTCGTGTGTGCGTGTGTGCCTGTTTGTGTATTATGGATATTCCTCTACTCTTAAGGGCTATAAGTATTTGTTTCTTAGGACTATGGAAAAATTTGTTTCAAAAGATGTCATATTCTTTCAGAATACTGACTATTTTACATCCCAATTGTCTACGAGTGACAATAGTGCAATCCCGCCCCTTGCACCTACTTTGGAGAATTTCTCATATTTCCATACCTATCTATCTAACTTTCGTCCATCAAAATGTCACTATACTAGTTGTAGAACATGTTCATTTGATTATTGAGTCAAGAGTTGGCTTCACCTATGAGCAATTACCCTTCAAAATCAAAATGCAACACTTCTAATCTGGAAAAATATAGGTCCAATATTGCTCATCCAATTAAGAACTTCATTCCTTTACTCATCTTTATCAATAATTTCCTTTTTATATATTTTGTCTCTTTTCCATCTTGAGTAGTTGTGCATTTGGAGATCCTTGTTGGAAAACAACAATGATGAAAGAAATAACAATCCTAGACAAACAAGGCATGTGAGATCTAGTTCCTCTCTTAACTGGTTATCATGTTGTTCTCTTAAATGGGTTTACACTCTCAAGTTTAACCCAAATGGCACAATTGCTCATTACAAAGGTCACACTACCAAAAAAATGACCAAAGCTGATGGTCATGTGGTGGTTTCCCCGATGGCTAAAAGCCGTAGCCGAACCGCAAAAATCCGTCGGCGAAAGCAATTAGATTTTTAATGGTGGACATTAAACCACTAATGTTTTCCTATGGTGTGGTCCACCTAAGATTTAGATCTGGCTCATTTCTAGGATCAAGCTCTAAAATGATCTTGAGAAATGGATGGACATCATGGATAAAACACATACATCATGGTGGGGCCCATGGAGCATCGATCACTAGCCACTTGCCTAGTGACAACGTCAATAACCAAACTGTGTCCTTGAAACCCATTCCGTCAAATCCCTCTTCCTCTCTTGAAACCCGTTGAAACCATCAAAAAGCCCCAAATCCCCTCTCTCATTGTCAGGTTCAAGCTAAAAGAAAGAGTTGGATTAATTCGAGGAAATCCACAGCCTCCAATACTCACTAATTGCAACTGTTTTCCATGGTATTTTCACTAACATGAAAGACTAGCTGGAAATAACAACTGACTGGATTACAAGGACTCAACCCATAAAAGTAGCATAACTACCAAGCTGATATTCAGCTAACAACCTAACCTGAAGACCTATTCTTAAGCCAAAATACTTGGCTGTGAATCAACGGATTAAGAACAAGTCTTAACCTGATGTCCACGTACAATTATTGGACCCAAATAATCAAAATAACCAAACTCAACTAGACTCTAGACTCTATTAGATTAAATAATAAGCAACCCACAACTGGGCCCTTTATGCAGACCATGACCCAACCTATGTGCACATGACATTGCCCCCCCTAAATGACCTTGTCCACAAGGTCTGGAAATTTGTTGACTAAGGTAGAATATTCTACCCAAGATGCTTTCTCTTCACCGCGCCCCTTCCATTTCACCAATACTTCGGTCACCGCATGATTTTTTTTTTCTTCTTCAACCTCCTGTGCAATATTACTTCTGGTTCCAGTCGAATAATTCCGTCCTTGTCTGTTGGTGGAAGAGTAACAACCAGTTGGTGTCTTTCTCCCAACTTCTCCTTTAAGCAAGATACATGAAACACCGGGTGTGTCTTTCCCTCAGGAGGGAGCTCAAGTCGATAAGCAACAGTACCGATCTTTTCCAGCACTCGATATGGACCATAGAATCTTGGAGATAATTTCATATTCCTTCTTTGCACCACTGACTGCTGCTTGTACGGTTGTAATCAAAGGTAAACCAAATCTCCAATATTGAAGCTTCTCTCAGTCCTCTTAATATCTGCGAATTTTTTCATTCTGTCCTGTGCCAACTGCAGATTCGCACGAAGGATGCGGATGATTTCGTCTTTGGTCTTCAAGGTATTTTCTACTTCTTGGAGTTGTGTGGTTCCTGGCGTATAAGGAATTAATTTTAGGGGCGGGTAGCCATAGACAAATTCAAAAGGGGATAATTTGGTAGAGGCATGAATGTTGGTGTTGTACCACCACTCAGCCAACGGAAGCCATTTAACCCATCCTTTTGGCTTGTCCCTCGAGAAACACCTAAGTTATTGCTCAACCATCTTATTGACAATCTCTGTCTGGCCATCCATTTGAGGATGGTAAGCTGATGAAAATTTCAAAGTGGTTCCCTGCAACTTAAAGAGCTCCTTCCAAAATGTACTCGTAAAAGTAGGATCTCTATCAGTAACAATAGAATTAGGCAACCCATGTAATTTAAAATATTGGCTAGAAACACCTGAGCAATCTTTGAAGCAGTGTAAGGATGAGAAATAAGAATGAGCATACTTAGATAACCGATCCACTACCATCATAATAACACTATAGATTTCAAAGTTCGGTAATCCTTCAATGAAATCAAGGGAAATATCAGTCCATACCTTGGTAGGAATTTGCAATGGTTGCAGCAATCTAGCCGGGTGGATATTCTCGGACTTGTTTTGCTGACATATATCACATTCCTTGATAAACCTTCTGACCTCCTTCCTCATTCCTTCCCAATAAAACTCAGATTTAGCTCTATGAAGTGTCTTGTGAAATTCTGAGTGTCCTCCTTGTGGGCTACTGTGCAGCAATTGAAGAATCTGTTCTCTCAACTCCCTTGAGGCTAGAATGTACAGTCTTCCCTTGTAAAATAATAATTCATCCCTCTGTTTATAATTTTGGGATGCAAGACTTCCTTGTTCCAGCTTTTTAATAATTCGCTGCAATTTAGGATCTGTAGCATAACTGATTTTGAGTTGTTCCAACCAAGTGCTAGTTGGTGTAGTAATAGCAGATAGCTTTCCTTCCTTCCAATCTTCCATTTTTCGGGACAAGGCATCAGCAACCTTGTTTTCCTTCCCTTGTTTGTATTTTACCACAAACTCATATCCTAAAAGCTTGGTAATCCAGTTTTGCTGAAGAGGAGTACCCACCTTTTGTTCTAGCAAGTACTTGAGACTCTGTTGTTCCGTCTGTATCTTAAAGTTGTGTCCTAAAAGATAAGACCTCCATTTGTTCACTTCTAAGACCAATGCCATCAGCTCCTTCTCGTAGGTAGATAGTTGCAAGGCTTTCCCATGAATTGCTTGACTCATGTATGCTAAGGGTCTGCCTTGTTGCATTAATACAACTCCAACACCAATACTAGAAGCATCACATTGAATAGTAAAAGGAATAGAAAAATCTGGTAAAGCTAAGACAGGAGGGCTAGTTATAGCATGTTTGAGATCTTGAAAGGCCCCTTTTGCGGATTTGGTCCAGTGGAAGGAATTCTTTTTTAAAAGGGCTGTTGAGAGGGCTGCTATAAGTCCATATCCTTTGATAAATTTTCTGTAATATCCAGTTAAACCTAGGAATCCTCTAAGGGATTTAAGGCTGGTAGGAAATGGCCAATTAAGCATTGCTTCAATTTTGGTAGGATCAGCTCGTACCCCATCTTTTGAGATTAGGTGACCAAGATACTCAACTTCAGCACATCCAAAACAACACTTAGATTTTTTTTTTTTGAAAAAGCTGGTGTTGTTTTAAAATGTCCAAAACAGTTTGTAAATGATAAACATGATCTGAAAGGTTTTTACTATAGACAAGAATGTCATAAAAAAACCAATATAAACTTTCCTAAATAAGGTTTAAAGATGTCATTCATAAGGCTTTGGAAGGTTGCCGGGGCATTGGTAAGCCCGAGGGGCATTACCAAGAATTCATAATGGCCTTCATGGGTATGGAAGGCTGTTTTAGGTATATCTTCTGGGTGGACCCTGATTTGGTGATATCTCGACCTTAAATCTAGCTTACTAAAGATGGTTGATCCATGAAGTTCATCAAGAAGTTCGTCAACTATAGGTATAGGAAATTTAACCTTAATGGTTTCTTTGTTAAGGGCTCTATAGTCAATACAAAGCCTCCAACTTCCATCGTGTTTTCTTACTAATAAGACTGGGGATGAGAATGGACTTTGGCTAGGTCTAACAATACCAGATTGTAACATTTCATGGACTATTTTTTCAATTTCAGATTTTTGAAAGTAAGGTATCTATAAGGCCCTACGCAAACTGGTTTTCCACCTGACTGTAATTCAATATGGTGGTCATGATTTCGAGTAGGGGGCAATCCTTTGGGTTCTGAAAACACTTCTGGATATTGGTTAAGAAGGTCATATATTGGTGGCTCAATAGAATTTTCAATGGAGATGTAACGACCCGTAAATTTCCGTACTTTGGTTCGAGTACCACCTTGACCAAAAATCAATTAGGATTAAATCCTTTAGAAATTTAACAAAGTTAACTAAGTGCAAAACTCGATTACCCATGAAATCCATTGGAATCGCTTTAAATACGATCTGCAAGACCCAAAACTTGCAAAATCGTTGACTCTACATTACCCTAAAGTTTAGGATCAAACTCATTGCCCGGCTACTCTCGGAATGAATTGAAACTCCGTATTAGGTCTAGACCGTACATCAGAAGTCCGATTAACATGAAGTTAAGGAACTAGGACCGCCTCGCTGGGCTTGACAACCATCTCAGAAATCAGGTCCAGATGACGTCCCACGGCCATTCCCTTGGATCTGAAGCGAGGGAGTGTGAAAATCACTATTTTCTTTACAAAATAAATATCTTGAATAGTGATCTGGCACCACTCGCTTGCGGATCAGTATTAAGCAACCAGACCGTCAGAATCAGACCAAATTACACCCTCGGATCAGGAAAATTTTCAAGAACATTTACATGTACTTGAAATTTCGGATCGTGGCCCACTGACCGTTGAACTGAAAATGGTCTGCCATGTGTGATCTGGGAATCCAACCAAGACGAAAACATAATTCCACGTAGATCCATGAGTTGTGAGCTTAAGTCTGACGTTTGGGTCAAGGGGGGCCGCCAGAAACCCTCTTTTGAGTTGGAACAATGCCGAAATGCTTATAATAGAGGTACCCCTTGAACAGGAGTCTATTCCGGAGAGGTTTTAGGCTATATAAGGTCCTTAGAATAGCCCCTCTCACAGCCATACGAATTTGGGATAAAACCCTAGAGAGAGAGAGAGAAAAAAAGGGAGAGAAAGCTTGGGATTTGTGGGAGCACCTTCCTCCTACTGTTTTCGATCATCACGCGGGCTGCACCGCCTCTTTCCAGACACTTTTCCGGTGATACCAACGCCGTTTTAAGGTGAGAAACCCTAACCCTAGATTTGATTTGAGGTGTATAGGCTATAGGTTGTGAAATAGCTAACCGATTTCACTCATTAGGCTAGGAAACTCCCGAATACGGAAGCTCATCAAACCTTGCTGATCCATTGAGATTCCAAGGAGCAAGGTGAGGACTTTAGGTGTATAGGTTACGGTTTTCAACGCTTTCAATGTTAGATAATGATAGATTCATGATCTGCATGTAATTGCACATGCACAAAGTGCTTTCCGTTTCTTGTTTCGATTAAAGATGCAAAATATGGAATTTTACATACTCTAGGTATACGTAGAAATACCGTATACGTACACATTTTGGAAATGTGTTTGCCATGATTAATTGTTGTATGATTAAATGGTATATGGATAAAATACCTGATTGGCGAAAGGAATCGCCGTAATACATGCTTACTTGTATACACTATGTATGTTGAAATTACGTATTCTAGAAAATACCGCATACGTATAAATTTTGGAGATGTAATTGTCATTATTATTTGTTGTGTGAATATGATACATACGTATAAAATACTAGTTTGGTAAAGGGACAGCCCTAATACACATTCCACTAACATACGTCATGTATGCTAAAATAGTGCACTCTAAGTGTTTGTGAAATTGCTTGTGGGTGTAAGTGCTTAAGTGTTTGCACCTTAGGTAGGTGCTGAGATGGAGTTCTCAACTACCTTAGAGTCATGTATGATACCCTCCATGTGGTTGTTTACTCTAACCACTCACCTATGAAACATATGTACTTATATCCCCATTAGTATTATGCTCCATAACATGCTTTTTAATATACTTAATAACTTGTTTCATAACATGCTTTATAATATGCTTTATGACATGATTGCTAGTGTGTTTGGATTACTTTGTTTATCATGCTTCACTTCACATGCTGTGGATGAGAACTGATTGAGTTTGGGACTATGTCCATAGTCCAGACATTCGGTACCAGACTTGAGATGGTGGCTGAGTTTCATGTCGTCACGAGGGATGTGTCTGACGAACCCGAGTCGTACTTCGGTTGGCGATAGTGGTTGGCCACACGGAGTGCTTTTTCACTTCATATCGCTCAACTTGTTGTGCGCTCCAGTTTGTCAGGCTCGTCAGTAACCCGATATGTCGAGTGTGTGTTCACCATGTTTGGCCATCACTGTTTGAACCTACGGTACCAAACTTACCAGTGGCAATCCCATTAACCATGGTACCTCGATCCGCTAAGACTCATGAGCCGGACATGATGATATGGGACACCGTGGCTGAGCTGTCGGCCTATGCTGGGGCTACGTGCCTCCCCGTAGTGACCATTGAGCAACCCAAACTCGTGTGCCGAATACGGTGGTATGAGACACTGTATTCGAGCTGTCGATACTTACGGCGAGAGCCGAGTACGGTGCGACCTGTACTCCTGCTGACGGGCGACGAGTCCTCTGTAGTATCTTCGAGTATATTCCAAGGTCTGTGATTGGCGACGAGCCCTTCACAGCAACTAGAGTATGAGTTGAGCCCAGTACGATGAGACCTGTATTC
This sequence comes from Magnolia officinalis, assembly GCA_021015155.1. Taxonomy (NCBI): domain Eukaryota; kingdom Viridiplantae; phylum Streptophyta; class Magnoliopsida; order Magnoliales; family Magnoliaceae; genus Magnolia; species Magnolia officinalis. Next base: position 16,777,183 of record JAJHSJ010000016.1, on the reverse strand, counting down.
GAGATGACGGCCAGCGATTGAGCCGAGTACGGTGAGACCTGTACTCGAGCTGACGGTCAGCAATTGAGCCGCATACGGTGAGATCTGTATCCATGCTGATGGGTGACGAGCCCTTTGCGATGCCTTCGCGATGCCTCTCGAACCATAATACCGTATGAGATTAACTAGGATTGATGACCCTAGAATGGATCATGTTTGGGAATGATACAAGGGAGGTGCCTTACTTTTCCAATATTGCTGTTTGAAATGGACTAATAACAACTCGGTAATCATGCTCATCATTGCACCGCATGTGCCTAGTAGATGTGGAGCACTGAGGGAGGTATGGATTCGCGAACGTAAGATGATGTCGCATGAGGGTGGTTTGCAAGGGCATACTTCATCATGTCATTTCATACTTGCATTTAATAAGAGTAGTTAAACTTGTTGATTGTACTGCTTTATCATTACTGCTTGATTGAATTGATAACATGTTAACCTATGCTTTATTGTTCCACTGAGTTAGCTACTCACACTCCCACGTTACGGGACGATGTTGTACACATCAACCAAACTCTGTCACAGGTATAGACGGCGCGTCGGTTCAGGAGCCGGAGACCGATTACGACGAGGACCAGGATGAGTTCTCATTCATGCAGTACTCTGACGGATTTTCTTAGGCCGACTGCATCGCGGGGATTTCAGGACTCATCTTTTAGATTGTATTTTGATTTTTGACTCAGAAACAGTACATGTATATGGGTACTCAGTTAGTGTTCATACTCTAATGTTCATAAAAATTTTATTTCTTTACATACCTTATACATAAAATTCCAGTCTTCCGCTTGCCTTTATACAATTGAAATGGAGTATGAATTATTGTTTTGGTATAATCTTACTCATGTTTATTGCTCTAACTCAGACAACATTTAACCATAATTATTTATGTTGCATAAGTGATGCGTTGGAACTCGGGAGTTGAGTTCATACTCGACCCCCGAATTTCAGGGCATTACAGGACAGCAAACTGGAATTTTTAAAATCAATAAGCTGAATAATTAATCCTCTTTTATTTTGTCTAGAAACTTTATCAAAATTTTCTCCTTCTACTAATGAGATACCAGTTGGTGACATACTTATAGTCTTCGAGGTTTGTCAAAATTGAGAACTCCATTTGAAGTCTTAAGAAATCCCAAAGGATAGGTCCCAAGGTTCGAAGCCATTGAACACCCAAAACAATATCGCATCCTCCTAAGGTCAAAATGTAAAAATCAATGGTATAGAGATTACCCTGCATATATAGAGGAACTGCTGCACAACTCCCTTCACTACGAACTGCCTGCCCATTCGCCACTTTGACAGAGAGCCCTTCCATTGGATTAGATGGTAGGTGAACCCTTTGAATAACAGATGGGTCCATGAAATTATGGGTACTTCTCATATCAACCAAGATAACTACTACCCTTCCACAAATGTGCCCCAAGAATCTCATTGTTTTTCGGTTGGGTGATCCAAATAATGCATGGATGGATATTCCAGGTTCTAGCTCCATTATAGGTCTTTCCTCCTTAGACTTGCTCGCACTCCCTTCTGCAACTTCAGATTTGGGCACCTCATCATCACTTGATTCATCACACTCCATAATAAACAGTCGAGCTGATTTGCACTTATGCCCAGGGCCCCATTTGTCATCACAATTATAACGAAGTCCCTTATCCCGTCGCCCCTTCATTTGGCTAGGTGATAATCTTTGGATCAGAACAATGGCCCTTTTTTCAGGTGGACTCGGAGGCCCAATAGCCAAACGAGTAGGAACAGATCCTAGCTTTAAGTTCTCCTAAGAGCAGCCACATTCTCTTCTTGCATTTTTGCTAAACCAAAGGCAATATGTAAATTTGAAGGATTAAGCATACGTACCATAAACCGAATATCTTCCTGTAACCCACTTAGGAAACAACTGAGTTTGTAAGACTCAGCCAGTCCGCTAAGTTGGTTTAAAAGAGCCTCAAATTGGCTCTTATAATCTTCCACTGTTGAAGTTTGCTTTAGCCGAATAAGAGCTTCCATGGGATCTTCATAAGGTGATGATCCAAACCTTGTCTGAAGTGCACGTATAAATCCTTCCCAACTATTAATTCCCCCTGCAGCTTCAATGTCTTGGAACCAAACCAAGGCTTTCCCTTCCATATGGAAAGATGCCAATAGGACTCTGTGATGCGGATTGGTTTGATGGTAATTAAAGGATTGATTAACTCGATAGACCCACCCACTGGGGTCTTCTCCATTGAATTTAGGAAAATCCACCTGCACTGCACGAGTCTACATTCCCCCACTATCTTCAAAAAGACGGTTAGTCACCTGTCGTTTAGACCCTTCTGGATCACCAGAATTATGCTTAGTCTTCATCTGAACCAATATCTCCACATGCGAGGCAACCACTTCTAATTAATGGGCCAGCCCTTCAACCACTTGTTGCAAGAAATTATGATTTTGCTAATACTGCTATTGATTTTGTATGACAGCTGCCAACGATTCTGCAAGCTGGGAATATCTGGTACCTGTACCCTCAGCCATTAGAAATACCGGCTTTGATACCAATTATCAGGTTTAAGCTAGAAGAAAGAGTTGGATTAATTCAAGGAAATCCACAGCCTCCAATACTCACTGATTGCAACTGTTTTCCATGGCTTTTTCATTAACATGAAAGACTTAAATACAACTGGAAATAACAATTGACCGGATTACAAGGACTCAACCCATAAAAGTAGCATAACTACCACGCTGATATTTAGCTAACAACCCAACCTGAAGACCTATTCTTAAGCCAAAATACTTGGCTGTGAATCAACGGATTAAGAACAAGTCTTAACCTAATGTCCACGTACAATTATTCGACCCAAATAATCAAACTAACCAAACTCAACTGGACTCTCGACTCTACTAGATTAAATAATAAGCAACCCACAACTGGGCCCTTTATGCAGACCATGACCCAGCCCATGTGCACATGATATTCATTCCCTCGCTCTCCCTCTCCCTTTCCCTTTCGCTTTCTTGTTCCCTTTTAATGTTTCTCTGTCCTCCAAATCAAAATCACCTCTAAATGATCACAGACATGTGTTCTATAGCTGCTAGGGTTTTGGACAAGCTTAACACTCTTTTCTTTTTAGGGTTTCACCATGCAATCTAGTGAAGCCATGCCCTCCATGGAGATCGAAAGGGCTTCTTCAGAGCCTAAATATGGGCCTAGTCTTCCTCCATCAAAGCCCATGAGATGAGGATGACCGAGTTCAATTCCAGAAATTCTCGATCCCGCACCATTACACGCTCATGAAGAAAGCATGGATGGACATCTACACTCCCACATAGGAAAGGATGAAAATTGACATCCGTATGAATCTCAATGTGCTTATCTTTCTTTCCTTTTTCCCTTCAATTAGTTGTGGTTTCTTTGATTTGGAAATCGAGAGTTTGGGATTTGGGAAATAGGGTTTAACTTGATAGGATTTCATTTCAAAAAATGAGAATGGGATTTTTTTTTTTTTTTTTTTTTTTTATGATTTGGGGGCTAGGGTTTTGAGTGGTATGGATATTTTAAAAGTCAACATCATTTTTTGAAAAAATCTAGAAATTTGGGAATTAGTGCATGTGTGTGGAGATTATGGATTGATTTTGTGAAGGTAGGTTATCTTATTCTGTGCACCCTGCATATTTCTACTCATAATCCCCTACTTTGGTATAAGTCATGGATTGAATATGAAGGCAGCAACCTTAGGATCAGAGAAGGGATTAAATATGAAAACATGTTGGTCATCAGTATACATTATTGCCATATTTAAGTCAGTTTTAACTATTGTCTCCAAACCTTTTGAATGAAAGCATCATTGATTAATCACATGTCAATGGATTATATATAAATTTTTTTATTGATATACAGTCAGGACTTAAATCAAGACAAACTGGTGGGAATAACTATTTGAATCTTGAAACTCCCAAAAAAAAGAAAGATTGTTTTGGTGGTTTACGAGTTCTAATGCTGTAACTTCTTATTTTACTGGTTAAATTATATCCAAAATAGGGTTTTATTGAAGTAGTTTCCAGCTGCTAGGAACTAAATTCTATATGGCAATGACGACGACGACGATGATCAGGAAAAAAAATGAGTTATATTGTAGGCTATAGAAAGCACACGAGCATTTTTTAACCTTTCAAATTATTAAAATAAGATGAACATCTGGTGCTTAATGACTGAAAATAAGAATGATCTTTGGATTTGGTTGTTTCGTCTTTGGCTTTTAGACTTTTAGTCGCATCTTTGAAGTTTGATATCTTTTAATCTGCTCTATTTCTATTTGCAGGAAAACTTGAAGTCTCTAAAATTGTGGAAAGAATTGAAGCATATAAAGAAAACAAAAATTGTGAAAGCTCTCACAATGGTATAGCTTTGGAAATCCAGGTACCTACTGAATATGTTACCACCATAAATCGTCAAGTGTGCTAAAAAAAATTCTATTAAGGAGATCACAATTAAGGAAAATCATATACTAGAGATTAGATCTACAGATTGAGATCACATCTGGCATACATGATGGTGAAGATGGAGTCAATGGAGAATGACGGTATGACATAAATGGATTTGAAGAGAGGGGAATGGAATCTCTGCTGCTGCTGTTGAAAAAAAAGTGCTCCAATGATGGCTTTAACGCTTGATGATAGTTGGAGGTGTTAGATGACATAGGTATTATCTATGATTTTAGATCAGAACTTGGGATTCTAATGGCAGTTGGAGGTGTTAGATGACACAGGTGTTATCTATGATTTTAGAATGGAGTAATCAATTTGTTGTTGGAGTGTTTTGTCCATTAAATTTTTATTTACAAAGGCATTCCTAACTGATGTGGTGATTCATCACAGGAGAAATAAAGAAAGTTGCACCTGAGGTTGCCAATAACGGTCGCTGAAACATTTGGGTTAGAGTTCTCTTCTCTATGGAAAAAATCTAACTTGTGCACCCTACATCGTGTTCTTTACCGTGTTCTCCAATAAAAATAATGAGTTTGAGCAACAATTAGGGGATTTGTATTGTTCATCTCGTGGGCCCAAAACTCTCATCAATCGAACAATCTCATGAATGGTTTAATCTGCGACCTGTAAATGAATTGTACAAAAGAATACCATTGATGGTCCACTTTCAACTGGAAGAAGTTTCTGATTAAAAAAAAGGGTAGAAGTTCATTGATGGGATGAGGATTGTTCGATTCATGATTTCTTTAGACTGTGGGCCTTCCATAGTGGGGCCTAACTGAAATAGTTCATGATTTCTTTAGTTGCACATGATAAGTGCATCATACAAGTGGGCATTTTAGATAGTCTATTTTGTAATGTGATCTATTTTGTTTGCCTGGGCATTCAATTTGTTTTTATCATTCTATTTAACCACTTTTTAATGATTTTGTCTAATTTCTGAGTCATTACGCATTTCTCCTCACCATTTTACCACCTTAAAGTTTTAGCAGAATGTCTTAAGCCATAATGATTTCTGAGACATTTTGTCAACAAAGGAAACAAGATTTAAAATTCAAGACTAGCTAGGATACTTGATCATGGACCATTGCGAGCCTGATCCATGACTCGGTGATGATTTCTCTTTTGTATGAATATGTTAGTTTAAACCATAAAAATTTAGAATCATTTAAAAAAACAAACTCATAGTATTTGCATTTAACTATAAGGCTTGCTACATATTACTTCAATTCTTGAACACTAAATGCTATGTAATATATTGCATGTGTAAGTTTCTAGGAAATGAATGATCAATATGTGGGGAAGTGCAACTCGGGTAGGTTTAGTCGGGTTGAGAGTCAATTTGAGCCCAACCCAACTACAAGAGGAACCAACCTATAACCCAACCCAACCTAATCCGATCTGAATTTGCACAACTTGAATTCAAATCGGATTGATGTTTTTCAACCCAAACCAAACTCAACCTGAACTCAGGTTCAGTTAATCAGGTTTTTACTGAACATCGCTTGAAAAAAAGGTGGCTTGCTAAAAGCCAGGATGATGGTTCCTACCTGATAGATGATGCTTTGGAAGATGTGTAAAACTTGGTTTATTTTTAATTTTCATGACCCAAGGGTATCTTTGCAAGAGCATTTTCCAGAAGCAGCTCAAATGTTCAATTTCGGGGGTCTCCTGAGGCTGCATTAGCGATAGGGAGAGGATTGATTGGATGTTCAGTATAATAGGAAACATCTTGCAGGAGGTATCATTGGTCCCGGATCTGGTTCTCTCACATATATTGCTTTTGTTTGCATGATTTGGATTGTATTGTATTGTGGTGGCATTTTACAGCATCATTGCATCCCTTCTTTGTTGGAGAAATCAGTTGAAGTTGCTCAATTTCTCATGTCTCATGGAATGAGTGGTTTATTGTTCTTGATTCTTTATTCCACACATTTTCTTTTTTCATGAATGAAATTTCAAGATCAGTGCTGATATTCTCTAGTAAAGTCCACATACATCAACACAACATCCCTGTCGTCTTTTAAAATAAATTTGTTTTAAGATGAGGAAGCAAGACAATATAAACCATTTCAATAAAGATGTCATGTTTGGGAGTGATCTCTAGACAAATGGGTCTTATTTGTGCTTTTGAGTTTGTTCGACACTGTAGGAGAACAAGTGAGTCTAAATATGGTTCAAAGATCAACAGTATGCAAAAACGAGAAGCTTCATTTTCAAAGAAGCTGGTATGAAGATCTGAAGTAAATGACTTTCCCGTTAGAAATATGAATGAGAACAGCTTGTTGGATTCTACATCCCTTGTAGAACTACAAAACACTTCATCTATTATAAAGACTAATGAAATTAATAGTAAAGATAGTTATAGATAATGTCACGAAGATTTTCAAGGGGCTGATAACTTTCTTGAAAGTCATTGAATTCCAATTGGATGGGCGAGAATTTCAGAACTCGTCCAAAAAGTGTAAGTTGATGCTCACTGGTCTTCACGACCTATAGAGTTTGTTGATGATGAGGATGATCTAACTGTTGCTGATTAGTAGCTCATTACTAGGAAGGGCCAGCAGGGCCTACATGGTGGTGCCATGTCGTTGCAGGTCATCCATCGATTAATACATGGCTAAGTAATGCTCAATGGTTACATCCCGCAATTAGCGTTGGTTTGAGAGATGAAGGACGGTTGATTAGCGAGTGCATGAAGCACCTTCTATATGAGGTAAGAGTTGATTTTATTTATGTATTTATTTTTTGTGCTAAGTTTTTGTTTCATGAAAGGATTTGATTCTGCCGCACCAATGTAAGACTTGATCTTTGCTTACATATAACTTTCTTTCTATTATTTGAAGTAAGCATTTTTTTTTTCTTTTTTATCCTATTACATCATTAAGACGGATATTTTCAAGTCGGTAGTTCTCAATAACATGTTCAAATAATAGATGCTGATTCATATTTTAGATATGAAAATCCTGAACTTAGTATTTGATTTTCTTTCAAAAAACCATTGCCTTATGCTGTTTATGAATGTGGGTTGCATTTTAAGCTTATGAATGTGGGTTGCATTTTAATCTTTGCTTACATATAACTTTCTTTCTATTATTTGAAGTAAGCATTTTTTTTTTCTTTTTTATCCTATTACATCATTAAGACGGATATTTTCAAGTCGGTAGTTCTCAATAACATGTTCAAATAATAGATGCTGATTCATATTTTAGATATGAAAATCCTGAACTTAGTATTTGATTTTCTTTCAAAAAACCATTGCCTTATGCTGTTTATGAATGTGGGTTGCATTTTAAGCTTATGAAGTAAATTGAAGGTTATATTATTGGCATTTGAAAATTACTTCTTGATACTGGGAACTAGCGTAATGATTCCATAAATACTTGTTCCAGTAATGAGAGGAACAAATGTAAGTTCAGATCCTCACGAAATTTGTTCTTTTCAACAGTAGCAAGTGGTTCTTTGTTTATGTTATACTAATCATTTACATTATAAATTATTCATCATTGCAACAAATTCCTGAACCTCGTGAAGTAATTCCTCATTTCACTACTTAATAATGCTCCCAAATCAGATCCTTGTAAGTGCTTGTCTAATTCTTTCTTTCGTAATTATAATTAGCATGCATTCTCATATCCTCAAGTTGACAGCTAGTGAAATTAATCCAAATATTTCTGACATGCAAATATTTATACAAATCATGAGAGCAATTCAAGGAGACTTGATTGTAGCATCAAGCTTACAGATCATAGAGTTTCATTGTAGGCTCAACTAATTGCAAATGAAAACAATGTGGTTCAAGTAAACAAAAGATAAGAACATTTTCTTTTCTTTGTCAGATTTTTGAATTATGACATTTTTTAATTTCTAAGGATAGATTTTACGTCAGTTTTATTCAATATTCTCACGACAAGCATTTTGTTTATACAAATATCTCTTGATTGTTCCTACCAATAGCTTTAGATCGAGATCTAAATTAATGACAAATTTTGTTTTATTTGTTGTAATTGATTTTATGAAGTTTATTGATTTGATTTTATCTTTCCTCTTAATTCGTCCTTGATTTTTTTGGAGACTAAATCCAAATCTTATTTTAGCTAATTCATTGAAAACTCAGAGGTTTGCTGGTTGGTTTGCGAAGCTTAGGATTCAATTCCATTAATCATTGCAGACGGTTTAATCCAAACTGCCCGAAGTTTATTTCTTGATCAAACTTTGGTTTATACGTTAGCTTGAATGTAATCATTATCTTCACTAAGAAAGTGAGAATTAGCTATAGTTTGAAAGATTTACCTCATGATTTGTGAGATTTAGGATATATATTTTTTGTAAGCATAGATTTAATTGTTGTATCAACATTCTAAGATTGCTCTTAGATGGAGTTGTCATGATATACAATCATTCTTTTATATGAAAATACAGATTTTATATGTTTGGGATCTGGATGCACTACTCCAAAATCATCATTTAGGAACGGTTTTTAACCGTTCCTAAATGCTTCAAGAACGGTTTAAAACCGTTCCTAAATGAGGCATCGCAGAAAAATAGGAACGGTTCAGAACCGTTTTAGGTACCATTTCCAATTTCAGAGATGGAATTTTAGGAACGGTTCTAAACCGTTCTAGTGCCAACGGTCATATTTTAGGAACGAAATTTTGAAAATGATTTTAAACCTTCTTAAGGCAACGATCAGATTTTAGGATGGAATTTTATGAACAATTTTAAACCTAGATAAACACACAAAATTTAAGATCAAGGGAAATAAATTAACATTAGTTTTATTACATTCCATCAAAATAGAGATTAATCCAAAGAAAAACATAATAAAATAATTTGCTTGAAGATGTTTCATTACAAAATCAAATTTACAAAATAAGCTACAGTAAAGGCTAGAACTTTAAATTATAGCTTTGCGCAGATGGCATGTGAAGCTCCCTCCTCAATGCATTGATCATCATCTCCTAGACCCACGGGAACAAGACACTTCCCACTTAAGAATATAAATAACTACAAAAATTGAAGTTAATTGGTAACTGAGTGAAAAAGAAAAGTTTCCCCACTAATGATCAAGATTGAAGAATGGGAGCTTGTTACAAAGGACTAGAAACACAAACACACATCTGGGACCCTTCAGTGCCCAGGCCAATTAACCCTACTTGATATGACATATAGGATTATGATGTAAAATGCACATCAGGCATAATAAGCTTGAAATGTTTCCTGAGGCATTGTTGTTGGTTTGTTAAAGGAAAAAAAGTAAACTCACCACTATGGAAGATAAAGAAATTTGGGAGCTCAAACCATCTGATTTGAAGCTCATCTTTTGCATATCGTGGGAGTACACGAAAGAGAGCTTTCTTTGTTGCATCAAATGAGAAGATTAGCTTCCCACCCTTCACCATTTCCTGAAAATAGGAGTAAAGCAAGCAAAGAAATCTAGTTAATGTAATGGAATTAGCTTCACAACTATTGATTGCTCCAAACATTAACAAAAGGCATATACTGCACCTATGCATCATGTTTATCAAAATATCTCAAATATCACAAATCATATAAGATTCCAAACAATTTAGAATCAATCAATCGCCATGAAATGCCAAGTTATTTATTCAAGGCACACACGATCCATATAGAGCAAATGTCTGTTGATATTTGATATTTGATAGTGGTGGTGCAACTGAAGTGAATTCAGTATCATTTTATATTTTTAATTCATGTCCATTTAGTTTGCTTTGGGTAGTAGTTCAAGTACCACCAATGTTTACAAAAGCAGATGCAACAGAGCCTATAAGTACTTGAATCTAAGGCCACCACCTAATTGATTTCCATACAATGGATCAATCAACTATGAATCTCATTTCATAGATGGACCTGGGAGTTAAAAGAATGTAAGTGCCTATTGTAGTTCTCCACTCCAAGGGTTGAGAAACTTTTGACAAGGAAGTGATCAGAGATTCAACAAAGGCAGCTAATTTTAGCTTGAATTGAAAATTTAGCCAAACCTGAGAGCACCATTAAAACAACTCCTAAGAGAACTTGAGCAAGTACATAGTTTTGTTATTGCCCACACATGTGAACTCAAAGTCCTCATCATGCTTCTTCCCACTATGCAAGACTGGTTTAAAAATAGGCTGGTCAATCTAGTCCTTAAGTAGTCCACATGTATTATAAAAATTAAAAAGATGGTTGGTTAATTAGTCACAAGTCAAAAGAAAAATGATCAATATTCAGTCTACACATCCATCCTAACAAGAGATTTACAAGGTGAGATTTGTATAATGTCCTAAGTGTCATGTTGGTGCCGGTGAGAGGAAAATGAAAGTGTAGTTGCCCAACTTAGACTCAGAGATTGCTGGGGAGAAATGCTATTTATAAACGTCAAATCATCCAAGAAAAGTTGCAAACATTTCCGTGAATGACAATGTAGCATATATATGCAAAGATGTAAACCATTTATAAAGTTGTCCCTCAATGTGAGTATTAAATAACCAAGAAGATAACCAATGGTTTCTATTCAACATGCATGTCTTTCTCGCTTGATGAGCATACTGGCTTGAAAAGTACTCACAAACCACTAAGCAATTTCACCTTTTTCCCGAAGATCATTTATATTATATTATATATTGTTGAGGGTCAAATATTGCATATTAGACCCCAATTACTACCTAGATTTATGAACGTGATACTGCTTAACGGTCTATTTTAATCGTGTTTGTGGTGCAAGGTGAAGTTGCAAGCTTGGATTGAAACAGGATGCTTAAAGCATGGATTTAACGCTCTGAGGACACCTAGGCAAGGGACGTACTCCAGGGGACCAAGATTGATGGATTTACATGCCAGAGATCCGAGAAAAGCGAGAAACCAAAGCTCAAGTGGCCAGAAAGTTAGCCAGAATACGAGATCATAAGGTTTCCACCATCCGTTCGGCTCGAAACTTCATATATGGACTGAAGACCTTATATAAGCCAGACACGTCGAATTTCAACCGTTCGATCCCTGCGAAAGCGACTGAATGGACGGATCAGCCCATAAAACAGCGATTTGGGGCCCACCTGAGATCTGGATATGCTTCAAGTTTGGTATCAACGCCTTTAAACGAGTGACACATCAGATAAACGGAACTGATTTCTCATGAACATTACAGTGGACCTCACTCAAGAGAGTGCATGTGAACAATGTGCATGCACTCGCCGTGCACCACAATCATCTCAATTGGTCAGCGTTACGCTGACCGATAACTTCTCAAAGTTTTTTTTTAAAAATTTAAAAAAATGCTCCAGCGTTCTCACCAGGCGGCTACGGTTTTGGCCAGTGGGCCCCACTTGACGCCCGGGGTGATGATCTGATCCGTCCATTCGATCTCTAAGATGGCTAAGACCATAGCCATAGTGGATTTTTTTCCACCATGCAAGCTTCTGCATGGGCCCAGACATTAAATGCTGGTTGGACGGCAGAATGAAAAAATCAAGTGGACCACATCAGCAGCAATCCAAAACCGACCATATTAGAATTGTTTTTTGAGACTAAGCTGATGGACGGTGTGGATTTCTCAAACATCAGAGAGTGTGGGTCCCACCAATCACCAGTGCAACATCTGCGCGAGCTCTATTTCGCAGCAGAGCTTGCGGACGATCCAGATGGGCCACTCGCAAGATTGTTCAGGGCGATCCATTCCGTCCATCGTGATCAGAACGAAAAACTGACCAGTAGAGGGCCATTTTTATCGTCCGTATTATCAGGGATGAAATTCCATCTGCACCGCAAATTCCGCAGATTCTGTTGCGCGATTCGCATTACGGTTGGATCTCCGTGCCTGCGGATCGCTGTGGGCCCCTGTCTTCAAGGTGATAGAAAATATGCTCCGTCCATCTTGTAGGGACGAATAATCTGACCCAAACATGGAGGATTGTTTGCTGATCAGCACGGAAAGTGGGTGATTTTCTCCAGGCCTTTGTGATTACGTAAACAGAGTTGCACATGGTGCTGCATAAAGAGAGTCAGTTCTCCGACTCCAGCATGATCTCGAGCTCCCATCCACCTGACTCTTTGCTGCCTATAAAACAAGAGGAGAAGAGGGAGAGAGGGGATTCTATCTACTGCTGACGTGAAGAGAAGGACAGAGAAACAGAGACAGATAGTTTGGTTTTATTTTACTTCTTTTCTTTTTGTGTTTTCTCTCTATGAATTCCATGAAGTCTACTCTATCCATGTCCGACTAAAACCCTTTAGCTAGGGCTAAGGGGTGAAGCTTGTAGTGAGATGGGGGATTCTAGTCATTGCCTTTAATTTAATTTTAATTCATGAACCGAATTTGATATTGGTTTGATTATTATGGGAATATTTTTAGTTTTTAATGGTCTATTGTGACTGAAATTACAATGGATCTGCGATGGCTTTGAGTATTTCCTTTTCCTTTTGATGTTTATGACGTCAGGAAGCCCTGTTGTTCACCATCGTCTCCTGGGCATGGTTGGATGTTGGTACCCTTCCTAATCTTCATAATCATCTAATTGGTTGTCAATTAGTTTAATTCTGTTGTTTACTTTGTCTCCTGGGCATGGTTTGGTGATGGAATCCATTCTAATTCATATACCTTTCATCTCTTGAAAACTATCTCAAAGGAAGTTCAGTTTAACTTTCATGGTTACATCCCTTAACTGGATGAAGATGGACTCTAAGTCCAGTTGAGTAATTTATACAGGCATAAGATCTCCCTGATGTCTACAAGTGGATCCTCTGAATCCCTAGTATCCCTTTTCTGAATTCCTTAAGCTTTAGATTATTAATTCACCATTATTCCTCACACTACAATCGTTTTAGATTTCATCTTAGCCTAGTTCTATTTCTACTTAGTTTCAGATTACGTACAGGTTTCAGTCCCTTGGGATTCGACCTCGGTCTTACCGAGTTTTATTACTACATCACAACCCTATACTTGGGGAGTGATATATATATATATATATATATATATATATATATATATATATATTCAAGGTTGAAAACCACTATTATTTTGTGTAAGTGAGAGAGAGAGAGAGAGAGAGAGAGAGAGATACCCATGTCAAATGGGTTGGACCACAAGTGACTGTTCAACCAATGGAAAAGTTCTAACTTATAATGTCTATATGACATCCAACCAATCAAATAGGTTGGCCCCATCCCAAGGATTACCTAGTGAAAGAATTAGGTCCATTCATTCATTAGGAGTGCCAGAATATACAAAACAGTTTAAAAAAAGTATGGCTCACTTAATGGGTGGATTATACCGATGTTTTCACAAAATGATCCTCACAATGGAAAGAAGCTTTTTTGTTGACTTGATGCCGCACGTACTCATGACGCTATATAAATTGTCCACAGGTTGGATGATAGATTAGCGGTACAATCAGTTGGACCATATTTACGCGGTGGACTGATTGATTCATTTGATTAAAATGCCGGCCAAATTGGCTTTGAATCTTAGGCATTTGCATTTTATTTTGTCTCTAATGATGATGTTCACTCGACATGCTGACTTTAGACATGCTTTTATGTCCTTACATTTCATCTCTTTCCTTTCACATGTGGAAGAGGCACTTTTTATGAGAAGGGCCATCACCTCCTTCATCTTCGCCTTCTTACTAGTCATCAATCATTTTCTAATCGAATTACCTCTCACCCTCACCCATAATTGAATTACAAATGCAAATCAGATTTTATCCTAGATATGAAATCACCATTTTCATTTAATATTGGCTTGAGGGTTTGGACTGACTGCACAGTTCAGACTTCTTGGTTCATTAATGTTCTCTGTTAACAAGAAAAGATTAGAATATTGCCACCAAAAGGAACACATGTTACAGAGCAAACAATCATATGGAAGTATCTTATGAGGTTCTGCTGATTCTTTTGTCTCTCTCTCTCTCTGACAATGTGTATCTTTAGAAGTATTTTATGAGGTTCTGCTGATTCTGTAGTGTATTTTTCTTTTTCTTTTTTTCTTTTTGTTGTTGTTGTTGTTTTTAGATCAATGGTCTTGATTTAATATGAGAATAACTCACTGTTTGGTGGATTCTGCCATCTGGCTGTTGATTGAAATGTTGTTGATGTATGGTGTGTGTGCTTGATATATGGTATGTTGATCTAGTTTGTTGGTTTTAGATGTAGCGCCATGATTCAATTCCAGAACTTCTCACTGTTGTGGATTCTGCCATTTGGGTTTTTATTGAAATTGTGATTTATGATATTGGATTTTTAGGGCTTTTGTTATTTTTAAGGCTTCTGTTAAATTGATAGAAGATATCAAATGGGATTTCTTATTCTATGTTGTGGGCCACAATCGTATGGATGATGAAATGACATCAATTGACATATTGCATTATAATAAAATAAGAAAAATAGAGAAAAAATCAATGTAATTCAAGACACGGGAAATTCCCGCGATTGAAAGTCACCAAATCAAACAACTACATAACACAATGTATATTGAATGGTGGATTATTTAGGAAATTCCTATCTCTGTGAGTATATGTTAATAACATGCCACATGACAAGTTCAAGTTCTAAGTTGTAAACAAAACCAACCTGTTTCATATTGTCATAAACCATTGACAGGTCGGTGAAATCGATGACCACATTAACTGGTTTCGACTGCCAAAGGAGAAAGAATCTCTTCAGAATGAAATACGTAGGGCGGAGTCCGAACTGGCATCTAAAAAGTAAAATTCTAAAACATTTGACATCAGCGACAACAACTTCATGGAAGGTGAGAAACCAGGACAATATCCTTTTAAGATATAAATGATAAGAGGCAACAACAAATAGATCAGCTGGACTTTTTTTTTTTTTTTTTTTTGGTTAGCACATTAGTACACACACCCCACTGTTAGCCACAACGCAAATAGAGCAGGACTAGCCACATCCAATTTGACTTGTATCATACACCATGGAATTTGTTTCTCAATGGAGTAAGTTAAAGGAGAAGACCATTTATTTCAGTAAACAAACTTTCACTTCATCCTGAATAAATAAACCAACCGATCCAAAATAAATCTATTATGTTTTTTTTTTCCTGCCAAGATCTGGATGTCAGCACATGCCAAAATTGTCTCCTAGTTAAAACTTCAAATGTTATAAATATTCCTGATTTCAAAGTTTCCTTAAGCATATACCCTTTTCCTATCCCCTAAACTATGCTAACCTACCACAGTGGTTGCACTACAAACATGGGTAAAAGCAGAACGACTTACCTAACTATGATAGTGAATAGTATTTGCATAGATTATAAGAATACCACCAATTGGAGAAGGCATAACAAGAAGCTTGTAGGCATCATAAACAATAGGGGATTCCACTTGCTGCAGTTCTGGGGCTGCACCTACTGCAGTTCAGCTTAATATATTCTTGAACTTGCACCATAAACACAAGTCAAGCCTGAACTAAGATAACCACAAGATGAACCATAAGAGAAGCAAATCTCTCTTATACAGATACCTGAAAATCCCTCTTCTAGGAAATCCTGGATTTGGCTCAGTACTTAAGCAAGCTGAAAATAGGCAACAATAATGCAATGTTAGCCAAACAAAATAACCTGACCACCATTGAATATACATGATATAGAAATCTTAAAACTCTAAATCTACATCAAAACTAGCAGTTGTCTTAAAACTCTAAATCTACATCAAAACTGGTAGAGTCTACTTTCAGTAAAGTGTTTTATTTGTGATATAATTCCTTACCATGCAATGATGATCGAAGCCATCAACACATTTGTCCCAAAAAGTGTTAAACTATTGTCCCTAATCGGTGAACTCAGTAAAGTAATGATGTCATGCAACAAATGAGCCAATTCCAACTTCGCCTAAAGTCGAATGATATCCATCTAGCTTGGGCAATTTGACGTCTCATTTGATAATGATATCAATGGCAAACTTGTAAAATTCTTCCCGAAGAGGTTTGCTATATGTAGATGTATATAGCTACATGGCCCACCAGATGACCAAACCAGCCTGAATTTTTCACAATTAATGAGCAGCTTTCCATGTAAACTCTCCAATAAAGCATTGTGGAGCTTGTTTTAAGTCTATACTCTAAATAATTGCATCCATTTCAAATAAGCATATTACATCCAAACACAAATATAATCACAAGTCAAATATTACATAACTCTTGCTACAATTTGAAAATATAATCCAAAGATCTCATATCATTCATGCATTAACTTTCATTGGCAATCATTTACCATGTCACGTCCAATTGCCTCACATGTGTCAAGTAGCTTCTCCTATAAAAGAAAGACTGAAAAATAAATCTCTTGTTAAAAATAAAAAAACAATGTGCTACTATTTTTGCTATAACAAATCAAAAACAATATGAAGTTCACATAAAAACAGAGGTTAAGCCAGTGGATTTGTGACCATACACTGGCAGCCGAACATGCTAATGTGAAACATGTGTGTGGGATCCAACTTTCCATTAGATGAGCCATGCATAAAAGATCCAAGCTTTCCATTAGAAGAGCCACATGCAAAAGTCAAGTTTTCGCTCCTAAGTTGGGCACAATATACAAAAGAAATGGATGGCTAATAAAACTTTTTATTAACATCCATTTGTTTTGTATACAGTGGTCCACCTAAGGAGTGAAATAAAATTTTGAGCCCAAAGTTCTAGAAGGTGCGACCCACTTGATGGAACGCTCTTATCTCACACCCTTATGCTACATTGGTGCATGTGGCTGTATTTGGTCATGCAATGCTCCATGAACATATGGGCTTAAGAAACCTCACTTGTAACTTACACCTTGGTGTAAGAATCAGGTCACATGCAAGTCAGGTGAGCCAATTGTATGCAAACGAAATGGACAATGAGCAATTAACATAGATGTATGGCATATCAGCTTGAGTAGATGGCCTGAATTTTGCACAAGGGAAGCTATGTAGTGGCTTGATGATGCATGTATAAATTCTCTCATCAAACACCTCAAATACGCCGAGAATCATCGCTAATAAAATCAAGACATTACCAATTAAATCTCTAGTTAAAGCCTAAAAATGATGTGCAACTATTCATACTAAAGCAACTCATCAGCAAAATAGAAGTACATAAATGGAAACCTATCATGATGTACTTATTCCACCCAAAGTGGTGTTGGTGGTAATCCACACTAAAAAATCCAGTGGATCTCAGTGTGGATGGAGGACACCTTCAGATTGGAAGTTTCCAATCCATCAATTAATTACTACAAATAAACAATCAAGGATATAACAATAAACAACTGAAGAGGCCAAAGATTGGATAGTTAGAAACTTCCACTTGGGGTGTCAGGTTCTAATAGAATGAAAACTAGTAAAATTGTAGACAAATTACAAATGTGAATAAATTTTTGTCCTGAATAGGAAATCACCGTTTTCAATCAATATCAACTTGAAAGAATTAACTTATCACAAAATTCAAACCTCTTGGCTTATCAATATTCTCTATGAACAGCCAAAATTTTGAATACAGCCACCAAAGGGAACACAGAGAAAATGGTCATATAGAAGAAGAGCATATGCAAAAGTCAGGCTAGCTCACTCATATGGTGGTCTTACACAAAAAAGTATCAGCAGTTTGAATAAAATCGCCAGTTGTGCCAATTGAAGATAGATGTGTGATCCTTGTTAGTTGTCATGCATCATTTCTGCACATGGTCATCTTCACAAGAATGTCGCTTTTATCCGCTGCTGATATGCTTGACACGCTTACCAAGTTGGCATGTGTATTGAGAAAGGCATCCCTGATTGTCGAGTCTATGATACACTAAATAGACACAATAGAGAAATGTTGAGGTCATTCATGTGAAGAGGAAATCCATGGCACAAATGCCAACATAACATCCTTGCAAAGCCAACATTCTTTCTCCTTAATGGAGGAAACAAATTTACACTTTTTTTTAAAAGATTCCCATGCCAATAACAGGACATTTATGAATACACATAAAAACATATGGTTTGTAGATAAACACATAATTAATTCATTGTTATTGCAAAATACCCAAATTCCACTAGTTTTTCACAACTTCCATTACCAATTGCTAGAAAATTACAAAAATGTTTATTTGATATCCAACTTGTTGATTAGGTCACACACACTTGATTGTAGGGAAAACACAAATATCAAGTTAATTTAGAACTTTTGTGGCCCTAAAGAAGTTTTTAATGGTGGACGTTCAATCACAATCTTTTTTAACCCAGCTGCATCACCCACTTGGAAACAAAAAAAAAAAAAGAAAAAAAAAAAAGAAAAAAAAAAACAACAACAAAAGAAATGTCGAATTTGCTTCAATTGATCCCAGATGTGCAGCAAACAACCACTACTATACTCACCTGCTAGATATGTAGAAGACCCGTACACCACGCCAAAACATAGGCCTTCCTGCAAAAGCCAGCCCAACAGCATGTAGCCATAGACAGATAAATGGCTTATGCTTAATTTGAAGCATAGGGTATAACGCACGACAAGTGCTGGACCTGATATTGAATATATCAGGTATAATGCCTGGATTAAATGAAAGGTGGGTCCCACCCCAATGCCACCCTGAGCTGAAAAATTACTAGTTCAGGCCAAGCATCATATATTTCATTATTTTGTACCAAATCATTTCCAGATTCAGCTTAACTATCGGAAAACTAAATGCATAATGCAGAAAGGTAAAAAGGAAAATCTGTATTTTGCTGCTTTAATTAATCAAATTGAAAATTCAATTACTGATCTACTAGGGAACAACATCAACTATAAATCATCTGATAGATAATTTTTTAACATGGAAAGGCCTGAGGATAAGACCAAATAATAAGCAGGAAATTTTCAAAGGAAAATCAGAATAACAGGAGATTTTACCTTTTGCTTGACCATCGGACTTTTATGACCAAGCCGTTTGAAGATAAACTCGAAAACTTCTTTCACGATGCTGACATGTGAAGATCGCAGAAGCTCGCAAACCTCCTCTAATTTGTAAATAGGAGCGACCTTGTCCTCATCTAATTTCACGCCATCAATCATCCAAGATCTCTCGTAAGATTCCATAGCTCTTCTGCTTGAATCCATCGGAAACCCTAATTCCTTCAATATTCTGATCTGGATTACAAGGAAACAGCTTTATGAATCAATCCACAAACCCTAGAAAGAAGAAATTCACGGGGTTGAACCTCTGGACAATGAAGAATTAGGATTTTCGAGCCCAGATCAAATCGAAACCCTAATTCGGTCAATGAAAGTTCATATTTGATTTAATTGATTTATCTTCAAATTGGATAGGATAGGACTCCAATTCCAATTGTGTTCTTTGAATCAAGCAAGGTAGCATCTTGATAGCTACAAGTGGATCCTTAGCACCCTAGTTCCTGAAAAGGCCTAGTTATATGTCTTAGATGGGGGGTGAATAGGACAATGCCAAATAAAACTTATAACAACGGAATTTAAAATTAATATGATAGCCAAAATAAATCACAATGCAGGAAAGTGAAACAACCTCAAAATTATATCTTGAGAGGTTGATACAAATGTTGTTCTAAGGACAACCTTTCACCAAAAACCAGAGTTTATGGTAGGACAACCTTATTTCTAGAAAGATCTTTGTATCAAATCTCAAACCAAAGAGGAATAAAGAAATTAATACAAACTGAATTGAAATAAATTGTAATCACAAATGTATTGTTCTAGGGACAGCCATACACCATAAAAATGGCAGGGCAACCTTGCTGGAACAACTTTTAAAATAAATTGAATATCAAGCTGATAAAGGAATAGCAGAAAATAAATTCTAAACTATTACAAAATTCTCACAATGCTTGAATTAAATGATTACAACATTCACCACCATACATACATCCCATAAAAGAATAATTAAAGATTAGAAGTTTAAATCATTAAACCACAACACAGGGGATTATAGTGGTTCGCCTGTGTGTTCACCAACTGTTAAACAACAGCCACACAAAAAGCTACTCCACTCCTAATATCCTCACATAGGGGATATTAGCGTTCACTAACAAAATAGGTTTTCCCAGGTTCACCAAAAACCTTTACAATTGTGTCTTTGTTTGTGGGCTTACACAATTAAAAAAAAAACCCTTTCTGAGTTTTCCTGGCTCTCATCAGATAACCAATACACCAAGATTTTTCTGGCAAATCTTGAAAGAAACCAAAACAAAAAGAAATTTACAATTAAATGTAAAATACCTGATTATCTCTTTCGTTGTAGCAGCCCAGTAGAACCAAATCAGAGTAGATGATTGAATGTCCAAGTTCAATGTCCAGTACTCAATTACTATGGTTCTAATTCTAATAGATTTTAAATTAAACCAAGTAGGGCTTTGCCTTAATTGATTTTGATTCCAAAGAAAGGGAATAATAAATCCTCTTATCAAATTAGATTGGAATAGCAGAAACAAAATCAATTAAATAAAGCTAAGGAAATAGAATATTAAATAAGCACACTTAGCTTAAAAGGAGCACAGAATTATCCCTCAGAAGTTCGAGGAAGATTGGCTTGAATGGATTAATTAATTCAATAATTTCTTCTGAAATTCGTTATCTATTTATAGGTGAGCAGATCGCATCTTCGACTGGTCTAAGGAGCTCTTCGACTAGTCGAAGAAATAACAAATTTGAAAAAAATCGAGCGTGATAAGCTTTGACCGTTCTACGACTGGTCGAAGGTCTCCTTCGACTGGTCGTAGGTCACCTTCGACTGGTCGAAGGTCTCATTCGACTGGTCGAAGACCTTGTGAATTATCGCTGGACTTTGTGTCGAAGATTTACGACCGGTCGAACAACCAGTCGACATTGTTCCTTCGACTGGACGAAGGGATCCCTGGACCAGTCGAAGCTTAACAGAAATTATCCGATTTTTGTAACAAACTTACGACTGATCGAGGAATTTCTTAGACTAGTCGAAGCAACTCTAGGACTAGTCGAAGAAGGCTTAGGACTAGTCGAAGAACAGACCAAACTTATGTAAAATAAACATTCGATTTATATATCCAAAGTGACCTACTTCTAAGGTCAACCTAAGGTCAGTCAAACCTCAACCATGAAGTAAGGACATTGAAACATTAGGAACTAGTGACCTTGAAGTATGTGCCTTGAAGTCTTGATGTAGCTCAATCTTGAAAGAGTCTTGAACATCCTTGTACTCTTCTTGAAATCTTGCAGCTTGAGTCATGTCTTGTAAGTAGTTCTTGCATTCAAGTTTGATCTTTGTACTTGTGAGCTTTGCTTGTTGTTGTGAGCTTAGCTTGTTGTGAGTTTAGCTTGCTCCTGAATGTTGATCTTTGAGAGAGCTTCACTTATGCAGGATAGTGATTTAGGCATCACAAATTTGACAACAAACAGGGATATAAAATATAGCACTTACAATCTCCCCCTTTGTCAAATTAGTGACAAAACACATAACCAAGATAAAAACAAACATAAAGTAAATATCAACTGGCTTACCTGCAACTCACCTGCAACTCACTATTCAATATTCAATATTCAATATTCAACACAATATTCAACATTCAACATTCAAACTCTTCAAACTCCCCCTGAGTAACATAACCAATACTACTCCTCTCACAATCACATCATTAAGAACAAACCATTCTCCCCCTTTTTGTCACAATATGACAAAGGAAAAAACAATAAAGGGAACTAAATAAAGAGATAAATGAGAGTAAACATTTGGAGTTATGAGATTATAGCAAACTAGAGATAGAGAAACTCAACATAGCATCAAAAAAAAAAAATCCAGCATAAACATAGATAATATCCAACTGAAAATCAGTCAATCATGTGCTTAGTTATAAGGTTATTACAGACCAGAAAATCCCATATAGACTAGTCAGAATTAGAACTAGAAGACGGAGCAGGAATAGAGGGATCAAGTTGGTGCATGCCTTTGTTTAATCGCTGAAGATATTTCCGCATGTACTTGAATTGAGAATCATGAGTAACAGACATGTTTTCTATCTTTTCATTCAAATTTTCAACTTTACCCTCCAATGCACTCAGACGTGCATCAAAATCAGATGGTACAAAATCTGGATCATTTGTTGAATCAGAATCTGGTTCCTCAAAGATATCATCCATATTAATGTCATCCCCTATTTCTTCATGACCAACACCACCACCATTACCACCTTGTCCAGGAAGTAATTCCAGCTTCGTCTTATTGAGATTAGAGTTGTTGAAAATCAGATGATGAATAGGTGCCTCATTAGCTGACATATCGACCAACATATGTGTGGCTAATACAGTCATTAAATAACCAAAAGGGATGTCACTATGACCAGGATGGAGTCTAAACTGAAGAAGGAAATGACAAATTAAGGATGGCAGACAAATCTGAGTACCACTGGAAATAGCATGAATAATACGTACCATAAAGGAGGTCAAGTCAGTTTTATTACCTGACCGTGGATACAGATTAGACACAAAGATTCTGTAGAGCACTCTGTATTTGGGTAACAAAAACCTTGCGGGAAGCGCATTCCCTTTTCGTGTCCATTGAACATCCATGTTGCACAAATCTCTAGTGAGCAAGCGTTTTTAAAAAATTGAGGGTTTATCAGTTAGGTTATGGATAGGAATACCCTCATCATTCACAGGAATTTTCATAAGGGCTGAAATTAAATGTCGATCAATTTCAAATGGCCCTTCACTAGTAGATATTTTAAAAGTTAAACTATCCAGTGAGAAGTCACTTATGCATGTAAACATGGATTGAGCAATGGACCGGTATGCAGGCCCACCCCAATGTAGTAAGTTAGCCCAACCTACAGCTTCAAGCAAAGGTAGGATCTCAAAAGGTGCAATATGGTTAATATCAACAGGATGTTCAACAATAACATTACGAGCTCTAAGGTCTATAACATAAGAAGGATCATTAGTAGGCTCAAGAAGATGACGTTTGGTCAGTCTAGAGGAAGAAGAAGGACCATGGGAAGTAGATTTTCTAACTCTAGAAACCATTTGCAACAAGGATATCAAGGAAATAAGAAGTTGCAAAGGATTGAGAAGTGGGTTTCTTCAAAACAGATTTTTCAAAAATCAAACCCCAAATCTCAATGAAATCCAAAATAGAAAGCTTCAAGTTAGAAAAGAGAGCAATCTAGACACTGATTTGTAAGAAAAACGTAAATGGAACACTAACCTTGAAGAACAATGATGGTGGGTTCGACAAGTCGAAGCTCGGCTCCTTAGAGAGGAAAAACGAAATGAGGAAGAAAGCAAAAATCTCCAATTTTTAAGTGATTCCCGATATCTACGACTGGTCGTGGATATCTACGACCGGTCGTAGGTCGACTGGTCGAGTACACTCACGACATGTCGAAGGAAGTGCAGAAAAACATATTTCTTACAATTTTTAAAGAAAATGAAATTAAACCTAGCAAATATATACACTATGATACATGTAGGCATAAATAATCATTTTGAAATACACATGCCAAGATCAAATTTCATTTTATTAAACCTAATTTTATCAAGAGGTTTTGTGAAAATATCAGCTCTCTGATCTTCAGTAGGAATATATTCCAGAGATATAACTTTTTCTTCTACTAATTCCCGAATATAATGAAATCTAATGTCAATGTGCTTAGTACGAGAATGCTGAATAGGATTTTTTGAAATACTTATTGCACTGGAATTATCACAATGTAATAACATAGAATCCTGTTTAATTCCATAATCGTTTAGCATTCGTTGCATCCAAACGAGCTGTGTACATGCATTACCAGCTGCGATATACTCAGCTTCAGCAGTTGATAGTGATATAGAATTTTATTTCTTACTAAACCAGGAAACTAGACAATTTTCAATGTAAAAGCAACCACCACTGGTTGATTTTCTATCATCTAGATTACCAGCCCAGTCAGCATCCGAGTACCCAGCAAGTTGGACACTAGTCTCATAAGGATACCAGAGACCAAGACTTACAACATATCTAATAATCCGCTTAACAGCAATCAAATGAGATTCTTTTGGATCAGATTGAAATCTTGCGCAAATATCAACACTAAAAGAAATATCAGGTCTACTAGCAGTTAAATATAGCAAACTACCAATCATACTCCAATAAAGTTTTGAGTCAACATTTTTACCATTAGAGTCTTTTGAGAGTTTCAGGGTAGTACTCATAGGAGTATTAAAATTCTTACCATTCTCAAATCCAAATCTTTTGATTAGATTCAAGGCATACTTAGATTGAGATATGAATATTCCTTCAGGTTGCTGCTTAACTTGCAAACCAAGAAAATAAGTTAATTCCCCAACTATGCTCATTTCAAACTATGATTTCATCAAATCTGCAAACTCAGTAGTCAAGTTAGTACAAGTTGATCCATAGATGATATCATCAACATAAATTTGTACTGTTAAGATATGATCATTATGTTTTTTAACAAATAGAGTTTTATCAACAGATCCCATTTGAAAATTGTGACTTAAAAGAAATTTTGTTAGTTTCTCATACCATGCCCTAGGTGCTTGTTTTAATCCATAAAGTGCCTTTTTAAGCCGATACACATAATCAGTATTTTTGGGATCTTCAAAACCTAATGGTTGTTCAACATATACTTCTTCATGTAAATCTCCATTTAGAAAAGCACTTTTTACATCCATCTGATAGATCTTTATCTTTCTAAAACATGCAATGGATATAAATAGTCTGATAGATTCAAGACGTGCTACTGGTGCAAAAGTTTCATCGAAATCAATTCCTTCAATTTGAGTATAACCTTGTACCACTAGTCTAGCCTTGTTTCTAATTATATTTCCATATTCGTCAGACTTATTTTTGAAAATTCATTTTGTTCCAATGATGTGTTTGTCTTTAGGTCTTGGTACGAGATACCAAACATCATTTCTTACGAATTGATTAAGTTCTTCTTGCATCGCAACAATCCAGTTCTCATCAGCAAGTGCTTCTTTTACATTGGATGGTTATATTTGGGATGTAAAACATACATAATTACATAAATTCTCAAGTTGTCTACGGGTGCGAACACCAGTGAGAGGGTTTCCAAGAATTTGTGTGGTTGGATAATCTTTAACAGTCCTTAATTCAGATTCAGTCTGATTTGATGATGTATCGGGTTTATCAATGATTAGAACTTCATCATTATCTGAATTAGAGATAGTCTTATTTAAGTGATCATCAATGACAACATTGATTGATTCTTGAATCACACCAGTCCTTTTGTTCAGAACCCTATAAGCACGACTGTTTAAGGAATATCCTAGAAAAATCCCTTCATCACTCTTTGTATCGAATTTTCCCAAATTTTCACGATCACGTAAAATATAGCATTTGCTGCCAAAAACTCGAAAGTATTTAACAGTAGGCTTTTTATTGAACCACAATTCGTAAGCCATTTTATTATTATCTTTGCTAGTGTAAACTCGGTTAATAATATAGTAAGTTGTGTTGACTGCTTCAGCCCAAAGATTTTTAGAGAGCTTCATGCTATTCAACATGACATTAGCCATTTCTTGAAGTACTCTATTCTTTCTTTCTACAATTCCATTTTGTTGTGAAGTTTTGGGAGCAGAGAATTTATGTAATATTTCTTGGTCGGAACAGAACTTCTTAAAATTGCTATTCTCAAATTCAGATCCATGATCACTACGAATCTTACTGATTTGAGAACATTTTTCAGTTTGAATCCTTCTGAGAACTTTTCTTACTTCTTCAAGGGTTTCAGATTTATCCCTTAAGAAGACTACCCATGTAAATCTGGTAAAGTCATCAACTATTACCAGGATATACTTTTTCCCACCACGACTTTCCGCTCTGGTAGGTCCTATCAGATCCATGTGGAGGAGTTCGAGTGGTCTTGATGCGGTATTTGAATTCACCTTTTTGTGTGAGTTCCTTGTTTGTTCGCCTATCTGGCACTCACCATATATTTTATCTAATTTCTGAAGTTTGGGTAAACCTCTTATAAGTTCTTGTTTGCTCAATCTATATAAATTTCGATAATGTACATGTCCAAGACGTTTGTGCCATAAATCAGTTGCGTCTGTATGGACTATGTGACATGTTTGATTAGATGAGCTGGATTCGCTAATAATATAGCAATTTTCAGATGTTCTACTTCCAGTTAATATTACAGAACCCTTATTGTTTAGTATCTCACAACTTTGATTAGAAAACCGAACACTATGGTTATTATCACATATTTGAGATATACTAAGCAAGTTATGTTTTAATCCTTCAACATATAAAACATTTTTAAACACAGGAAGATTAAAAAGTTGAACCGTACCTTGGCCTATAATTTTGCAGTTGCTACCATCACCAAATGTGACTGAACCATCAGTCATATCTCTCAGATCCGTGAATAAAGCTTTGTCACCTGTCATATGCTTGGAGCATCCACTGTCTAGGTACCACTTTGAATGACTTGTCGCTTTAAAAGCAATGTGAGCAACCAAGCAGGTGACTTTTGGAACCCATTTCATAACTGTTTTGGGTTTAGGAACATAGTTGATCTTCTTTTGTTTATAGTTATAAGGATGACCTATAGAGTTAGATTTTAAGAGCTCTTTGAGTAAATCAACTATCTTTTCAGCTAGTGGATTTCGTTTTTGATTAAAGTTGACATGGCTGCCTCTAGGTTTTTGAAAAGTTTTTGAATTTCTAGAAAAATCTTGATAAGTACTTTTCCCTTTTGAGTTTGAGGACTCTCCTTTAACAAACATAGGAGGAGTATACTTTTGTTTAGGAGGTAGATTTTTGTCATATCCCAACCCGGATAGATCGCCACATTTTCTTGATCCGGATAAAAGTTTCTCTAACTTTGGATTACCTTGGGCGTATTTCCATGTGTCCTTTTGATTCAGAAGAGAAGATACTTCCATTTTAAGTTTTTCAATTTCAGATTTCAAATCAATAATTAGAGAGTTTTTGAATTCCAAATCGCATTTTGATTTTTCAAAACAATCTGAAATTTGTGATTTTTCTAAGACAAGTGATTCAAAACATTCTTTGAGTTTAGAAAATTTTTCTTTTTGAAGTTTAAGTTTGACAGCAATTTTACAACTTTCCTTATATAGGGCATTATAAGCGTCTTGAAGATCATCTTCATTTTCACATTCACTACTCAAATTTTCTTCACTTGTTGAGTCATTATCTGAAAATGTGAATTTGGCTAGAGTCATAAGAGCTTTAACCTCATTGTCCAACTCAGTTTCAGAATCTTCTGATTTAGAAGAAGCTTCAGAATCAGATGATTCACCCCATGTAGCCAACATACCCTTCTTCTTGGGTTTGTCCTTTTTAGGACATCTATTTGCTAAGTGCACATATTCTTGACAGTTGTAACATTGACTATCTTTCAAAGATTTTTGAGATTTGGGTCTAAACTTCTATTTATCATTAGATTTTTGAAAATCAACCCTTTTCTTGCTTTTGAAAATCTTGTAAAATTTTTTGGCTAAAAGAGCCATATCATCTTCTGAATCAGAATTCTCTTCTGAATTATATTTAAAAGATTTTAGAGCGATAGATTTACCTCTAGGAGCTTTAAAGTTTAACTCGTAGGTTTGTAGAGAACCAACTAGTTCTTCTACCCTCATATTATCCGTATCATGAAGTTCCTGGATCGCGGTTACTTTAGAATTGAACCGTTCAGGAAGTGAGCGTAATATCTTTGCACACACTTTACTTTCTGGGATTTTATCGCCAAGACCCCACATTGAGTTTACAATGTCATTCAATCTAGTGTAAAAGTCCATAAACATTTCATTCTCCTCCATATGAATTTCTTCAAATCTGGTTGTGAGGAGTTGGACTTTAGATTTTTTGACAATTGTAGTACCCTCGTGTGTCATTTCTAATATATCTCAAGCTTGCTTTGCAGTATCACAGGAAATAATTCTTTTGAACTCATCCGGTGATAGTGCGCAAGTTATTGCATTTAGTGCTTTAGCATTTGCACTACTCTCACTTTTCTGAAGTGTGGTCCACTGGTAATATGGTGTGACTTTCATAGATTTTGAACCATCAACCCCAGTAACTTCCATGACAGGAGGTTTCCATTCAGTCACTGTGGCTTGCCACACATTTTCATCCATTGACTTGAGGAAGATCCTCATTCTGGCTTTCCAATAGGCATAGTTGGAGCCATCAAATGGTGGAGGCCTCGTGATTGAAAGGCTATCAAAATTTGACATCTTTTTAAATAGCTTAGTTCGTTAGCTCAGGAAATAAATCCAAATAAATAACAATAAGAACGAGCTATTAGGCTCTGATACTACTTGAAAAGGCCTAGCTATATGTCCTAGAGGGGGGGTGAATAGGACAATGCCAAATAAAACTTATAACAGTGGAATTTAAAATTAATATGATAGCCAAAATAAATCACAATGCAGGAAAGTGAAACAACCTCAAAATTATATCTTGAGAGGTTGATACAAATGTTGTTCTAAGGACAACCTTTTACCAAAAACCAGAGTTTATGGTAGGACAACCTTATTTCTAGAAAGATCATTGTATCAAATCTCAAACCAAAGAGGAATAAAGAAATTAATACAAACTGAATTGAAATAAATTGTAATCACAAATGTATTGTTCCAGGGACAGCCATACACCATAAAAATGGCAGGGCAACCTTGCTGGAACAACTTTTAAAATAAATTGAATATCAAGCTGATAAAGGAATAGCAGAAAATAAATTCTAAACTATTACAAAATTCTCACAATGCTTGAATTAAATGATTACAACATTCACCACCATACATACATCCCATAAAAGAATAATTAAAGATTAGAAGTTTAAATCATTCAACCACAACACAGGGGATTATAGTGGTTCGCCTGTGTGTTCACCAACTGTTAAACAACAGCCACACAAAAAGCTACTCCACTCCTAATATCCCCACACAGGGGATATTAGCGTTCACTAACAAAATAGGTTTTCCCAGGTTCACCAAAAACCTTTATAATTGTGTCTTTATTTGTGGGCTTACACAATAAAAAAAAAAAACCCCTTTCTGAGTTTTCCTGGCTCTCCTCAGATAACCAATACACCAAGATTTTTCTGGCAAATCTGGAAAGTAACCAAAACAAAAAGGAATTTACAATTAAACGTAAAATACTTGATTATCTCTTTCGTTGTAGCAGCCCAGTAGAACCAAATCAGAGTAGATGATTGAATGTCCAAGTTCAATGTCCAGTACTCAATTACTATGGTTCTAATTCTAATAGATTTTAAATTAAACCAAGTAGGGCTTTGCCTTAATTGATTTTGATTTCAAAGAAAGGGAATAATAATTCCTCTTATCAAATTAGATTGGAAGAGCAGAAATAAAATCAATTAAATAAAGCTAAGGAAAGAGAATATTAAATAAGCACACTTAGCTTAAAAGGAGCACAGAATTATCCCTCAGAAGTTCGACGAAGATTGGCTTGAATGGATTAATTAATTCAATAATTTCTTCTGAAATTCGTGCTCTATTTATAGGTGAGCAGATCGCATCTTCGACTGGTCTAGGGAGCTCTTCGACTAGTTGAAGAAATAACAGATTTGAAAAAAATCAGGCGCGATAAGCTTTGACCGTTCTACGACTAGTCGAAGGTCTCCTTCGACTGGTCGAAGACCTTGTGAATTATCGCTGGACTTTGTGTCGAAGATTTACGACCGGTCGAACAACCAGTCGACACTGTTCCTTCGACTGGTCGAAGGGATCCCTGGACTAGTCGAAGCCTAACAGAAATTATCCGATTTTTGTAACAAACTTACGACTGATCGAGGAATTTCTTAGACTGGTCGAAGCAACTCTAGGACTAGTCGAAGAAGGCCTAGGACTAGTCGAAGAACAGACCAAACTTATTTAAAATAAACATTCGATTTATGTATCCAAAGTGACCTACTTCTAAGGCCAACCTAAGGTCAGTCAAACCTCAACCATGAAGTAAGGACATTGAAACATTAGGAACTAGTGACCTTGAAGTATGAGCCTTGAAGTCATGATGTAGCTCAATCTTGAAAGAGTCTTGACCATCCTTGTACTCTTCTTGAAATCTTGCAGCTTGAGTCATGTCTTGTAAGTAGTTCCTGCATTCAAGTTTGATCTTTGTACTTGTGAGCTTTGCTTGTTGTTGTGAGCTTAGCCTGTTATGAGTTTAGCTTGCTCTTGAATGTTGATCTTTGAGAGAGTTTCACTTATACAGGATAGTGATTTAGGCATCACAAATTTGACAACAAACAGGGATATAAAATATAACACTTACAGTTCCCACCTTTAAATTCACAAGTTTTAATCAACTTTATTCATAATTACTCTCCTTTATTCCAGATTTAGATTTAGATCTTTTTCTAGTTTTAGTTCTAGTTATTTCAGAATACGTACAAGTTTAGTCCCTGTGGATTCGACCTTGGTCTTACCGAGTTATTACTACATCGCGACCCTACAGTTAGGGTTGTGAACATGTTTTTGGCGCCTTTGCCGAGGGACAACGACTACTTTTTTCTAGAATTAATTGGTATTAGAATTAGGTTAAGATTAGGGTTATTTTTTTTCTTTGTTTTTAGGTTAGGATTTATTTTTTTATTTATTTAGAAACTAACATTGTTTTCTATTTCGTAAGATCCTAACATAGCAACTATTTGGTAATTTTATTCCAACCCTCTCTCTTATCTTTTCTAGATCTCTTATTTGTTTTAGTTTTTCTTGTTTTCTTTTTAGGTTTAATTGTTTAGTTACTTGAGGGCTGAGAGTGTTTCATGCTTAAGTGGGTTCGTGACAAAACCCTCCGTCTCTTAAGTGAAGGAGGATTAGTCGAAGGGTTGCCTATCCATCACCAGATTAGATGCTACCTAAGATCCTCTGAGTCAGTAGAAGTAATGGCTTCAAATTAACCTCAACCACCCGTTGAGGAAGTTCAAGATGAAAACGAGGTGCATAATGCACCGCCGCCTTGTACTATATGAGATTATTTACAACCAGCAGGGGTGAGCACAACTTCCTGCATGATATTCTCATTAAATGCAGGAACCTTGGATATTAAATCAGGGGTAATTCAACTCCTCCCTATGTTTCATGGACTAGAATATGAAAGTCCATACTTGCAAATGAAAGAGTTTGATGAAAAATATCTACATTACAAGTCCCAAACATGTCCGAGGACACATTTAGGGTGAAATTGTTTCCTTTCTCTTTGAAAGAAAAGGCTAAGTCATGGTTACATTCCTTAAGACCAAGGTCCATTGGCACATTGACTGATATGACAAGGGAGTTCCTTAAAAAGTTCTTCCCTATTATAAAACGAACACCTTAAGAAAAGCAATCATGAATTTTGCTTAAAAAGAGAATGAGCCATTCTTTCAATGTTGGGAGCGATTTAAGGATCTATTAAATTCATGTCCACAACATGGCTACGAAACATGATGTATAAAAAGCTTTTTCTATGAAGGATTGACCTCACCCATGCGCCAATTTGTGGAGATGATGTACAATGGGGAATTCATGAATAAGAAAGTCGATGATGCATGAGATTATTTTGATAAACTTACTGAAAATGCGCAATCATGGGATACCTCCTTAAGAACTACCCCTTCTAAGCTTACTTAATCAAAGGAAAGGGGAGGAATTTATGTTCTAAAAGAGGAAGATGGTATAAATGCAAGAGTGGCCAAACTCACAAGAAAATTCGTGGCTATGGAACTTAAGAAGGTAGAACCCGAAAAGGCTAGGGAAGTTGTTTGTGGTATTTATGCTTATAACATACTTATAATTGAGAATTGTCCAACAATTCCTGCTTTTTAAGAGATATTGAATGAGCAATCAAATACCGTAAACAACTATCAAAGATCTTTCAATGGACCCACCTCAAATACATATAACTCAAGTTGGAGGAACCATCCAAACTTTAGTTGGAGGAATGGACAAACTGCTACTCCTCAAGTAATCCTTAACCAATTTCTGAATCAAAGGAAACCTTAAGAGGATCCGGTCTTAAAACATATTCAAAATCAAGAGCTTTTTAATCAGGTTATGTTACAAACCTTTCAAGACCTTACAAAGGTTATACAAGGGGTTAAGATAAAAAATTGATTGGAGAGAAAGGGATCCTTCCTGCCCAGCCTCTCCCCAACTCAAAACCGCAATTTGAAATAAGTGACCCAAGCTCTTCAAAATAGATGGAGCAAGCTAAATCTATCACCACTCTTGGGAGTGGGAAGACAATTGACAAAGCTATTCTAGTAAGTGCTGAAAAGCTTAAGGACCCAAAAATAGATGAGAATGATAGACCTAGCAATGCTCCATATGGGTTAAAACCAAAACCTCAAAGTAAGCCAACTGCGCCATTTTCTCAGCGGTTGATTGCATTAAAACATCTCTCTAACTCTCAGGATATTTTAGAGGTGCTTAAACAAGTAAATGTCAATATTCCTCTACTGGATGTTGTTAAACAAATACATTCATATGCCAAATTTTTGAAAGATCTATGCACTACCAAAAGATGGCAAAACATACAAAAGAAAATGTTTTTGACAAAAAAAGTGAGTGTCATCCTCAATCAAGATGTGCCATAAAAATACAAAGATCCCGGTAGCCCAACCATCACTTGTGTAATTGGGAACTACTGGATTGAGCATGCACTTCTTGACTTGGGGGCAAATTTAAATTTGATCCCTTACTCGGTTCGTAACAATTCGGTCTAAGTGAATTAAAACCCACCTGGACCACATTACAACTCGCTGATCGATTGGTTCGTGTACCAAGAGAGATGATTGAGGATGTGTTGGTCTAAGTTAATAAATTCTACTATCTAGTATATTTTATTGTCCTAGATACTCAACCCATCATAGATGTGAACACTCAAATTCTTGTCCTTCTTGGTCGCCCATTCCTTGCTACATCAAATGCCATCATTAATTATAGGAATGGAATTATGAATTTATCTTTCAGAAATATGACATTGGATCTCAACGTCTTTTTCAATATGAACAAACAGTCAGAGGAAGATGACGATACCCACGACATTAACATGATCGATTCCTTCGTGGAAGATAGAGCACTCCTGACTCTATACTCTGACATTCTAGATATTTGCTTGGCCCACTCCCATGATTTAGATGATGACATGATCAGGGAGATAGATGTTTTGCTTGATGCTACACCGGTACTTGAAGTTAACTGGTGGAGGCCACAATTTGAGAAATTGCCCCAAACCGATGTAGTGATCTATCATCTAACCTCAAAGCATCGAAGCTTGACCTAAAACCTTTGTCCGCTGATCTTAAATATGATTACTTAGGTCAAGATGAGACATACCTAGTGGTGATTTCTTCCCACCTTGAGAAAGAACAAGAGAGTGTACTCATTTTCACTCTCATTGAGCATAAAGGAGCTCTTGGATGGTCGATTACGGACCTCAAGGGAATTGACCCTTTGATTTGTACTCACCGCATCCATCTTGAGGATAATGCAAAAACCTCCCGACAACCACAACGTTGACTCAATCCAAATATGAAAGAAGGGGTTAAGGCTGAGGTAATTAAGTTGTTGGATGTAGGTATCATATACCTTATATCCGACAGTCAATGGGTGAGTCCAACTCAGGTAGTTTTTAAGAAGTCCGGAATCACCATAGTAGCCAATGCCGACAATGAACTCAGGACAACTAGAGTTATTACTGGTTGGAGAGTGTGCATTGACTACAGGAAGTTGAATACCGTCACAAGGAATGACCACTTTCCTTTACCCTTCATTGATCAAATTTTGGAAAGGCTAGTTGGTCATTCTTACTAATGCTTCCTTGACGGATATTCGGGCTACAATCAGTTAGAGATAGCCCTTGAAGATCAAGAAAAGACAACGTTCACATGTCCCTTTGGCACCTTTTCTTACCGAAGGATGCCATTCGGACTATGTAATGCCCTCGTCACTTTTCATCGATGCATGTTGAGTATTTTTTTCTGAAATGGTGGGGTAATATTTAGAGGTCTTCATGGACAACTTCTCTATCTTTGGTTCATCCTTCAGCGAGTGTTTGGAAAATCTTAAATGTGTGTTGAAGCGATGTGAGGAAAAGAATTTGGTTCTGAATTGGGAGAAATTCCATTTCATGGTTCTCAAGGGAATCATTTTTGGACATATGATTTCATCCATGGGAATTGAGGTAGACAAGGCTAAAATTGATCTTATCTCTAACCTACCTCCACCCAAGAGCATACGTGACGTGCAATCCTTCTTAGGACATGCCAGATTTTATAGATGATTCATAAAGGACTTTAGTCATCTCTTTCGTCCTTTATGCAATCTACTTCAAAAGGATACACCATTCGAGTAGAGTGAAGAATGTCAGAGAGTTTTTTTATAAGCTCAATGGCGTATTGATAACCACTCCTATCATGCAGCCACCCGATTGGAGCACCCCTTTTGAGATTGTGTGCGATGTGTCTGACTATGCTATTGGGGCGGTGTTAGGCTAGAGAAAAGAGAAGAAGCCCTATGTGATTCATTATGCAAGTAGAAATCTAAGTCTACTGTTGAGGGTCAAATATTGCATATTAGACCCCAGTTATTACTTGGTTTTACATACATGATAATGCTTAACGTTCTATTTTAATCAGGTTTTTATTGTAAGGTGAATTTAAGAGCTTGGACTGGAAAGGGTACTAAAAGCATGGATTTGATGATCAAGAATCACCAAGGCAAGGGATGGATCTTAGGAGACCAGGATTGAAGAATTCACATGCCAAAGATATGAGAAAATCAAGTGAATAAGATAAATAAGCCTGAGAATCGTCCTAAATTCAGGATCACAGGGTTCCCACCATCTGTTTGGCATGAAACATTATATCCGGCCTGAGAATCATAAAGTAACCATACACGTAAAATTTCAGTCATTGGATCTTTGTGAAAGTGGCCCAACGGGAAGATCAACCACAAAATAACCAATTTGGGGCCCACCTGATCTCTGGATATGCTTTAATTTTGGACTCAACCACTTAAATTAGATGGGGAAGTGGATGGATGGGACGAATTTCCCAAAACATCAAGGTGGGACCCACTTTACGTGATTGGGAGTGCACAGAAGTTGTGCACTCGCCGTGCACCAAATCAATTAAGTCGGTCAGTGTGCACTTTGTCGGTCAAAAATGGCCTAGGGGATGCAAATGGCCTAGTTTTTCTGTCCAAATGGATGATCTAGATCGTCCATTCGAACCAGATGGTGGGACTGACCAAGGCCTAGGTGAAAAAATTCCATGAGACAACGAGGATCGGATTTCAGCCGTTCAAATGAAAGATGGACGGGAGAGTAAAAGATCTTATGGGCCTCATCAACGGATGGCCAAAAATACCCATTTCCGACCAGAATCTCGAGCCGCATCCAATGGACAAAGTGGATTTCTCCTTCGACTCCGATCATGGGCCCCACCAAGCATCAGCATAAATCAAGTTTTGCAGTCTGTGCATGTCCATGAAAGTCGGACGATCCGGCATGATGGGCCACCAAACAGGGGATCAAATTGATGATCCAGACCATCCAAATTGAGGAGATGAAGATTTCAACCGTACCTGTGAGGTCAGAATTCATGGAATGGATGACCCTTCGTCCCGGATTCAGTTCAAACGCAAGATGTTTGTGGGTTTTTTTTTCAAAAAAAAAAAAAACAGACGTGCGTCTGCGTAAAGATTTCCCAGGAACTGACTCCAGCACCGACTCCTTGCTGCCTATAAAAGGAGAAGAGAAGATAGAGAGAGAAAATTAATCCAGAGACATGGAAGAGAAGAGAAGAGAGAGACAGAGAGAGAGAGTGGTCGGCCGGCGATAAGAGTTTCTTCCCTTTCTTATTTTGTTTTTATGATTTTCCTAAAGATTGTTAGCCTAATCATATTTATGGTTGGCTAAACCTCTTAGATAGGGCTAAGAGGCGAAGTTTGTAAAGTGATGGGGTGTTTCTCTATGGTTTTGACTCATGTTTAAATTGAACTATCTTTGCTTCTAGTTTGATCATAAGGAATGCTTTTAGTTTTTAATGGTTTGTTATGACTTAAATTACAATGGATCTGCGATAGCTTTGAGCATGTTCTTTTCATTATTGTGCTTATGAACTTAGGAACCCTGTTGTTCACCATCTTCTCATTAACATGGTTGGATGATGGAATCCTTCCTAATGTTCATAATTCTCTCAAATAGGGTGTGGATTGGTTAAATTTTGTTGTTAGCTTTTTCTCATGGGCATGGCTTTGTGATGGAATTAATTCTAGTTCTCATACCTCTCGTCTCTTGAGAACTGGATCAAAGGAAGTTCATTGTTGGTTTTTAAAGACATATCTTCCAATTAGACGAAGATGGGACTCTGATTCCAGTTGTGTTCCTGAATCAAGCATAGATTCCCTGATCTCTGCAAGTGGATCCTTGGAACCCTAGTTTTCCCAGCTTTGAATTTTACAAGTTTTAGTTTAAGAATTCGCCATTATTCTCTTGAATTCTTCCATTTTAGTTTACATCTTCTTCTAGTTCTAGTTCTAGTTACTTTCAGATTACGTACAAGGTTCAATCCATGTGAATTTGACCTCGGTCTTACCGAGATTATTACTAGATCGCGATCCTATACTTGGGGTAGTGAACAAGTTTTTAGCGCCGTTGCTGGGGATTGACGGTTGCATTTTTCAGAGATTAACTGGTTTTAGAATTACGTTAAGATTAGGGTTTTCTAATTTTAGGTTTAGGTTTTTCTGTTTGAATTTTTTAGAAACTAACCTAACTTTTCTGTTTTGTAGGACCCTGAGATAGACTTTCTAAATTGGTAATCTCTTCCTCAATTTTTTATTTTTCTATTTTTAGGATTAGGGTTTTATTTTCTATTTTTAGAAACTTTCTAATTCTAGAATCTCTTTTATTTTTAGAAAAACTAACTTTCCAAATTTAGGTTTAGAACTTTCCTAATCAGTTTTTAGAAACTTTCTATTTAAGGTTTTTAGAAGTTTTACCTTTTTAAAAACTAGTTTACTTTCTATTTTAGGAACTTTTTAATTTTAGAATTTCTATTTTTAGAAACTGACTTGTTTTATTATTTTTTATTTTTTATCCAACTCTTCTTTCTTTCTAATTCTAAATTTCTATTCCTTTCTTTCTTTAAGGTTTAGGTTAGAATTCGAGATTGAGGGTTGCGAGTGTTTCATGCCCTAGTGGGTACGTGACCACACTCGACGTCTTTTGAGTGAAGGAGGATTGGTTGAGGGGTTATCTATCCATCACATGATTAGACACCACTCGATCTCCTCAGAGTTATTGAAGTGATGGCTGCAAATCAACCGGTTAATCAACTAGGAAGACAACCTCAACCTAGGGTTGAGGAAGTCCAGGATGAGAATGAGGTGCATCAAGCACCCCCGCCTCGTACTTTACGAGATTATTTACAACCGGCGGGGGTGAGCATGCCCTCATGCATGGTTTTTCCAGAGAATGCGGGACACATGGATATCAAGCCAGGGGTGATCCAACTCCTTCCTAAATTTCATAGGCTTGAGTCAGAAAATCCATACTTACACTTGAAACAGTTTGATGAGATCATAGCCACTTTATATTTTCCAAACATGTCTGAGGACACAGTCATGTTGAAACTCTTTCCCTTTTCTTTGAAAGAGAAAGCTAAGATGTGGATGCATTCATTACGTCCTAGATCATTGGCACATGGAATGACATGATAAGGGAGTTCATAAAGAAAATTTTTCCACATCATAAAACGAACACCCTTAGAAAGTCAATCATAAACTTTGTCCAAAATGAGGATGAAACATTCTTCCAATGTTGGGAGCGGTTTAAGGATCTTGTCAGTTCATGCCCACAACACGGTTTTGAAACATGGCACATTACACACTTTTTGTATGATGGTCTGACATGTTCCATGCACCAATTGTTAATACAATGTGCAATGGGGAATTCATAAATAAAAATGTCAATGATGTGTGAGACTACTTGGATAGACTTGCTAAAAACGCACAATCATGGGACACATGCCTAAAATCAAGTTTCACTTCTTGGCCCACTCAATCAAAGGAAAGGGAGGGGGGGTAATTATACCTTCTAAAAGAGGATGATGATATCAATTCTTAAGTGACTAATCTCATAAGAAAATTTGAGGCCATGGAATTAAAGAAGGATAAGGTTAAGGAAACTGTTTGCGGTAATTGTGCTTGTAACGTTCACACACCTGAAAATTGTCCAACAATACCTGCCTTTCAAGAGGTATTGAATGAGCAATCCAATGCCGTGAACAATTACCAAAGACCTTTCAATAGACCTACCTCCAATACATACAATCCTAGTTGGAGAAATCATCCGAACTTCAGTTGGAGGAATGGACAAACTGCTACTCCTCAAGGTTTCTTTAATTAAATTCCAAATCAAGTGAAACCTCAAGAGGATTCGGTTTTAAAATACATTCAAAAGCAAGAGCTTATCACTTAGGGTATATTGTAAACCCTTCAAGACATTTTAAAGGCCATATAAGGGCGTGAGACAAAAATTCAATTGAAGAAAAATGGATTCTTCAAGCCCAACCTTTCTCCAATCCTAAATCGCAATACAAAATAAGTGATCCAATCTCTTCAAATTAAATGGAGCAAGCTAAGTCTATCACCACTGTTAGGAGTGGAAAGATAATTGACAACTCTATTTTGGTAAGGGTTGAAAAGCTTAAGGACCCTGAAGATGACAATAATGATAGACCTAGCACTGCTCCACAAGAATTAGAACCGGAACTTATAGGCAAGCCGATTGCCCCATTTCCCCAACGGTTGGTTGCACCAAAACCTCTATCTAACTCTCAGGACATTATAGAGGTGTTGAAACAAGTGAACGTCAATATTCATCTACTTGATGTAGTAAAACAAATACCTTCATATGCCAAATTTTTGAAAGACTTGTGTACGACCAAAAGACGACAAAATATTTAAAAGAAAATCTTTTTAACTGAAAAAGTGAGTGTCATCCTAAAGCAAGATGTGCCAGAGAAATTCAAAACTCCCTGTAGCCCAACCATACCTTGTGTAATTAGGAACTACTGAATTGAGCACGCAGTTCTTGTCTTAGGAGCGAGGGTAAATCTGATTCCCTATTCGGTATACAAATAGTTAGGTTTGGGTGAATTGAAACCCACCCTAACCACATTACAACTTGCTGATTGCTCTGTTCATGTATCGAGAGGGATAATTGAGGATGTGTTGGTCAAGTAGATTTTATCGTCCTGGATATAGAACTCATTAGTAACATGAGCACTCAGATTCCATCATTCTTGGTCACCCATTCCTTGCCACTTCAAACGTAATCATTAATTGTAGGAA
The DNA here is from genome assembly GCA_021015155.1 of Magnolia officinalis. Lineage (NCBI taxonomy): Eukaryota > Viridiplantae > Streptophyta > Magnoliopsida > Magnoliales > Magnoliaceae > Magnolia > Magnolia officinalis. The sequence continues at coordinate 16,737,373 of JAJHSJ010000016.1, read as the reverse complement.
AGGAGTTATGAGTATGTCTTTCAGGAATATGACATTGGAGTTAAATATTGTTTTCAATATAGGGAGACGGTTAGAGGATGATGACGATTGCCATGACATTAACATGATTGACTCTTTCGTAGAAGATAAAACACATCTGACCTTATCCTCTGATCCTCTAGAGACGTGCATGACCCACTCCCATGATTTTGATGATGACATGATTAGGGAGATGGTTGTCATGCTTGATACTACGCTGGTACTTGAAGTTAATCGGTGGAAGCCACAATTTGAAGAATTACCCCAAACCAATGAAGTGTCTCTACCGTCTAGCCTCAAGGCACCAAAGCTTGACCTAAAACCTTTTCCCTCTGATTTGAAATATGTCTATTTAGGTCAAGATGAGACATCCCCGGTGGTGATCTCTTCCCACCTTGAGCAAGGACAGGATAATATACTCATATCTACTCACATTGAGCATAAGAGAGCCCTTGGATGGACGATTACGGATCTCAAGAGAATTGACCCTTCGATTTGTACTCACCGCATTTATCTCAAGGATAATGCAAAGACCATGCGGCAATCACAACGTAGAGTAAATCCAAACACGAAGGAAGTGGTTAAAGCTGAGGTTTTTAAACTATTGGATGTGGGAATCAATACCCTATATCCGATAGTCAATGGGTGAGTCCAACTCAGGTGGTTCATAAGAAGTCTGGAATCACCATCATAGCTAATATCAATAATGAACTGGTGACAACTAGAGTTACTACTGGTTGGAGAATGTGCATTGACTACAGGAAGTTGAATACCGTCATGAGGAAGGACCACTTTCCTTTGCCCTTCATCGATCAAATTTTAGAAAGGCTAACTGGTCACTCATATTACTATCTCCTTGACGGATATTCGGGCTACAACCAGATAGAGATAGCCCCTTGAAGATCAGAAAAAGACCACGTTTACATGTCCCTATGACACCTTTGCTTACCGAAAGATGCCATTCGGACTATGTAATGGCCCTGTCACTTTTCAGCGATGCATGATGAGTATTTTTTCTGATATAGTAGGGCAATATCTAGAAGTCTTCAAGGATGACTTCTCTGTCTTGGGTCCATCCTTCAGCGAATGCTTAGAAAATTTGAAAAATGTGCTGAAGCAATGTGAAGAAAAGAATTTGGCACTTAATTGGGAGAAGTACCATTTCAGGGTTCATAAGGGAATTGTCCTTGGACATATCATCTCGTCTAAAGGAATCGAGGTAGATAAGGCAAAAATTGATCTTATCTCTAACCTACCTCCCCCCAATAACATATGAGATGTGCGATCCTTCTTAGAACACGCTGGTTTTTACAAAAGATTCATAAAGGACTTTAGTTCCTCTCTCGTCCTTTATGTAATCTACTTCAAAAGGAAGCACCATACGAGTGGATTGACCAATGCCGGGAAGCTTTAACTAAGCTTAAAGGCATGTTGACCACTGCGCCTATGATGTAGCCACCCAACCGGAGCCTTCCTTTTGAACTTGTGTGCGACGCATTTGACTATGCTCTTGGGGCAGTTTTAGGCCAGAGAAAAGAAAAGTAGCCCTATGTTATTCATTACAAAAGTATGAAAAGGCCAAGCTATATGTCCTAGGGAGAGGGGTGAATAGGACTATGCCAAATTAAAATGATAACAATGGAATTTAAACAATAAGATAGCCTTATAAACAAATAAATGAAAGATAGCGCTATAATCAATTTATAATACTGAAATGTAAAGCAACCTCAAATGTATGAGTATTGAGAGATTGATACAAATGTTATTCTAAGGACAACCTTACACTAAAAACCAAGGTTTATGGTAGGAAAATCTGATTCCTAGAAAGGTCTTTGTATCAAAAACTCAAACTTAATACAGAGGAATAAATAGATAAATAAAAAGGAAATGAAATATAATTTATTACAACATTCCCCACAATGCTTGAAATGTAAAATATTACAACATTCACATCCACAAATACATTCCACAAACTTGAATGATAAAAGATATAGAAAATAAATCACACATCCACAAAGCACAAAGAATTATAATAGTTCGCTTGTGTGTACACCAACTATTAAACAACAACCACACAGCTTGCTACTCCACTCCTAATATCCTCACACAGGGGATATTAGCGTTCACTATGAAAATAGGTTTTTCCAGGTTCACCTAAAACCCTCACAATTGTGTCTTTCTAATGGGCTTACATAATTCAAAAAACCCCACTCTGAGTTTTTTGGATCACCTTAGATAAACCAAACAATGAGATTTTTCTAGCTCAATCTCAAAAGAAACCAAAAATAGAAGATTTACACAAATGTAAAATACCTCGATCTCTCCTTTTGTTGTAGCCCAGAAGAACCAAATCGTAGTAGAAGTTTGAAAAGAAGTTCAATGTCCAATACTCAAGAAATGGTTCTAGGCTTTAATTTGATTTTAAATTAAATCAAGTTGGGCTAGCTCTTTTTGATTTTGATTCTAAGAAGTGGAATATCACAGTTCCTCTTTCAAATCAGATTGGAATGCAGAAACAAAATCAAATATGAAAAGCTAATAAAAAAGAATATTAAATATACACAATCTAGCTCAAGAAGTTTATAAACTTATCTCTCAGAGTGATGCCTTGATTTTACTTAAATTGAATATCAAACTCTGAAAATCGTGCTCTATTTACAGTTGTAGAAATCAAGTTTACGACTGGTCGTAGGACGAACTGATTTTTAAAATTTTGAGCGCGATCGGATAAAACCATTCCACGACTGGTTGTAGGCACTTCACAACCGGTCATGAGGCCTCCACGACTGGTCGTGACCTACCCACGACTAGTCGTGAGGAACTAAGAATGGTTGCTAGAGTTTGAGTCATAGCTACTGGACTGGTCGTGAACGAGTCATGCACTGTTCACACGACCGGTCGAGACGTCTCAGGGATTGGTCGTAGCTTAACAAAAAAATTCTGAAAATTTGCAACAACTTATGAATGGTCATGGAATTTCTTGGACTAGTTAAGCCAGTGCTTGGACTAGTTGAACAAAATCTAAGACTAGTCGAAGAATAGACTAAACACTTATAAAATGATTTAATTTGAATTATGTATTCAAAATGACCTACCCTAAGGTCAATCTAAGGTCTTCCATACCTTGGACATGATGTATGAACATTGAACCTTCTTTTCTTCAGATGATTGATGTTCTTTGAAGTTCATAAAGCTTGAGATCTCGACACACGATGAAGCTTGTATTTGAGATTTTTATAAGCTTGATTTCGTAGTACTTGAGTTATACTTCACCTTGAGTTTGATCTTTCATTTATTGAAGGAGACCTTTGTTCTTGAGTTGAAGCATTGTCAATCTCCCCCTTTGTACATCTTAATTCTTGAAGTAGATCTTTGTTCTTATGCATGAGATGCATTAACTTGAACACATATATCAATGTGTTACACAAGACACATACTATGGTTCTGGCACAACAAAATTTGACAATCAAAGGAGCAAATAGCCATTGCACTTATAAAGTGGAACTCTAAATCTTGCCCAAGTGAACTACTCGACTATGGAAAAGGAACTCTTAGTCGTAGTGTTCACTTTGGACAAATTTAAGTCCTACTTGATTAGATTGAAGATGGTCATTTATACAGATCATGCGGCACTCAAGTATCTTCTTTCTAAGAATGATGTTAAGCCCCGCCTGATAAGATGGATCCTCCTACTCCAAGAATTTGATTTAGAAATAAAAGATAAGAAAAGAGAGAAGAGAACATAGTGGCTGACCATCTTTCTCGCCTTGATCTCCCTAATTCCCCTAAGACGACACATATCAATGACATGTTCCCTGACGAACAACTGTTCAAAGTCTCCCATTCACATTGGTTTCCTGATATTGCTAATTATCTTATCATAGGTTTCACGACGACACATTGGACTGCGCAAGATAAGAAGAAAATTTTTACCGAGGTGAGCAAATTCTTTTGGGATGATCCGTATTTGTTTAAATATTGCCCAGACGATGAACATCAGAGTGTCATCTCCTTATGTCACTCACAGGCCTGTGGTGAGCACTTTTCTGCTAAAAATACCACGACCAAGATTCTGTAGTGTGGCTTTTATTCGCCCACTATGTTCAGGGACACTCATGAGTATTACAAAGTTTGTGAGTGTTGTCGGAAATTAGGAGCATTGTCCCATTGAAATATGATGCCCTTAAACCCCATTCTTATCATAGAAGTATTTGATTGTTGGGGCATCAATTTCATGGGACCATTCCCCTAATCCTTTGGAAATCTATAAATTTTACTCGTCGTTGACTATGTCACTAAATGGGTTAAAGCAATTCCGTGCCGAAACAATGACCATCGAATGATCATTAAATTCTTAAGAGAAAACATCATTTCTTGGTTCGGAATGCCTCGAGCCATCATTAGTGAGGGGGCTCACAATTTAATGAAGAAATATGGTATCTCTCATAAGGTGAGTACTTCATACCACCCACAAACAAGTGGGCAAGCCAAGATTTCCAACAGGGAAATTAAACATATTTTGGAAAAGACGGTTAACCCTGACCGTAAGGATTGTTCAATTCGATTGATCGATGCCTTATTGGCTTACCGTACCACATTTAAGACTCCTATTGGAATGTCACCCTTTAGACTTTTCTATGGGAAAGCTTACCACTTGCCTGTGGAGTTGGAACATAGAGCCTACTAGGCGATCAAAAACCCGAACTTCATTCTGGACAACGCTAGCTCGCTACGCAAACTTTAGTTAAATGAACTCAAAGAAATCCAGAATGATGCGTACGAGAACTCAAGAATTTACAAGGACAGGATGAAAGCGTTTCATGACCAACATATTTACGAAAATCATTCATGCCAGGTCAGAAAGTGTAACGACTGAGAAAATTTCGTACATTGGCCCGAGTACCACCTCAAGCAGAAATCCCTTAGGACCAAATCCTTTAGAAATTAGATGAGGATTAACTAGTGTTAAATTAGATTGCATACGAAATCCGCACGAATCACTTTAAATACGATCTGCACGACCCAAAACTTGTGGAATCATTGACGCTACATTACCTAAAATCTAGGATCAATCTCATTGCCCGTCTGTTCTCGGGAGCACATGGAAACTTCGTATTAGATCTGGACTGCACATCGAAAATCTGAATAATACGATGTTATAGAATTAGGACCGCCTTGCTGGGCTTGATAACCATCTCGGAGATCAAATCCAGATAGTGTCCCACGGCTATTCGCCTGAGCACGGAGTGTGGAGTGTGAGAACACTTGGTTTTCTTTAGAAATCAAATCTCATTTAAGTAATCTGAGACTTGTTACCTGCGGGCCTGATATAAGTAATCAAACCGTCAGAATCTGACCCAAATACACCCTCAGATCAGGAGAAATTTCATATACATGGCAGTGTACTTGAAATCCCCGATCGAGTTTCTATGACCGTTTAACTGAAACTGGTCCGCCACGTGCGATCTGGAAACCCAATTGGAACGAAAACTTAACTCGACCTAGATCCATAGTCAGTGAGCTTAAGTCCGACCTTTGACTCAAGGGGGGGCTCTAGAAGTGCTCTGATGGATCGAAATGGACCCACTTTGGATATAACCTAAGTATACCTAGACCCTAGGTCTATTTTGGTGATGTTTTAAGCTATATAAGGACCTTAAAAACTCTCTCATTCAGCCCATACGAATTTGGGAAAAACCTTAGGAGAGAGAAGAAAGAAAAAAGAGAGAGAAAGTGTGAGAGACGTGGGAGGATCTCCCTGATACTCTACCCTGCCACTTTACGAGCTTAACTACCTCTTTCTAATCGCTTTCCCGGCGATTTCAGGTTCGTTTCTAGGTAAGAAACCCTAACCCTAATCTGATTTAGGGTTTCAATTGATTCAATTAGCGAAATAGCTAACACTACTTGTGCTTTAGGCCGTTGTACTGTCGTGGAGAAACCTTAGCATTCCTATCAAATTTATTATGCTTCTGCGACGTAAGGTGCGGACTTTAGACCTATAGGTTATGGTTTTTAATGCTTTCAATGTCAGATAATGGTAGATTCATGATCTTGGTGTTATTGTACATGCACAATATGATGTTCGTTTTGTGTTTCAGTTACGTATGCAATTTATGGCAAATTGTGTATTTAGTATATTTGCAGAAAGTACCATATACGTACAAATTTTGAAAGTGTGTTTGCCATGATTAATTACTGTATGAACATGCTATATATGTGTATAATACTTACTTGGCGAAAGGGTTCACCCCAATACATGTTTTTGCTAGTATACACTATGTATGATGAAAGAATGTATTCTAAGTGTTTGTGAAAATGTTTTAAGAGTAAGTACTTAGATGATTGTTCTTTAGGTAGGTGTTGAGAGAGGATTCTCAACTAACTTAGAGATGTATATGATTTCCACCATGTTGGTTGTTTAATTTAACGGCTTACTTATAAAATATATGTGTTTGTATTTCCTGTTTATTTTGTGCTCTATGACATGCTTTATGACATGCTTGCTAACATGCTTTAAGTACTTTATTTATTCTGCTTTACTCTATATGCTTCTCGTTAAGGATTGATTGTGATTGGGGCTATGATTATAGTCCAGACAATCGGTAATAGACTTGAGTACGTGGTTAAGATTCATTCGCCACGTAGGATGTTTTTTACGATCCCGAGTCGCACTTCGGTTGGCGATAGTGGTTAGGCCACACGAAGTGTTTATGCACTTCATGTCGTTCAGTTGGTTGTGTGCTCGTGCTAGTCGAGCTCGTCAGGTAACTCGATCTGCCTAATGTATGTTCACCATGTTTGGACGCTACTGCTTGAACGTAAGGTACCGAACTCACTAGTGGAAACCCGTTAACCTTGGTACCTCGATCTACTAAGACTCATGAGCCGGGCATGGTGGTATGAGACACCGTGTTCGAGCTGTCGACCTATGCTGGGGCGATGTGCCTCCCCGTAGTGACCAGTGAGCAACCCAGACTCGTGAACCGAATATGGTGGTATGGGACACTGTATTCGAACTGTCGGCCTACACTGCTTTGATGGGTGAGGGGGGAGTAGTGCAATGATTCTGTGTAACAGCCCTGATAGCACTGACCGTATCCGGTGTAGTGACCTCGAGCATACTCTGAATCTGCGGAGAGGCGACGAGCCTTCCCGTAGTAAACAGAGTATAAACTAGGCCTGTATTGATAAGGTAATAGGGAGTGGTGCAACGATTCCGTGTAATAGCCCTGGCAGCCCTTATAGCGACCTAGAACCGCATCATCGTATGAGATTATCTAGGATTGACGACCCTAGAATGGATCATGTTTAGGAATAATACAAGGGAGGTACCTTCGTTTCCCAATACTACTGTTTAAAATGGACTAATAATAACTCGGTAATCATGCTCATCATCGCATTGCATGTGCCTGAAAGATGTGGAACACTGAGGGATGAACGCATGCAGCGGACGTAAGATGGTGCCGTATGAGGGTGGTTAGGCGAGGGGCATGCATCACGACTGCATTTCATATTTGCATTAACAATAGTACTTAAGGTTCTTGATTGTACTGCTTTATCATTACTACTTGACTGATTTGATAACATGTTAACCTATGCTTTATTGTTCCATTGAGTTAGCTACTCACTCCCACGTTACGGGACAGTATTCTGGACACCCACCAGACTCTGTCTTAGATGAAGGTACTGACGATTCTCAGGAGGCTGACCCCTGAATACTATGATGATCAGGATGAGTTCTCCTACATGCAGTTCTCCAGCGGCTTTGTTTAGGCTATCGGATTGACGGGGCTATAGGGTTATCACGACAGTTGGACTATTCTTTTGACATTTTATTTTTGATTCAGTACATGTATATGATGACTCAGTGAAGTAATCATACTTTGAAGACAGATCGAAATCGTTTTATTTTTATACACATCTATATATATCTTTTAGTCTTCCGCTTGTATTTTATACATTGATCTGGAGTATGGATTACTGTTTTGGCATAATCTCACTCATTTTTATTGCACTAACACAGACAACATTCAATGATAAGCATTTATGTTGTATAAGTGATGTTTTGGAACTCAGGTGTTGAGTTGCTACTCGACCCCCGATTTCAGGGCGTTACAAGTTGGTATCAAAGCATGATTTGGATTAAACCGGACCTATGGGTTATGACCACACAACTTACGCTGGCGCATTTCGACATAGGAGGGTGCGAGAAACATGCAGAAACAGTCTTAGGCATCCCAGTTCATCCAATGGCAAAGTTCACTGAAAATGATCGCTGTAATCGAGCCTGTACTCAACCCTGGTTGCACGGGTCGACCTTAAAACACTCCTAGGCCATCTGTTGATGGGTCTAGATCACAATGCACTCCATCCTAGCTGTTAAAAATTGGTAAATGCAAGTTTAGATCAGAAACTTCTTGAAACGACCCGAAAAGACTTGAAATGGAATCGAGGGCCACACGATGCAATCTGGGTGGACCCACAGTGGACCCGAGGTGTCATTGGCACCTTGGGAGGGGGGTGGTCACCGCTTTACCGCGGCGGCACCGCGGTCAGTCCAGAGGACCGCGGCGGCGCCGCGCCTACCGCGGTGCACCGAGGTCCCCTTGGGCCGGGCTGGTGGGGCCGGTGCTGGTCGACATTGGGCTGACCCCTAGGTGCGTGTGGGGCCAACGAAATTTCGTGGGGACCCCTATTTGTGGTCTTTTTTGCCCCCTTTCTCATTTTCCACCCTTTTAAGCCCTCTTTTCTCTTTTAACTTGTTTTCTCTCTCAAATCTCCTTCCCAATTGCCCAATCTAACATTTTCGGTCCCAACTCATCCATCTCCATTGTCTACAGCACTCCCTACCTCCCTACCTTCTCCATTTTCTCTCATTTGGGCTCTTACATGCCCCACTTGTAGCTAAAAATGATGTACACTCCCTACCCCACTCCATCTCTCCATTTTCCTTCTCAAATCCCTGTCCTTTGGGCCTTTACAACCTCTGTTGAGGCTCAAACCCGTGGAGGATCAACAACTCCAGTCCTTTCTCTCTCTTTCCATCACTTTTCGTCGCTTTCCATGGCCCTATTTGAGTTTGTTATGGCCATTTTCTTCATCTCCACCATCTTTTCTCTCATGGGAAAGAGGAAGAGTGCCGTGAATGAAGCCGGGCCTAGTCGCCCAACACGTTCAAGAAGGGGGTCGCGCGTCGAAGCTAGCACGAGCACCGTCCGTGAGCACAGGTCAAAGCGGGACCTCGATCCCCAAATCCCGATTGAGAGAGCGCTGCCGATAGGCTTTGAATGCGGTCGGTTTCATGACCGCAAGGTTGTCTTTGAAGCTCACGTTGATGAGAAGCTGTTTGGGCTACACCCAATTATGGACAGCATGGTGGACGTTGAGTGGGGTCCCATGTTCGAAGCTAAGTCTCACGCATGTGAGAATACGGTTCGTACTTTTTACGCCCATATCCGAGACCCATCGTTAGAACCTCTACGTTTACTATTTCCATCGCTGGGCAGAATTACACAATCAACGTGGACCTAGTGTCCCGAGTCATAGGAATTCCACGTGGTGAAGTACACCCCAATGAGGATTTCTTTAAGAGTGTGAGAGAACGAGATCGCCACACACGGTACCTTTGTGGTAGACTGGTTCCCTGGACTAGAGGCAACTGCCTCCCATCGATGAGATTGACAGATGATTTCCATTTGCTTCACTACATTTTCACATACAATGTGTATCCACGGTGGGGCAATCGCACTGAATGCACTCGTTTGATGGTGGATTTCCTGTACAGGGTTGGACACGGGGATAAGTTGTGCATGCCCACATTCGCCCTACTCCAGATAATTTAGACCGCACGGTCTGTCAGAAGTGACATCTCACTCCCGTTCGGCCGTCTGGTATGTAAGCTTGCTCGAGAGGTCAGCTATAGACTTAATATGGATGATATTGCGCCGATTCGGATCATAAGCGATGCTACGCTTAACAACATGGGGATCGGTCCTCGACAGCACCAAGCCCGATTCAACGAGTATGGGGAGGAATCTGATAGTGAAGGGGAGGAAAGTATTGATCTAGATGAAGAGAGCGAGGAAAGAAGTGGTGATGAGATAGAGGAAGAACAGGAAGAAGAAGAGAAGGCTCAGGACACTGATGAGAGCCCTCCTTCTGCCACCCAGGAGCGTAGCGGTGAACGGGTTACTATGGAAGCCCGTTTGGCTCAACTTGAAGAGGGCAAAGATGCCTTGAAGCAGGAGATTCAGGAGGCCCGAGTCGAAGCAAGAAAAACGCTTGAGGAGAACGAGGCCTTCATAAAGCGAAAATTCAGTAAAGTGTCCCGCACCTTGAGGGCCATCCTATGTTTCCTGCAGGATAAGGGCGCTCCTCCTCCATCGCCAGACTCAGATGTCTAGTCATCCATACTGTTGTCTTGTATTTTGCTTTGGTTACTGCCTTAGGATGCTTATGTTTTCATGCTGTTGGGTGTAGAGTTGGTAGAATGTTTTGGATGCTTGAGGCTTTGGATGTATTAGCTCCCATGCATCTCTTGTCATGATTCATGTAACTCTGTATTCTATGTATTAAGACAATTTTGGTAATGAAATGCATACAACCTCTTTTGCTATGAAGTGTGTGGAATGCTTAAGTGATTGTGTATTGTGTTGCTATGCTTCATCTCACATGCGTTGCACCCTGTGTTGTATAGGGCATGCCACAGAAATACACGTGGATCACGGCACACTTCCTACTCACTGACACGATGGACTAGGCTCCTTCCTACGGAGATGGTCGTACGGACCCTGTCTTGGGCCCGGATCGTGAGACTAGACCTACATCTCAGCCTTCCACTGGTCCTACAGCTAGACTGTCACCTTTTACACCAGTGGTTAGCGAGCAAAACCAGGCATCCTCTTCGACACAGTATGAGTCACAGGCTGCTCCACCTACTGATAGGTTTGAGCAGTTGATGATGATGATGCATCAGCAGCAGATGCAGCAGCAGCAGCGGCACCAGTAGCTTATGGCCACTATTGTAGGGGCCTTATCTCAGGGTGGAAGTGCGACTCCACCTTCACCATCTGCACGTCCTGCTGAGACTATAGAGCCTCCTGCTTAGGCTGAGGATGTGCCTCCACCCACACCTATTGCGTACCCTATGGGGGACGTGGGTACTCGCGGTCTTCTCGAGCGATTCCAGCGCTTGAGGCCTCTTACTTTCACGGGTTCTCACAGACTCGAGGAGGCTGAATACTGGTTAGACCGCATCTCCAAGATGCTACGGATGCTCCATTGTACGGAGCAGGAGCAGGTTGAGCTGGCCACCTTCATGTTTGAGAAGGAGGCTAGCTTATGGTGGGACAGTGTCCTACGGACAGTGGCAGTTGGATGCTCATGGACTTGGGCGGCTTTTGAATTCCGTTTCCATGAGAAATACTACCCTCAGACCTAGCGACATGAGAGGGAGAACGAGTTTCTGTACCTCAGGCAGGGAGGCATGACAGTTATGGAGTACGAGCATCAATTAACTGAGTTGGGTTGATATGTCCCGACCATTCTTGCTGACGAGCAAATGCGGATACGACATTTTTCAGAGGGCTTGCGACCGGATATTAGGTCGAAGATGTGCTGCGTCAGTATACCCTCCTATGTCGAGCTGATACATATGTCTATGAGGGCAGAGCAGGATGTTGATCGGCCGGCACGTTCTCGTGGTGCTATGGTTACGAGACCACGACCAGATATTCAGAGCAGTCCTTTCCTCGGCAAGAGGCCTCGCATCGACTCTCCCCCCAGGACCACGACACCAGTAGTTCAGATGAGGCATCCAGGTGTGACCTATACATACTGTGGGAGACCGGGTCACCCTTCACAGAGCTGCTTTGCTCGGATGAGGAATAGCGCATTTTCTCCACCGCAGAGGATTGATCGCCCTCGTCCGCAGGCTATATCGGCTCCACCTCTATGGACTGCCCCTGCTCATCCTTCCTTCCGACCCCCTGCATCTCATTTTAGGCCTCCTCAACAGCCCATGGTTCCACAGCTGAACCGTCAGCAGCAGGCTCGGGTGCACTCACTCGCAGCTGAGTCACATGAGGCATCAGTCATAGCACCGATGACCTTCGAGGTCACTACACATGTACAAGGTATGCCAGTCTTTTTATTGGTGGACACCGGGTCTACTATCTCTATTGTATCATGTGCTGCGGTCAAGCGACTATGGTTGGAAACTACTCCTATGATTGGGATGAGACTCCTTAATGCTACAGGGACTTTCTCAGACTCCACTACGATGTGTAGAGGTGTTCGATAGACCTAGGGAGCAGGACAGTGACTGTCGACCTGTTGGTCGCACCGCTTCATCATTATGATGTGATTCTCGACATGGACTGGCTCGTGGAGATGAAGGCCAAGATCGATTGCGATACTCGGATCGTGACAGCACGTGGACCTGACGGCACGGTCTTTACTTTCCCAGTGCAGGTCAGTTGGTATTACCACATCACTTGCTACGCTACCATTTTAGAACAGGTTAATGGTTCGACGTTGGGAAATACGCCTGTGGTTCAGGATTTTGCAGGTGTGTTTGCGACGATTCCTGGTTTGCCTCCTCGGCGCGAGATCGACTTCACCATTGATCTTACGCCTGGTGCGACACCTATCTCATTGCTGACTTATCGTATGCCTCCGTGTGAGATGGAGGAGTTGAGGAAACAGATTGACGGGTTGCTAGAGAAGGGTTTCATTCAACCTAGTGTGTCCCCTTGGGGTGCACCCGTGTTATTTGTGAGGAAGAAGGATGGTTCACTACGATTGTGTATAGATTATCGCAGGTTGAATCAAGTGACGATGAAGAACAAGTATCCTTTTCCCAGGATAGATGACTGTTCGATCAGTTGAGGGGAGCACAGTACTTCTCGAAGATCGACTTGCAGTCATGGTATCATCAGTTGCGCGTCAGGGATGAGGACGTGCAGAAAACGACTTTCAGGACTTGCTTTGGGCACTATGAGTTCCTTGTGATGTCATTCGGTCTTACAAACGCACCGGCCGTGTTCATGGACTTGATGAACCGGGTATTTCGGCCATTCCTGTACCGTTTTGTCATTGTGTTTATCGATGACATCTTGATATATTGTAGGAGTCGAAAAGAGCACGAGGAGCACCTAAGAGCGGTGTGTGATACACTTAGGAAGAATCGGTTGTTCACGCAATAAAAGAAATGTGACTTCTGGAAGGAAGAAGTCAAGTTCCTGGGACATGTGGTGTCCAAGGATGGGATAGCAGTTGACCTTGCTAAGGTTGCCGTAGTTCAGGACTGGAAGCAGCCTGGTTTGGTTACCGAGGTGATGAGATTTCTTGGTCTGGCGGGCTATTATCGACAATTCATTCGGGATTTCTTGAAGATCGCCAGACCTTTGTCACAGTTGACACGAAAGGATATGAAGTTCGCCTGGAATGAGAAGGCGGAAGCAGCTTTTCAGGAGCTGAAGAACAAGTTGACGTCCGCCCCTGTGCTAGTATTGCCAGAGCAAGGGGTTAAGTACACTATATACACTGACGCGTCTCGCGTTGGTTTGGGCTGTGTCCTTATGCAGAAGGACAGGGTGATTGCGTATGCCTCGAGACAATTAAGGAAGCACGAGGAGAATTACCCTACGCACGACCTTGAATTAGCAGCGGTCATATTCGCATTGAAGCTCTGGAGACATTACCTCTACGAGGAGGAGTTCGAGCTTTTCTACGACCACAAGAGCCTTAAGTATATATTCACTCAGCGGGACTTGAATATAAGACAACGCCGATGGATGGAGACCTTGAAGGACTTCAGGTTCGAGGTTTCCTACCATCCTGGCAAGGCCAACCTTGTGGCAGATGCGTTGAGCCGCAAGAAGGCTATAGCATTTGCGGCTCCGCTGATGATAGCAGAGTGGGATATATTGAAGTTCGTGCGGGACTTCGAGCAGAAACTCACAGTGGAGGAGCCATTTGAGAGTGTCACGCACATTCGGGTATGGCCACTAATTGATGACAGGATTATTGAGGCCCAGAAGGGCGATGAGCGGTTGGTTGAGCTTCGAGAGCAAGCTAGTGACGCCAGGGACTCCGAGTGGAGAGTTGGCACTGATGGGGGCCTACGTTACCGTGGCCATCTATGCGTCCCTGACATTCCTGACTTGAGACAGGAGCCTCTCGAGACTGCCCACAGATCGAAGCTTGCAATGCATCCTGGTAGCACGAAGATGTACTAGGACATGAGGTGATCGTATTGGTGGGACAACATGAAGGCGCATATAGCAGAGTATGTTTTCCGCTGTCTCACGTGCTAGCAGGTCAAGGCAGAACATCGCCGACCTCTTGGACTGCTTCAGCCCATGCCCATAGCTGAATGGAAGTGGGATTTCATCTCTATAGATTTCATATCGGGGCTGCCGAAGACGAGGAAGGGACATAATTCCATGTGGGCGATCGTGGATCGGTTAACCAAATTGGCTCATTTTCTTCCTATTAGAGTGACGAACTCTGCAAACGACTTAGCTAGGTTGTACATCAAAGAAATAGTGCGTCTGCATGGAGTTCCCTTGGAGATTGTGTTGGATAGAGAAACGATATTCACATCTATCTTCTGGACTCGTATTCAGGAAGCGATGGGTGTGAAGTTGAAGTTTAGTACTGCGTTTCACCCTCAGACCGATGGGCAAATAAATCGGGTGAATCAGATTTTGAAGGACATGTTACGGGCTTATGTCTTGGATTTCAAGGACAGTTGGGATGACTGTCTTCCTTATGCAGAGTTTGTGTACAACAACAGCTTTCAAGCGAGTATTGGTATGGCTCCATATGAGGCCTTGTATGGTCGTCCTTGCAGAGCGCCGCATTGTTGGGCTGAGGTTGGCGAGTGTAGTTTGATTAGGCCGAAATTAGTACAGGCGACCTCAGAGAAGATCGACATTATCAGGCGTCAACTTCTTACAGTACAGAGTAGACAAAAGAGCTACGCCGATACGAGGTGGCGACCGCTCGAGTTTGAGGTTGGGGATCATGTATTCCTTAGAGTTTCCCCTATGAACGGAGTCCTTCAATTTGGGAAGAAGGGGAAGCTCACACCGAGGTTCATCGGTCTGTTTCTGATACTTGATCGAGTGTTGTGGCATACCATCTCGCTTTGCCCACCCCACTTGCAGCGGTACACAACGTATTTCATATATCTATGCTGAAGAAATACATTCCTGATCCTTCACATATTATCAAATGGGAGTAGGTACAGTTGAGTGAGGATGCTACGTATGTGCTGCGTCCGATGCGTATCCTTGACAGGAAGGAGCAGGTGTTGCGTAGCAATGTTATCTCACTTGTGAAGGTATTTTGGACGCATCACACTGATGAAGAGGCTACTTGGGAGACAAGCCGAGGTTCGAAAGAACTACCCTCAGCTTCTCGAGGAGTACGAAAAGGTACTAATTTCGAGGATGAAATTTTTCATTAAGGGGGGTAGATTGTAACGACTCAGAAAATTCCGTACAATGGCCCGAGTACAACCTCAGGCAGAAATCCCTCAGGACCAAATCCTTCAGCAATTAGATGAGGATTAACTAGTGTTAAACTAGATTGCATACGAAATCCGCACGAATCACTTTAAATACGATTAGCAAGACCCAAAACTTATGGAATCGTTGATGCTACATTACCCTAAAATGTAGGATCAATCTCATTACCCATTTGTTCTCGAGAGCACATGAAAACTCCGTATTAGATATGGACCGCACATCGGAAATCCGAATAATACAAGGTTATAGAATTAGGACTGCCTTGCTGGGCTTGATAACCATCTCGGAGATCAAATCCAGATAGTGTCCCGCGGCTATTCGCTTGAGCCCGGAGCGAGGAGTGTGAGAACACTTGGTTTTCTTTAGAAATCAAATCTCATTTAAGTAATCTGAGACTTGTTACTTATATCCTCGGATCAGGAGAAATTTCATATACATGGCAGTGTACTTGAAATCCCCGATCGAGTTTCTGTGACCGTTTAACTGAAACTGGTCCGCCACGTGCGATCTGGAAACCCGATTGGAATGAAAACTTAACTCGACCTAGATCCATATTCAGTGAGCTTAAGTCCGACCTTTGACTCAAGGGGGGGCTCTAGAAGTGCTCCGATGGATCGAAATGGACCCACTTTGGATATAACCTAAGTATACCTAGACCCTAGGTCTGTTTTAGTGATGTTTTAGGCTATATAAGGACCTTAAACACACTCTCATTCAGCCCATATGAATTTGGAAAATACTCTAGGAGAGAG